>OX596275.1:24070364-24073364 GCA_951394225.1 Harpalus rufipes | reverse complement strand
ATACATACATACATACGAGGTGTGTTCAAAAACTATCGCGAATTTTGAATTTTCGCGGGTTACGTATATTCGAATTTCGATCTTTTTGTGGCTTTATGTTGGTACTCATGTCTCTCACTTATGTCGACAAGCTCGGCCATTTTGAATGTTCACTTACTTGTTGACAGCTGCTTTGCTTGCACGTGTTTTGGATCGTCTTCGATTTTTACCTAATGTGCTTATTCGTTAAAAACTGACTATGAATTTTTTGACCAAGACAATATCTTTCTTATCTAAAGGCGACGGAACGTAGAAAAAAATAATTCATTTAAAATTTGTCATTGTCATAAAATGTTTTTATCAAAGAAGTTATTTCATTTCTACGAGTAGAAATGAAATAACTTCTTTGATAAAAACATTTTATGACAATGACAAATTTTAAATGAATTATTTTTTTCTACGTTCCGTCGCCTTTAGATAAGAAAGATATTGTCTTGGTCAAAAAATTCATAGTCAGTTTTTAACGAATAAGCACAATAGGTAAAAATCGAAGACGATCCAAAACACGTGCAAGCAAAGCAGCTGTCAACAAGTAAGTGAACATTCAAAATGGCCGAGCTTGTCGACATAAGTGAGAGACATGAGTACCAACATAAAGCCACAAAAAGATCGAAATTCGAATATACGTAACCCGCGAAAATTCAAAATTCGCGATAGTTTTTGAACACACCTCGTACATACATACATACATACATACATACATACATACATACATACATACATACATACATACATACATACATACATACATACATACATACATACATACATACATACATACATACATACATACATACATACATACATACATACATACATACATACATACATACATACATACATACATACATACATACATACATACATACATACATACATACATACATACATACATACATACATACATACATACATACATACATACATACATACATACATACATACATACATACATACATACATACATACATACATACATACATACATACATACATACATACATACATACATACATACATACATACATACATACATACATACATACATACATACATACATACATACATACATACATACATACATACATACATACATACATACATACATACATACATACATACATACATACATACATACATACATACATACATACATACATACATACATACATACATACATACATACGTACATACATACATACATACATACGTACATACATACGTACATACATACATACATACATACATACATACGTACATACATACATACATACATACATACGTACGTACGTACGTACATACATACGTACATACATACGTACATACGTACATACGTACATACGTACATACGTACATACGTACATACGTACATACATACATACATACATACATACATACATACATACATACATACATACATACATACATACATACATACATACATACATACATACATACATACATACATACATACATACATACATACATACATACATACATACATACATACATACATACATACATACATACATACATACATACATACATACATACATACATACATACATACATACATACATACATACATACATACATACATACATACATACATACATACATACATACATACATACATACATACATACATACATACATACATACATACATACATACATACATACATACATACATACATACATACATACATACATACATACATACATACATACATACATACATACATACATACATACATACATACATACATACATACATACATACATACATACATACATACATACATACATACATACATACATACATACATACATACATACATACATACATACATACATACATACATACATACATACATACATACATACATACATACATACATACATACATACATACATACATACATACATACATACATACATACATACATACATACATACATACATACATACATACATACATACATACATACATACATACATACATACATACATACATACATACATACATACATACATACATACATACATACATACATACATACATACATACATACATACATACATACATACATACATACATACATACATACATACATACATACATACATACATACATACATACATACATACATACATACATACATACATACATACATACATACATACATACATACATACATACATACATACATACATACATACATACATACATACATACATACATACATACATACATACATACATACATACATACATACATACATACATACATACATACATACATACATACATACATACATACATACATACATACATACATACATACATACATACATACATACATACATACATACATACATACATACATACATACATACATACATACATACATACATACATACATACATACATACATACATACATACATACATACATACATACATACATACATACATACATACATACATACATACATACATACATACATACATACATACATACATACATACATACATACATACATACATACATACATACATACATACATACATACATACATACATACATACATACATACATACATACATACATACATACATACATACATACATACATACATACATACATACATACATACATACATACATACATACATACATACATACATACATACATACATACATACATACATACATACATACATACATACATACATACATACATACATACATACATACATACATACATACATACATACATACATACATACATACATACATACATACATACATACATACATACATACATACATACATACATACATACATACATACATACATACATACATACATACATACATACATACATACATACATACATACATACATACATACATACATACATACATACATACATACATACATACATACATACATACATAC
>OX596275.1:23675364-24067864 GCA_951394225.1 Harpalus rufipes | reverse complement strand
TACATACATACATACATACATACATACATACATACATACATACATACATACATACATACATACATACATACATACATACATACATACATACATACATACATACATACATACATACATACATACATACATACATACATACATACATACATACATACATACATACATACATACATACATACATACATACATACATACATACATACATACATACATACATACATACATACATACATACATACATACATACATACATACATACATACATACATACATACATACATACATACATACATACATACATACATACATACATACATACATACATACATACATACATACATACATACATACATACATACATACATACATACATACATACATACATACATACATACATACATACATACATACATACATACATACATACATACATACATACATACATACATACATACATACATACATACATACATACATACATACATACATACATACATACATACATACATACATACATACATACATACATACATACATACATACATACATACATACATACATACATACATACATACATACATACATACATACATACATACATACATACATACATACATACATACATACATACATACATACATACATACATACATACATACATACATACATACATACATACATACATACATACATACATACATACATACATACATACATACATACATACATACATACATACATACATACATACATACATACATACATACATACATACATACATACATACATACATACATACATACATACATACATACATACATACATACATACATACATACATACATACATACATACATACATACATACATACATACATACATACATACATACATACATACATACATACATACATACATACATACATACATACATACATACATACATACATACATACATACATACATACATACATACATACATACATACATACATACATACATACATACATACATACATACATACATACATACATACATACATACATACATACATACATACATACATACATACATACATACATACATACATACATACATACATACATACATACATACATACATACATACATACATACATACATACATACATACATACATACATACATACATACATACATACATACATACATACATACATACATACATACATACATACATACATACATACATACATACATACATACATACATACATACATACATACATACATACATACATACATACATACATACATACATACATACATACATACATACATACATACATACATACATACATACATACATACATACATACATACATACATACATACATACATACATACATACATACATACATACATACATTTAAATCTTGGAAAGAATACTGCAATATATCCAGCAAAAGTAATCCATGGAATATAGTATATAAATTGGCCTCTGGTAAGATTAATCAAAATTTAACTCTTTCAACGATTAAAAAAGAATGCGGGGAATATACATCAGACACGACAAGTACACTAAACAGAATGCTGCAAGAGTTTATTCCTGAAGACAGTGAGTTTGATGATAATGAATACCACAAGAACGTCAGAGAAGATATTAAAACACCACCAGACTCAGTAAACGATCATCAAATTTTGGAAGAAGAGATTGAAGAAATTTTAGTCAAAATGAATCCAAAGAAATCTCCGGGAAAAGATGGTATCTCAAGCGGAATTTTATTAAGTGTTTTTAAAATATTTAGACTGTTCTTCACTGAAATTTACAACCAATGCTTACAAAGAGGATACATCCCGAAAGAGTGGAAAACTGCAACAATTATACCTATTATTAAACCTGGTAGAGAAAATTCGGACGATGTAGGAAAATTTCGCCCAATAAGTATAATAAATACTGGAGGAAAGGTCTTAGAAAAATTACTAATAAACAGAATTACGAAATATTTGGACACACATAACTTTCTAAACAAAAACCAATTTGGATTTATTAAGCATAGAGGAACTACCGACGCCATAATGAAAATGAAAAACTTTGTTAACGAAAGTCTTTTGGAAAAGAAAATTGTAGTACTAGTCAGTTTGGATGTTAAAGGAGCTTTCAACGCAGCATGGTGGCCAGCAATAATGAAAGCATTAAAAGATTTCAATTGCCCAAAAAATTTATACTGTCTAACACAAAATTATTTCAGTGAAAGATCCACAGATATAGAAGTTAATGGAATCAAAATTATAAAATCAGTAAATAGAGGATGCCCCCAAGGTTCGTGCAGTGGTCAGTGAAAGATCCACAGATATAGAAGTTAATGGAATCAAAATTATAAAATCAGTAAATAGAGGATGCCCCCAAGGTTCGTGCAGTGGTCCAGGATTTTGGAATATACAATACAATTCTTTATTAAACTTAGATTTTTCAAAAAACTCTACAGCCATAGCATTTGCGGATGACTTCATACTTCTCACTAAAGGAAAGTCGATATTAGAGGTAGAAAATTTAGTAAATACTGAAATGGGAAAGATTATGAAATGGGCAATAAACAATAAAATTAAATTTAATGAAAATAAATCTCAAGTTATGCTGGTGACAAGGAAAAGATCTTTAATACAAGAGAAAATTAATATCTATCTAAATTTTAAAGTTTTGCAGCAAACGACAACAATAAAGTATTTAGGTATCATTATTAACAACAAATTCTGCTTTGACGAACATATAAAATATGTGACAGAAAAATGCTGCAAATTAATACATATTTTATCAAAGTCGGCTAAAGTTTCGTGGGGTCTTCGACAAGAAGCTCTTAATACTATATACAAAGGGGCCATTATTCCAATTTTATCTTATGGTCTGCCAGTTTGGAAATCTGCTTTACAAAAAGAAACAAACAAAAGATTAATTAAGAGAGTTCAACGGTTAATGAACATTAAAATTTTAAAGGGGTATAGAACTATTTCTTATGATGCGTCTTGTGTTCTAACAGGTAACACTCCAATTTTAATTAAATTAGAAGAAATTTTCAAAGTTTATGAAAAAACAAAAGAATATGCAGGAAGAAGTGAAACCAATATAGAAGACTGTATGGCAATGAAGAGAATGTTGGCGAGAGAAGAAAAAATTGAAAGTGAAAGTGTATGGCACCGCGAATGGATTGAAAGCGTAAAAGGTAATATAACTAAAATGTTTTTCCCAAATTTGAACAATAGACTTAAAATAAAGTTACCATACTCTCCAAATTTAACTACTTTGCTAAGCGGACATGGAAAAATTAAAAGCTATCTCTACAAATATAAAATAACAGACAATGCAGAGTGTAAGTGCGGTAATAACAATCAAACTGTTAATCATTTAATCTTCGAGTGCGTCATGTTAAGAAGTGAACGCGAGGTTCTGAAAAATTCAATTTTAAGAAGAAATGGAAGTTGGCCCTGCTCAAATGCTGATCTTGTTGAGAACTACTTAAACTTTTTTATGAAATATGTTAATTCTATAAATTTTGATAGTTTAGTTGATTAATGAAATTAATAAATTTATTTATGTAAGTTATAATTAAGATATGTATTAGAAAATGTGTTAATTAGTATCAAGTTTGTTAAATAATTGTACATTTAAAGCATGTAATATTTTGTAAATGGAGCATGCTGAAATAAAGATTTATTATAAATAAAAAAAAATACATACATACATACATACATACATACATACATACATACATACATACATACATACATACATACATACATACATACATACATACATACATACATACATACATACATACATACATACATACATACATACATACATACATACATACATACATACATACATACATACATACATACATACATACATACATACATACATACATACATACATACATACATACATACATACATACATACATACATACATACATACATACATACATACATACATACATACATACATACATACATACATACATACATACATACATACATACATACATACATACATACATACATACATACATACATACATACATACATACATACATACATACATACATACATACATACATACATACATACATACATACATACATACATACATACATACATACATACATACATACATACATACATACATACATACATACATACATACATACATACATACATACATACATACATACATACATACATACATACATACATACATACATACATACATACATACATACATACATACATACATACATACATACATACATACATACATACATACATACATACATACATACATACATACATACATACATACATACATACATACATACATACATACATACATACATACATACATACATACATACATACATACATACATACATACATACATACATACATACATACATACATACATACATACATACATACATACATACATACATACATACATACATACATACATACATACATACATACATACATACATACATACATACATACATACATACATACATACATACATACATACATACATACATACATACATACATACATACATACATACATACATACATACATACATACATACATACATACATACATACATACATACATACATACATACATACATACATACATACATACATACATACATACATACATACATACATACATACATACATACATACATACATACATACATACATACATACATACATACATACATACATACATACATACATACATACATACATACATACATACATACATACATACATACATACATACATACATACATACATACATACATACATACATACATACATACATACATACATACATACATACATACATACATACATACATACATACATACATACATACATACATACATACATACATACATACATACATACATACATACATACATACATACATACATACATACATACATACATACATACATACATACATACATACATACATACATACATACATACATACATACATACATACATACATACATACATACATACATACATACATACATACATACATACATACATACATACATACATACATACATACATACATACATACATACATACATACATACATACATACATACATACATACATACATACATACATACATACATACATACATACATACATACATACATACATACATACATACATACATACATACATACATACATACATACATACATACATACATACATACATACATACATACATACATACATACATACATACATACATACATACATACATACATACATACATACATACATACATACATACATACATACATACATACATACATACATACATACATACATACATACATACATACATACATACATACATACATACATACATACATACATACATACATACATACATACATACATACATACATACATACATACATACATACATACATACATACATACATACATACATACATACATACATACATACATACATACATACATACATACATACATACATACATACATACATACATACATACATACATACATACATACATACATACATACATACATACATACATACATACATACATACATACATACATACATACATACATACATACATACATACATACATACATACATACATACATACATACATACATACATACATACATACATACATACATACATACATACATACATACATACATACATACATACATACATACATACATACATACATACATACATACATACATACATACATACATACATACATACATACATACATACATACATACATACATACATACATACATACATACATACATACATACATACATACATACATACATACATACATACATACATACATACATACATACATACATACATACATACATACATACATACATACATACATACATACATACATACATACATACATACATACATACATACATACATACATACATACATACATACATACATACATACATACATACATACATACATACATACATACATACATACATACATACATACATACATACATACATACATACATACATACATACATACATACATACATACATACATACATACATACATACATACATACATACATACATACATACATACATACATACATACATACATACATACATACATACATACATACATACATACATACATACATACATACATACATACATACATACATACATACATACATACATACATACATACATACATACATACATACATACATACATACATACATACATACATACATACATACATACATACATACATACATACATACATACATACATACATACATACATACATACATACATACATACATACATACATACATACATACATACATACATACATACATACATACATACATACATACATACATACATACATACATACATACATACATACATACATACATACATACATACATACATACATACATACATACATACATACATACATACATACATACATACATACATACATACATACATACATACATACATACATACATACATACATACATACATACATACATACATACATACATACATACATACATACATACATACATACATACATACATACATACATACATACATACATACATACATACATACATACATACATACATACATACATACATACATACATACATACATACATACATACATACATACATACATACATACATACATACATACATACATACATACATACATACATACATACATACATACATACATACATACATACATACATACATACATACATACATACATACATACATACATACATACATACATACATACATACATACATACATACATACATACATACATACATACATACATACATACATACATACATACATACATACATACATACATACATACATACATACATACATACATACATACATACATACATACATACATACATACATACATACATACATACATACATACATACATACATACATACATACATACATACATACATACATACATACATACATACATACATACATACATACATACATACATACATACATACATACATACATACATACATACATACATACATACATACATACATACATACATACATACATACATACATACATACATACATACATACATACATACATACATACATACATACATACATACATACATACATACATACATACATACATACATACATACATACATACATACATACATACATACATACATACATACATACATACATACATACATACATACATACATACATACATACATACATACATACATACATACATACATACATACATACATACATACATACATACATACATACATACATACATACATACATACATACATACATACATACATACATACATACATACATACATACATACATACATACATACATACATACATACATACATACATACATACATACATACATACATACATACATACATACATACATACATACATACATACATACATACATACATACATACATACATACATACATACATACATACATACATACATACATACATACATACATACATACATACATACATACATACATACATACATACATACATACATACATACATACATACATACATACATACATACATACATACATACATACATACATACATACATACATACATACATACATACATACATACATACATACATACATACATACATACATACATACATACATACATACATACATACATACATACATACATACATACATACATACATACATACATACATACATACATACATACATACATACATACATACATACATACATACATACATACATACATACATACATACATACATACATACATACATACATACATACATACATACATACATACATACATACATACATACATACATACATACATACATACATACATACATACATACATACATACATACATACATACATACATACATACATACATACATACATACATACATACATACATACATACATACATACATACATACATACATACATACATACATACATACATACATACATACATACATACATACATACATACATACATACATACATACATACATACATACATACATACATACATACATACATACATACATACATACATACATACATACATACATACATACATACATACATACATACATACATACATACATACATACATACATACATACATACATACATACATACATACATACATACATACATACATACATACATACATACATACATACATACATACATACATACATACATACATACATACATACATACATACATACATACATACATACATACATACATACATACATACATACATACATACATACATACATACATACATACATACATACATACATACATACATACATACATACATACATACATACATACATACATACATACATACATACATACATACATACATACATACATACATACATACATACATACATACATACATACATACATACATACATACATACATACATACATACATACATACATACATACATACATACATACATACATACATACATACATACATACATACATACATACATACATACATACATACATACATACATACATACATACATACATACATACATACATACATACATACATACATACATACATACATACATACATACATACATACATACATACATACATACATACATACATACATACATACATACATACATACATACATACATACATACATACATACATACATACATACATACATACATACATACATACATACATACATACATACATACATACATACATACATACATACATACATACATACATACATACATACATACATACATACATACATACATACATACATACATACATACATACATACATACATACATACATACATACATACATACATACATACATACATACATACATACATACATACATACATACATACATACATACATACATACATACATACATACATACACACAGACATCATCGTGAAAATGTTAAAAATGGATTCTAGGGACCTTAAAACGTGGTTATATACCAAAATCTTGATATGCGATGTTTAGCACGCTCCCTATATCTCCCTTACCAAGGGTAGCGGGAGGTAAAAAGTAGCTACTACCTTCTTGTTTCACGAACGATTTTTATTGAATCAAACTCATTTTGAAAAGCCCAAACAGCCAACTGCTGTTTTTTCTGGGGATCATACGAATAGATCCAACTTTATTCGCCTGTTACAACGCTATAAACTAGGTGAGAGGATTCGAAAGCATGCGAAAGCACCAATAGACACGATCTGCCTTTTGAGCTGGAGTTAAATTATGGGGAATCCAGCGAGCGCATAGCTTTCATATACTCAAATTATTGTGCAAGATGGTGATGGTCGCTTTAATGCCAATACCTAAGATTTATTTCCACACCCCTTTAATTCACCGAAACAACGAATATGGGAAGGGACACCGCAGTTTTGTAATTAAGGAAGAATTGGAAAATGCCTGCCGCTTTACTCTCTCCAAACAAATCCGCATTCGGATGGATCATGCCAAAAGTAGGTACTCATATGCTTCACAAATGGAGGCTGCCTAATTCGCCAAACTGCGGTGCGCCTTAGCAAATGACTGACCGACCGGATAGTATGCTCAAGAATACCAGAAACAAAAATACGACGATCTCAAAAAAGATACATATAATGAAAGGTATCCCCTGAGTGTAAAAAAAAAAAATATATGTAAATAGATTCTATTGTAAAGCTATTGCAACCCGTATAATCCGTTGGCAGCGTCATTGCGCCTAGTAGGATCTGTCAGAATGACATGGTTTACCTTTTAATTGAGTGGTTCCTGACATAGAGAATGTTAACAATTCCAATCAACACGATTTTAATCGAATCCTTCATCAAGAAACATAGTTGAACGGTAACAAGTTTGTATTAATTATGTGCCTACTACCAGTGGCGTAATTCTGGCAAGAAAATGTGTGTAGTCTACTTTAATAACTGTTTCATACATGTATACTCTACAACCAGGGCCGGATTTAGGGGTGGGCGAAGTGGGCGACAGCCCACCCCAAAGTTTGCTAGGGGCGGCAAATCACAAAAAGTTTTATATTTAACTTGACATTTAATTCCTTACAGAATCGTTTTACTCCACAATACATTTTTATTTAACCTAAAAAATATTGATAAATAATAACTCGGAGTAGGCTATGAATAAATAAACGTCTGATCATTATTCAATTCAAAAGTCCAGTTGTCAAAAATTGATCTTGAAATGTAATTTTAAGGAGAAAAGATCATAAAGAAGGAAACAGTATATTGCCATTTGCCGTTTTCTAATTTAATTCCATTTCTAAAAAAAGATTCAAGAAGAAAAGCTTTGATTTCATTTTGACAATATCTCGTATGAAATTGACATTTAATTAAATACTTTTTTATACATGGCCGCAACACGGTTGTACGGCGGTGCGGCCGTACATGCTCGGCAAAAGGATCCGACGAATGCACACTATTATTTTTTTAATTTCTTGAATTTTTTACTCATATTTTTAACACAACTTTGTGATGTACATTTGGTGTATTCTTTGTATTTGAGCGATCACGTATGAAAATATTGAGCAAATTAGGAGTTAGCAGAAAAAAAGTGAGTGATGACTTCACAAATAAAACAACTTATTTTGGTATATAAAATAATTTTTGCACGATGTCATGTTCCTGAATATGAAAGTGACATTTTATTTTTAAGTAAATCATTCTTATAAAATACTCTCATGTGCTTTGTTTAAGTTTTAATTTCACGTGATTAAATCGTACTGTTAATAGGCAGAGGTAAGCGTCCACACGGTACAAATATTTCATATATCTGTGTACAAACCAGATTGGCACGCTCAGCAATGGGTAATATGCCGTGATGATATATTTATTTATTTATAAATTATTAATTAAAAAGAATTAAAACAGCAACAAAAGTAGAAATGATCTTAAAAATGAATTAGGCCCGATCCTAACCATTAGTTATGAATTAAACTGAAGGTTAAAAGCGATGAAAACAACAGTTTTAACTTCCAATTAGATCTACCATAACCGTAGGCATCAACCCGGTTGAACGAAACAGGTTTAGAAAACCAGTAACCGATATTTGAACGAAAAATCGCGAACGTTAAAGGTAAAAATAACGGTCACCTTTAGCCAAAAATAAATTAATCTGGTTTTAGTGAAAAATAAACATTATTTATACAAAATTTAGTTCTGAAAAAAAAATATATATTCCTTATTCCTTTCGTATCAATATCGTCAATAAGATTTTGTTGTGACTAACATGATTTTTACCTCTCGCTAAGAGAGGTATTGGATTCATGCTAAAAATCGCATATCCAGATTTTATTGAATAAGCACGTTTTAAGGTCCCTACAATCCGATTTTAACATTTTTACGATGATGTCTGTGTGTGTGTGTGTGTGTGTGTGTGTGTGTGGATGTGTGTGTGTGGGATGTTGGAAGGACGGTTACTCAAAAACTATAAGACTTAAAATTTGTTTAACAACGTATTTCCCAATCGGACATTCATGGGAAGATCTGAAAAGGTTTTGGTAACAATTGGACAACCGGAAGTAGAAGATTCTTGAAAAAAAATCTTCTAAATATTATTTTTTGAAAATTTTTCGTGGTAATATTAAAGAAAATTAAATTCTCTATCTGATACATTTAAATATTTTATTATATATTCCATAGATTTAGAGATAAAAGAAGTATAATATATAAAATAATCTGTTGTAATAAATTTGACAGCCGAAAGAATGCCATGAAAAATAGTTGATAATTTAAATTATTTGTAACTGACAGATAAATGTCAGTGTCAGAAATAATGAGTAATGAAAGAAAAATGTACTTGGAGAATCCCTTAGTTCTTGATCTGTGACTATTATGGAGATGACAAGTCTAGGTTGAAGGACTTAAATTTGTTTCAAACATTATGGGACAATGTACACCAGTACTATAGACTAGAGTAACTTTGAATTGCGAAAAAGCTATCAAATTCTTCTCAAGTAAGTTGTAAATATTGACAAAATTACACATCGATATAAGAATAATCGGAGTGCAATCTATCCGTCACTTTATTAAAGGGAATTAGTGTTATTTAGATATAACATGTATGAAAAAATAAAATGTAAAAGAAGATATGTAAGAATAGATGCACAATCCATATATACATTTTAGACCGCCCAAAATTAATGTTTTTACTAGAAGAATATGAAGAGAAAGTAAACAACGTTGTTCGAATTGAAAATTGCTGTTACCAGCCTAATATTTATATATGGTAAACTCTACTTTGTAATTTATTGTAACATAATTTATGGTAAAATATCTTCATGTTGAGACATGCTATTATTGAATAATAAAGAAGTTTATACGTCATAGATTTATATGAATATATTATTTGTATTTATAAAAATATTCTTTGCTTTATGCATACAGCCAGGTAAAATATACGGCGAGAGGTTATGTGCTGGCCACATCAGATTTTTTTGTATTTATTTAGAAAAAACCTTTATTTTATATGTAATATCGCGAGTATGGGAAACCGAGTTCGATTTCGACCAACGGCAAATATTTCAAATTTAAATGGCACAAAATTGACCCCTTTGATGCACTCTTCACGGCAACAATGAGTGCCCGTGAGGTGATGCCTGGTAAACACCCGCATGGTACAAATATGTCATCATTATTACCGAAAAAATTGCGTACAAAGCAGATTGGCACACCTAGCAATAGGTAATATGTTACTAGTTTCTAAAGGAATATTATTCAATACAAGAATATTTCGATGTCTGTATGAAGAATAATTTCCAATTGTAATATATTTCTTATAAATAATATTATTTAAAGCATTATTTCTTTCTATTTTTACTATGATTTCATGATATTATAAATACTGTACTGTCATTATTGTAATTATTTGTAAACGTTATTATTATTTTGTATTAGCAGAGTGGAAGAATAGTGATTAATGAACTCTTGCTATTTGATCTTATTTACGATCAATAAAGTTATTCTATTCTTTTCTATTCTATTCTATTCTATTCTATTCTATTCTATTCTATTCTATTCTATTCTATTCTATTCTATTCTATTCTATTCTATTCTATTCTATTCTATTCTATTCTATTCTATTCTATTCTATTCTATTCTATTCTATTCTATTCTATTCTATTCTATTCTATTCTATTCTATTCTATTCTATTCTATTCTATTCTATTCTATGTCGTGATGATATATTTATTCATATATTGTTTCTTATAGAAGACTGATAGAATAACTTTTTTTTTGTTTAAAAATATTTTTTAATTTTTAAATATAATTTAAATTTACTTTTTTTAACAGATAAATTAAGTGGTTTAAATCGGTTTACTTTTTTTAAAAACCGGTTTTTGAACAGAAACCGTTTTTATTATAACATTCTTGATATAGGTTAACCATTAACCAGATTTTTTTCGGTTATATGCCCTTGTTAGCACTAATTCTCACTTTAACTAGAGGTGGTAGGAGCGGGCGTTAAACACTCATTTTCAATAAAAACGAAATATCGAGCAACATGTAACAACTCGGTAATGATAATCAATCTTTATTAGGTGGCTACATACGAGTATAGGTATTAAATCGTCATTTTTTGTCTGGAATTAATAACACAAAATGAAAGCTAGAGGGGAGGGTAAATATGTACATAGCGTTTTCATGTTCTCCTAAGTTTACCGGTATTTGTACGAGTATATAACGTAATTGAAATTAACAATAATGTACCTATTGTATGTGCGTATTTCTAAAAACAAGTTCAGTGAAAAGTGAAAAAAGTTTAGAGTTCTCAACTGTCAACAGTGCTGGAGGCCCAAACAACTCTTTCCACATACGTAACTCTGTAATAAGCTGAAACTTCAGTGTTAATAAAAACATTTCCATAGAAGTGTCGAGAGTGAAGAGTAACTCATTTCAATTGCATTAGTAAAACAATGGGTCCCACATTGTTATTTACATGTAACTTGGTAAGTGCTGTTATCCATTAATACTTGAATTGGTGCGGCGTGAAAAGAACAATCCGTTTGCAACGGCAAAAAAGAGAGGGAGACAGAAGTCGGTCACTGAAGAATGGCATGGAGGGGGATAGGGTTGCACTGCCACAGGGGATGAGGATAATGGACAAAAGAAACGGAATGACAGGATAGTGAAAAGTTAAACGCTGATGTTGAGGCCAAATCGATACATTTGAAGGAAATCCGACATCTGTTTTTACCGTCATTATATTTGATATAAAATACAGGAAACGATTTGACATATCCGCAATACTGACATTCAGAAATATTGATTTGTTTCTAACACATTTATATAACTAGCAGCTTATATTTTATATTGCGAGACAACTCACTTTTCTACGACAACAATAGCCTTTTAGAAGCTTTTAGAAAATAAAACTATATTTTATAATGTAATAAAGTTGAGTTATTTCACGTTTGAAAATACATTATCACTTATCACCATTATCAAAATCAAAAGCATGGAGTTTTTATTATTTTGACAAGTTCAATGCCTTATCATACAATATCCTGGATGACAGATGTAAGAAGGTAAAATCTTACGTATTGGTAGCATCAAGTATTTCTTGCGTTTCTTTAGAAATGAATTAAATTACAATTATTAACAGCAATTTTCTACAAACTATCAACAAATAGCTGGGCCCTTATTTTTGAGCGTTCGTAATTTCGTTCGTATTTATATTCACGTTTGTTTTCATGTTAGTAGTGATAGTAGTCTGTGTTTTAAAAATAATAGGCCTGTTCGTAAAACCATATACGAACTTGTAATTTATGTGAAAAATATGTTCGTTTGTGTGTTTGTTGTCGTGCATATTATATTAACTTGTCAAAACTGTACTACCTCCCCAACTAGTACACTTAGTGCAGTTTATAACGTCACAGTAATTTGACAAACAGACTACTGGCTTTATAATTTATTCACACATCGAAATCTATTCTAAATATGAATCAAAATAAATGTTTTCTTGTGAGAGATGAACATGAAAATTTCTTTTCCAATGAAAATTATTATTTTTGACAGAACCTATAAATCTGCGCTAACTTGTCTAATTTGTGTTCGTTTGTATTTAAATAAGTACAGTAAATTCTTTTAAAGATGTCCGATCAAGGTCATCTATAAATTGTATGAATAAAGATTTCAGCTCCGCCCATACCTTCAAATTCAGTAGTGCCTTTTACTTAGTTTTTATGTGGGTACATAAGATATTATTGTTATTTTATTATAAAAATATATGTTACAGTAAAAGCATTCAAAATTCAAAAATAAGTCAACTGTTTAGTTTATTAGCAAATGTAAAACCAAATATGTGCAAAATAAGATACTGACACAATGTCATTTTCAGTGACACTTACAGAAAATAACGTTATTCGTACGGCTATGAATCAAGGTAATATATCTGAATTAATAAATAATTTTACATTACAGTATTGTCAACAACGAGCATAGTTTTAAAATTGAATGTCCTAACTTAGTCGAAACAATATGAATTTTTGAAAGACAAGCGTGTTATATCCAACCTTATCGCAAACGCTTGTAGTTTTTGCAAATAAGAGAGATAAATGTATGCCAATTTGTTAATTCGTTCATAATCGAGTAGATGACCATGATCGGACATCTTTAAAAAAAAATAGTATGTACTATTTTGTACTAAACTGCACTAATGACGTATTCTCAGTACATGTTGCATAAGTTAGTGTAATACAAACGAACAGACCTAATATTGTATATGTCAGTGTCATTTGTATTGTCACTATTCAGATAACTTAAGTTATTTTTTTATCAAATATTTATTAAGTATTAATAATATTTTTTTAAATTTGTAAATGATGTGAAATGTTACAATACGGTTAATACTAACAATGACATATATGTATAATATCGAGTATAATATTGTTTTAGAAAAAATCTACTATCACTACTAACATGAAAATGAATTCGAATACGAATACGAACGAAATAACAAACGGTAACAGCATGAAATGCCTACTTTCGAAGAGAACGCAGAAAAAATATATTCGTGTAAAGTAGCATAAATTCTTAATGGAAATAATATCACCAATTATTAAAAGACCATAATATAATAGCTATGTTTTCGAACAAAGCCAAATTTACTCAGCCGTAACAAAAGTACGAGTAGGTTTCCGTTATGCAAACATATTGTAATTATTATTACTATTAAAACTTTGTAAATTAATATCTCGCTTTGAGGTTACATGTTGTATTTCTGTACTGTCTAAATAATATTCTCACTGTAATGTGTATTTTGACAAAGCATCGTCATGCTTGTCAAATTTCTAATAACATCTCTTCTTGTAATATGTTGATTGTGAACAGGAACATTAGCATTGTTTATCTAGAATGTTGACGGTATAAAATCAACACGATGTAATCAGAAATTGGTCTTCCGCGCTACTGCGTATTTAAATGTTTGTTTGTGTCCCACCGTGCTCTCAATTTTATAAGATAAATTTAACTGAATTACTAATTAGACCCTGGGAATTCATTTATAATTTCCCGGTCAAGAGAAACTTGCAGTGCGAGACAGTATTTGCAACTACTTATAAATTTAAATTTTGATTTTGCATGTGCAGTCTCACGAAGATAAATGGTTCGTTTACATGGCACAAATATTATTTTAATAAATAATTACTATTCTAAATTTAGAATGCAATCAGATTATAAAGTTGTATATTATTAGGTACAGTGACAAAGGTGGCATTATTAAATAATTTGAAATTTCTGTCAAATTTAATTTTGCGTTAGTTTTTATTTTATTCCTAAAAATTTTGTAATAAATATAAATAAACCGATGAATGCTTGTTATAAAAAAATGACAATATTTTTTTTTAAACTTTGTTACATCAAATGAAACTATGTTAAATAACAGAATCTATTTAATTGAACCCAGTTTTTATTGTAAAGTAATAGTCGGTTAGATTATACTTAAATAGTAGTAATACAAGAATAAGTAAACTTTATTAAATTTAAAGTATATTAACCAATGCTAGTAAATATTGGTATTATATTATTTAATAAATAATAATACAAATAATTACATCAAAATAAATTCAAAAAATCTATAATGGCCAGCACAATACGTTCCGTCATTTCTATGGATTTGATATAAATTCCACACAGAAAGTTTCTTGTATTTTCAGTAAAATTATTTCATATACATATTGTGTATGTAATTACATTATTTAACCTTTTTTTTTTTTTTTATTAAATATAAGGGTACATCGACGTCTGGGTCATTAGTACCCGGAACTGTATATGTAAATTACATTGTAGGTAAGTATTACATAGTATGGTATATTTGATAGTGGTTTGGTTTAGATATTTTTATATAGTTCTATATCCTTCAGGAATTGTAGTGTGTTTTTGAGGTTGGTGTCGTTGTTTCCCAGAATTTCCCGGAGTGTGCCTGGGAGTTGATTTTGGTTTCTATGTTGCGTGTAGAGTGGGCAGTCAATCAGTATGTGCTCTGTTGTTATTTGTACTTGGCATGTGGTGCATAAGGGTGGGTTTGTTTTTTGTAGTAGGTGTTGGTGGGTTAGTCGTGTGTGTCCGATGCGTAGTCGCGTTATAATTATTTGGTCTCTTCTATTGGTAGGTGTTGTCCATTTGGAGGTATCTATTTTTATTTGTCGTAATTTATTGTTTGTTAGGTTCTTCCATGTATTGTCCCAGTTTCCTCTTATGCGATCATTTATTTCTTTTGTGATGTCTTCGGCAGGGGTTGGTATAAATGTAATTTCTTGTTCTTCTACTTCTTTGGCAATTCTGTCGGCTCGTTCGTTTCCGTTGATTCCTATGTGTGCTGGAATCCACATAAAGTAGATACATATATTTTTTTCTATTATTTTGTGTGTTTCGTCCTGTATCTTCTGGATTTCTGGGATCTTGGTGAATTGTTTTTGCATTTCTTGGAGTGTGCTCAGTGAGTCGGTACAGATGAGAAAGTTTTTTCCCCGATTTCCTTCTTTATTTATCATTTTCAGTGCCTTTGAGATGCAGTATCGCTCTGCAGATTTTCCTGATATTGTGTTCGGTAGATGGATTTTTATTTCTTCGTCCCCTATGATAATGGCCCCACCTGTTGTATTTTGGGTCTTGGATCCGTCTGTATATATTTCCTGGCTCTGAATTTTACTTCGTAGATCTTCGAATTTTTGCAGGTATGTAGTAGGCGACGTTTCACTTTTCTTGTATTTAGCCAAACTCAGGATGTAATTTGGTTGCTTTTTTGTCCATAGAGGGATTTTGTCCGGGTAGTTTTGTTCGATAGGTGGGATTTTCAGGTTTAGGCTGGATAATATGAAGTTTATTTTTTCTTGGAAGGGGGTGTTATTTGGGATTTTGAGTGTGTCATGGTCAGTATTTTCGAATATGTATTGATAGGCTGGGTTTTCTGGGGTTTTTGCTAATTTTGTGATGTATGTTATTGTTAATTTTGATCGACGGATGTTTAAAGGTGTGATTTCCGACTCACATAGTATACTATTTGTTGGGCTGGTTCTGTATGCTCCCGTAGCTAGTCTTAGGGCTGTATTTTGTATACTATCTAATATCTTCAGGTTAGAATGTTTTGCCATATTATATATTACAGATCCATAGTCTATTTTTGATCTAATAGTTGTTGTGTAGATTTTTATTAGTACGTCTCTGTGGGCTCCCCATTTATTATGACTAAGACATTTTAAGATATTTAGACTTCTCCAACATTCCTTTTTAAGATGTTTGATATGTGCTTTCCAAGTTAGACGTGAGTCGAGTATCATGCCAAGGAATCTGATGTTAGAAACATATTCTATTTTTTTATTGTTTAATTTTATTGTTGGTTTTACTGGGTTGTGTTTTTTTGTAAAATACATCATTTTGGTTTTTTCTTCTGAAAATTGGAAGCCTGTAGCTATTGACCATTCTTGTAGTTTGTTTGTTGCATTTTGAAGTTCATTTTTAAGTGTAGTTATGTTTCTATTTTTATAATATATCGCCAAGTCGTCTGCGAATAGAGAACATTTTACGTATTCTGGAATTTTTTCTGTAATTTTATTTATTGCAATTAAGAATAAGGTCACGCTTATAATTTCTCCTTGTGGGATACCGTTTTTTTGAACTTGTTCGTCAGATAGATGTCCGTTAAATCTTACTTTAAATCTGCGGTCTTGGAGGAAGTTATGGATGTAGTGTATTATGTTTCCATTTAGTTGGTATTCCGTTAGTAGTTTGATTATATTGTGTTTCCAGACTGTATCGTAGGCCTTCGTGATGTCAAAGAATATAGCCGCGACGTTTTGTTTGTTTTTGAATGCTTTTTGAATATCAGATTGTATTGCTATATGTTGGTCTATGGTAGATCTTCCTGCTCTGAATCCGTTTTGGTTATTATTTAATATTTTTTTGGTTTCGAGATACCACAATAAGCGTCTATTTACTATTTTTTGAAGCACTTTGCTTAAACAGTTTGATAGTGATATTGGTCTAAAGCTCTGTGCATCTGTCTTATTTTTATTAGGTTTGAGGATTGGTACAGTTACGACTTCTTTCCATTGTTTTGGGAATCTATTTTTAAGCCATATATTATTATAGATTTTTAGGAGAAAGTTAATTGTTTCGTCTGGTAGATGTTTTATACATTCATACGTAATTCCGTCTGGTCCAGGGCTAGTTGATTTTTTTAGTTCTTTTATTGTTAAAGTGAGTTCGTTTTTTGTGATTGGTTGATTTATATCATTTTCTTCATTTTCATTTATTGGTATTTGTTCTTTCTCCATTTTTGTTTTGTATGTGACAAATTCTTTTTTGTAATGTTCGTCGCTTGAGTTCTGAGCGAATTTCTCGGCTAGAGTGTTTGCAATGTTTTGGGGGGAGGTTATTAATTTATTATTTTCTATTAATATGTTTGTTGATGTGTTTGAGTGTCCTCCTTTAATTTTTTTTATTTTCTCCCATATTTCTTTATCAGGTGTACTTGATGTGATGGTTTCTATATATTCTCGCCAAGAAGATCTTTTACTTTGTAATATAGTTCGTCTACTATATGCTTTTGCCTGTTTGAGTTTTATAAAATTTTGTAATGTTTTTGTCTTTTTGTATTCTTTTAGTGCTTTTTTACTATTTTTTACTGCTTCTTCACATTTATTATTCCACCATGGTACTGTTCTTTTGTGTTTGTGTTGCCTTATTCTTTTTAGAGCTATATTTGCAGCTTCTGTAATGTGTTCCGTCAGAATTTTTACTTGTTCATCTACATTACCGGTGGTTGGTAGATTTTCTATTTTCGCCATTTTGGAGAAGGTTTCCCAGTCGGCATTTTTTGTGGACCACTTTTTTATGTTTTCTTGTGTTGCTGTTTGTATTTCGGGGTCGGGTGTGTATGCTATTTTAATTGGAAAGTGGTTTCCTACGTATATTAAGGGTAGCACAGTCCATGTTAGGTCTTGTGTTATGGAGTTGTCGCAGATTGTCAAATCGATACTGGAGAAATTTCCAGTTCTAGGGCAGAAGTGTGTACTTGTTCCGTCATTTAGAAGTGTGAGTTTGTCGTTGTTATTTAGGATGTGTTCGATGTGTTTTCCACGCGTGTTTGTATCTTCGCAGCCCCATAGTGTGTTGTGCGCATTGAAGTCACCAGTTAATATAAATGGTGTTGGAAGTTGCATTATGAGTTGTTCTAGTTCTATTGTACTGACTTGTTGATTTGGTGGTAAATAAAGTGAGCATATTGTGATTTTGTTTTTTATGTATGTACTGATTGCTATTGCTTCTAGTGTTGTGTGTAGATTTATTAAATGTGCTTCATTTGAGTTTTTGATGAAAATAGCTACTCCTCCACTTGCATTGTTGGTATTTGTTCTGTCTTTTCTAAATACTGAGTAGTTTTTTAGGTGTACTTTATGTTCAGGGTGTAGTCGGGTTTCTTGTATACATATAATTTGTGGGTTTGTATCAGCTGTAATTTTTTGTAGTTCGGCTAGATGGGCGTGGAACCCATTTGAATTCCACTGTATAATGCTCATTTTTATGTGTCTTGGTTTACTTGTTCTTCTAAGAGTTGTTTCATTCGTCGATGTAGTCTTGTAAATCTGTTTTTGATTATTCTTCGTGTTAATAATGGGTATAAGTCGTTAAGCATTTGTAAGAGTTTTTCAGGCTCGGTTGTATATTCTCTTGATATAACTAGTGGGTTGAAAGCTCCGTGTGCGTTTTCTATGAAATCTTTAAAACGTTCATAGTTTAGTGCATATTTTTCGGGGTTTTGAGATATTTCAATTTCCGTACCTTGCAGGAGTTCTTCTGTTGTTTGACTTGCTGAGGGGCTTATTGATCGCGCTTTTTTTGATTTTCTGGATTCTGTTGATTGTAGACTTTCTAGTGATGCACTTAGATTGTCGTTTTCTATACTATCCATGTCTTCGCTATCGTTTTGTCTTTTTAGTTTATTTGTGTTTTTGTTATTATTTGTACCAGTAGGTAAGTTCATTTCTTTTTCTATTTGTGTGAGAACTTGTGTTGTTTGTGTGTTTGTGATGTTTTGTGTTTGGGTCATTACTTTTGGTGTTTGAAATAGTATTGTCTTCTCAGGTACTTGTGATTTTTGGGGTATTATGTTCTTCTGGATTACTTGTACTTGTTCTGGGTTTTGGGTGAGTGGAGGGAATTGGTAATTTTGGGTTAGTGGTATAGTGTCTGTCATATTATTTGATTTTTGTTGTTGACATTGTGTTGTAGTGTGTCCCTGTTTTTTACATGTGAAGCAAGTAGGTGCATCTCCTGAGAGATAAATTCTATATTCAGTGTTGTCGTATATAATTAATAGTGACTCTGGTATTGGTTCGTTCTGTTTATCAGTTATGTGTACTTGCCGTCTGAAGCTTAAAATATGGGCATATTCATTTTCTTGGAGGCCGGCTTTGAGGAAGGTAATTGGTGAGATTAATTTCATATTTTTTTGAATTAAGGCTTGTTCGATTATATGATGTGGGATTGATGGGCAGACGTTGGAGATGATTAGTCTTTTCGTAGGGGTAATAAGGCGTCTAATTTCTAGTAGTTTGTCATCTACTTCTATATGTTTGTATGTTGTAATTAAATTGTTTACTATTGATTTTGATGTTAAATAGATACATATTCGTTTGTGTGAAATTCTAGATGCGAAGATAATATTTTTTGGTTCAACAATATTTCCTATTGCAACAACGTATTGTTTTAGTGGTATTTCGTTTATTGCATTTATTACAATTGCTTGCTCTTTTGATGGGAAGTTGTAGTTTGAATTTTGTCTCATTTTGTCGGCATAGCTGGTTCCTGTTTGGATTGGTTGTGAGTTGGTGATTGTATGCGCCGTTGGATTTATCTTGTAGGGTAGAGATGTCATGTTTGTTTATTTTGTATATTTCGCTGTTTTATCAGCATGTTAGTTTTTTGTGTTATAAGTTAGATGTCGCACGGTGTTTTGTTTTAATCTGTTATTGCTGCGTAATGTTTTAAGTAGATTTAGGTTGGGTTTATGAATTTGGGAATAACGGTGGGGGATTTGTGGAGGGAATTTGTGGTTTTTGGATTTTGTGGTTTATAAATATATAATTTGTTTGGCTAAATACCTGTTTTTTCTGTTTGTAAGTTTGACACTGTCACGAGAGGTTTGCACCGTATCTAGTAACTTGTAAAACTGTATTTAACCTTTAATAAGATATTATTGGGTCCTATTCTCAACTATCACTTATCATATCACAAAGGCGATTTCGGGCGATTATCGTTCCGGTAGCTTATTTACCGATACCGATACTACACCAATTTTATAAAATAATATAAATAATCTATTCTTCAACACTAGAGTATTTCGTTTCATCATCCAGTGATAAATATAAACACAATTTGATTTATTTTTATTCACTTACATTTTCACTGATAAAGAAACAAGTTCTTACAGTTCGAGACAGTTTTAATGAACCATACGATTTTTTGTGACACCACTGACCACATCATACCGTAATTAATCCTACCAAGTAAACGGATATGTTGCTCGAAATCGCCTAATGGTGATAAATACAAATGTATATCATATCATACACCGGGTGAATACTTGAAAACCGAACATAGCCCGTTAACACGAGAAAATCGTTTTTCGCAGACTGTTGCTCCCCGTTTCAAATGACAACAGTAATGGCTGTGGTATCAGTAGAGAGATAATAATTTCTGCATAAAATGATATCAAATACATGCAAATTATGTAATATTTTAGTCGCGTAAATTAATTTTTAAATTTATTCAATTTCTTCATAATATTGATAAATGATGGCATTTGAACAAAAAGACAAATGTTTGACATTTTATTTGTTAAAATTCGTTATACCCTATAAATTATGCAGATTTTATTATTTAATATATTATTAATTTAAAGTCTTCAAGCAGTGTCTAATTTGTTACAAAATATAAGAAAGAAATTAAAACAGAAAACCGTAACTAATAAATTCTGACAGATCAAATGTCAAAACATTTGTTATTTTGAATAATAAACAATAAACTTTATTATTCAACAGGACTATTGTCCCAATTACAGAATAATATTACAGTGAGAACATGGTGAATATATATGAAATACGTTATAAAGTAATGAAAAAAAAAGACAAGGAAAATTACAAAAATATTGAGTTTATCTGTGATTTGAATTCATTCAAATTTTAGCAAAATCTAATGTTGTACAATTGTTATAGAAAAGTCGGCACATATTATTAATTGGTGAATTAAAAGAATATTTAGTTCTGCACATATTGATTGAAAAGGTGCTACAGCATCTGGTATTACATGAATTGACAAAAAAATTAAGTTGACTTAGCAGAAAATCATCATTGGTAATACTGTTAACAATTTTGTACAGAAAAATTAACAAACGTTTATTTCTCTGTGATTTAACTGTTGATAAATTGTATAGACGTAAAAAATATTCGTATTTATCACTGGAATACATTAATTTCGCTTTGAAACAAACATGTTTCATAAATCTTTTCTGAATTCTCTCATTTGTATCTACAAGGTATTTTTGACCAGGATTCGAAATGATACAGCAGTAATCTAACTTACTTAAAATTAAAGTTTTAACAAGAAGAGTGTAACAAAATAAATTATTAAATCCAGATGTAGTGCGAAAAATGAAACCGAGTAATATAAAGCAACTATTTATTAAGCCCTCGACATGATTGATAAGATTTAATTTTGTATCTAATAACAGTCCAAGATCTTTGATTTCATGAGTACGGTGTAAAATGACGTTATTCATTGTGTAATTGTAGTGAACTGAATTCTGAATTCTGGCGAACGTCATTACTTGGAATTTATTAATAGGTATTAAAATATAGTTGATCTTTAACAGACCACTCGTATATGGCATTTAAATCCAATTGTAATAAGGTACAGTCTTTAATTTCACGAATTTCAATAAATAATTTAAGGTCATCATCGTACATAAGGCAATGTGAATGTTTAATAACAGAAACTATGTCGTTCATAAAAAGATTAAATAATAAAGGGCCAAGTACAGAACCTTGTGGTACGCCAGAGGCTGCCAAAAAATTTGAGGAAGTAAAGCCATGTCGTTCATAAAAAGATTAAATAATAAAGGGCCAAATACAGAACCTTGTGGTATGCCATAGGCTGCCAAAAAATTTGAGGAAGTAAAGCCGCAACAATAAACGAATTGTTTACGATCCTGAAGATATGATTCTAGTAAACCTATCAAATTGTCTGAAAATCCGATTTGTCTTAATTTAAAAATAAGTAATTTGTGATTAACTGAATCAAATGCTTTACGAAAATCGGTGTAAATAACATCTAATTGAATTTTATTAGCGAAATTTTGAAAAATGTGGTGGGTGAAATTCATCAAGTTAGTTACGGTTGATCGTTTTTCGACAAAGCCATGCTGCGAGTTTGTGATATTTTTTTTACATTGATACTGAACCTGTTTAGAAATAATGTACTCAAATATTTTTGCTATTGAATTTAAGCAGGAAATTGGGCGGTAGTTATTTATTTTATTTCTGTCACCTGATTTGAAAATAGTTTCATAATTAATTTATGCGATTATAATATTACGTAATTTACATGTATTTTATGCAATTTATATTAGATCACTTTAGAACTGAGAATAACGCCAAGTAATAAAGTGAGAATTGGGTCTTCACAATGGTTCAACAATTCTGGGTATCTTTGACATTTATTTTGTTTCGCTGTTCTCCAAAATATGAAGCAATAGAAATATGTAGTATGAATTTAGGCGTGGATGAATGCCCAGGTGAACGTCTGGTGTAGTGACGCCTACTTAGGAATACATAGTAATACTTGCATCCGGATCAGGATAGTTTTGATTTCGGATTCATATACATATATAAGGATATCCGGGTAATTGAATGTTAAGTTATGCGGATCTCGGATTCAGATTTCAGTAACGAATCTCAGATCCGGATTTGAGTAACGGATCTTACATCTAGATCTCAGGATCGAAATCTTAGACTCAGAGCAGCGGACCTCAAATCTTAAACAATTAATTTTATGAGATAATTCTTGTTAGTATTCACCGATCACTGTAGACCTGTACAGTAGACAGTTGTCCATTTTAAACGGTTTGCATTTGAACTCAATCTTAGCTGGCTAAATATTCTTACCTTCGGATCTGAAATAAATATTCAGATACAGAATGAAGATCCGGATCAGAAATTTAAATCCAAATCCGGAGTAGTAAAGAACAAAACATACATATGCATTTCTTTTAAACTATTTTTGTAAAAGTCTGTCGCCAGATTCTGGTGGTAATATAAGCAATATGTCGTTTCAATATTAATCAAAAAATACGTTGCATTTCATTTAAAAACTAAGAACAAAAGAAATTGTGAGACTTAATTAAGATGGCCCAAAAGCAGCACGCAAAGAAAAGTTGATGTATGAATTAAAAAATTTAAAACCCGAAATAAAACTTTATTTTAAAAAGTCAGTAATATAGATATACACGTATTTTTTGATAAATTCGATAAGGTAATATGTCAATGTCTTCGTCTTTGATGTCAATAAAACATGTTTCATTCTTCAAACATCTTTTTACTTTTGTTTCGGCGCTCCCTTGTTTGTTTTTGATAAATCATCTATCTTTATTACGTGCATATTAGCCTCCAGACAGGTTTCTTTATATACTTCGGCAACCCCTTTTCGAAGGCACTCAAACGAAATTGATATTTTATCCTAATGCCTATAGCGATTTTATAGTCCTTTCTAACATGTTATTTTACTAAAAGCGAATGGTAATGAAAATGTGAAATTGTTTCTTTTGTAATGTTTTTCCACATTAGGAAAACGATCCTTGCGTGTTGTAAGCACATATGTTTTGCCATAATAAGTGTACCCAAGGGTTTGTATGATTTTATATATTGCTTGTCGAGTAAAGAACAAGTAATTTGTGCAAAATGAGAATTTAATTTTGTTAGAGTAATAATAAAAATCACAAAGAAAGTATAATTTAATTGGAATAATAAATACTACAATATTTTACTTATTTATATTTATTTACCAGTACCTACTTGAAATCTGTTATATATACTTATATGGAATGCAATACTAATTTTCTATATTTTGATATATAGTTACTTACACACCTATTAATGTTTCAAATAATTAATTTAAATAAACTCCTAAATCAATAATCAAATTTTATTTTGCACGTTTTGAAACTTGTAAAATCGAATTTGAGTTTAATAAATATTGCTTATTTGCTGTGATAGGCATGGAATTGAAACAAAATTACAAATATTTGCATAACATTTAAACTGTCCGAATAATACCATTTAATTTAAATATTTGCACCTTTTATTCGTGATAAATTTGTATTATTACATCCGACGTGGGAAATTTTTCACTGTAGCCGAAGGCGAGAAACAGCGCGAGGCTGTAATGAAACTCCCACCGAGATATGTATAGTATTTCAACTATCAAGTACGTTAGAAGAGCAAAAATCTAATGTTATTTCATGACATTTTTTTTAAGGGTAGGAACGTTTGAGACAAATTTTGACAATGGGGTATCCTGGGCCTACTAATCCGTTATTATCGTAAAATTTCGGATGAATTCGGGTTAACTAGGCCTACTATTCATTGTTTTTGTTTGAATTCAAATCAAGAACTATAGCAACACTACTGTCATCCTAATAACATTGCAAAATGTTTCATGAAATAGATTGAAATAATATTTATTTTAAACATTTGTCATTATTTCTGTATTCATTAATAATTAATTTGTCAAGAGAAAGAAGATTTAATAGAAATAAATAAAAATATGTGCCTAATCCACACAATGTTGATGCAGATAACCCTAGAATTATTTTTTTGAGAAGAGAAGCATAACCAACTTGGGACAATGACGTCACAAATAATTTCAGATATTCAAAAATTCATATCTCGCTTACTAATTCGAATTTAAACACGTTTTTACCAATATTCCTACATTTTTATATTTTATCAGAAAAAAACATATAAAACATAGGTAGTACACCCCATTGTTCAGCAATGGTATAGTGGTATTTTTAGTTTGTTCGAAATTCAACTACGGTTACGGTTCTTGTAGTAAGCAGTCGAACGCATTGTTATTCATAGTTATTATTATATCAAAATCATTTCAGGATAATCATAGGTTATTTTTGTTCAATACTATTTTTTTTATACCATGGAAGGGTCGTCGTTTTTAATATCGTGCGTCTACGACAAAAGTTAGATTAGACTATACATTGCAACAAAAACCGTGCTCTGAGTACGGTTCCGGCGGTAACTAAAATTTACCACATTTCAATTACCGCGTTCAAAAGTAGTAACGGCAACCTTAAAATTTTTACCTATACCGTCGTGGTTCAATTTTCGAACATACTTTTATGAATGATTTTCTATACATTAACATAACCAATTAATAAAAGGTCAACAGAAATAAAGAAACAAGTTTCATAAGGCAATCAGTTAATGTATGAGTTTTACAAAGGAAGAGTGCGATAACAGGTAGGAAGATATTTTTTATTGTCAAAAAATTCGATGGTGAATTTTTAATGAATAATCACGTTTTAAAATCCCTAAAATACGAATTTACTATTTTTACGATGATGTCTGTATGTATTTGTGTGTGTTTGTGTGTGTGTGTGTGTGTGTGTGTGTATGTGTGTGTGTGTGTGTGTGTGTGTGTGTAAGTTTGTGTATGTAACGATCGTTCGGGATCGTATAAGTCCAATACTACAATTCCAAAAAATATAATTCTTTCATATTCCTCTTCCGTCATATGAAGAGTTAATTAGATTTTGGTTACGATTGTTTAACCCGAAATACCCTAATTTGAAGATTTTAACAGTTTTTTCTTGAAAAACGCTGTTAAATATAAGGTTTGAACCTTTTATGTCGCGAATCTGGGGACCCGGGTTCGATCCCGACCGACGCCAAAAATTACATCGCATTTTAATGGCACAAAATTGATCCCTGTGGCGCACTCTCCACGGCAGTAATGAGTGCCCGTGAGGTGACGCCTGGTAAACACACGCATGGTACAAATATTCCATCATTACCGATATCTGTGTACGAAGCAGATTGGCACACCCAGCAATGGGTAATATGCCGTGATGAAATATTTTTATTTATTTATTTTTATTTAGAATATGTTATTCTCTATTTGATTAAATTATATTTTTAAGAATTATAAAGAAATATCTTGCCACCTATGCTGCTAAAAGCTGTACCATGTAAACAGAATATTCAAATATTACTAAATGACAAATGTCAATGTCAAATAAAAATTACATAATATCTTTATAAAATAATTTTACTAGAAATATAAAAACGTAAAATAGTTTAATATGGCAAAAACAAATCACATAAGGTACTACAACAGATTATAGCCACAAGCCTATTCAGCAGATTATTATGTTATAAATAAAATGCCATATGGTACCTATATTTTTATCTTCTACTTCATATTTTAAAAAACATCTGTTATTTTTAGTAGTTCAGTTCAGTACGAGGGGAGAACAGTTTATTTCTCCCCTAAAAAGAAAACGCCCATAGAATAGTTTGCAACAAAATTTCTGTGCGAAATTTGTACAAAATACGTAGAATTGACGGAAGATAATGTGCTGACCGCATCACGACTTGTCAATAATATGATTTGGTATTTTTTTTTAGGTAACGCTTCCCTCTAACTACACAGATGAAAATTCATTGTTGACTGACAGCAATTTGAGGTTATATGTCATTCATTTGTTAATTTTTAAAGCAATCATAGCACCTCTGGAAACAAAAAAGCACCAAAACAGTGTGTTCATAGATCTTCTTAACAACGTGTTATCAGTGTGTTTATAGACTCATAAGGATGCCGAAATAGAAAATAATTATTTTATAAAATATTCTCACTAAAGGCCCTAGATTACTAAAGTAGCGTGATTCATTAGGCCTATGTTATGAACACGTAGAAGCCAAAATGGCGGTATGGCGTTTAAGATTTGTGGGGTTAAACTGAAGAGTATACCAAATTGCCCGGATGTTGTGTCAGATCTTTCAAAAGTAGGTCTGAAAAAGGTGTTAGATTATTTAGAATTCCAGCCGAAGAACAAAGAAGAAAAATTTAGTTGAATTTTATAAATAGACGGGATTTAACCAATCGTGCAGTAGTTTATTTGGAAACATTAATTTGTAATGTTAATATACTTTATATATATTTAGCCGAAGTATGAAAGCACGTCATACATTTTAATTTCATTTATTAAAAATCCGTATTTAAATCTGTACAAATATTTCATATTTAATACAATCATATTCGGCGGCCATGTATTTAATCTGATTTTTACATGAGTTTTGTAGCTTTAGTTAATCCTTGAGTGGGCGCACTGGTGTAAATCACTGTCAAGCAAAACGATGATGGGGGTTCATAGAGTTATTTTCGTACGCTATACCGCTATACGTTTCAGTATTTTGCTAGATGTTTATGAGTGCTTGTTAGGTGTAATTGTTTTTTCGCATACCGCGCGCCTGATCATATAAGTAACATGTTTATTTATTTTTGGTAATTAACAGGCTTTCCGTTTTTGGAATATAGTAAATACGAAAAAATGTTGTGTAGTAATTTCGAGTAACCTAATTTTATTTTATCACATTGCATTCAGTTTTTCATAAAAAGTCAAATATTAGAAGCACTCTTAGATACAGACGAAGAAAATGATCCGGATGATTGGGAATGGAGTGAAGATGATGAAGAAATTATTACCCAATAAGGCCATAATTCAAATTGAGAGCTGGAGTGCGAGCAGGATAAGGAGGATGAATAAACTAACGTAACTCGAATTCAGAGATGGAATTTGAACAAGTTCAACGAAGAACAATAAGTTTTTGTATATTATTTGTAGTATCTAAACAATTTGTAAGTAACAAAAGTTTAATTTGTTAATTTAATTTAGGTTCTGTTTATTTTGTGATAATTATATCTAAACAAAGTGTAATAAATGTTTAATAAGAATGTAAAAAAATATCATAATACGTAGTACCAAACAGATACTTTTACTATTGGTTGCATATTTGCACTGTGCGCCCGCTCTGGAAACATTTACTACCGCGCCCGCCCGAGGGTTAACAAAAGGGATGAAAAACATAACGTAACGATACGTGATAACGTTTCATTTATTATTATTTTTTAATAACGTTATTATTAAACGTTAAGTAAGCGTAACATATCGTAACAAATAACGTTTCACTATATAACGTTATCCAAGTTTATAAATTTTACAAGATTTTTGTCGTTTGAAACAATAATTTCCTGATAATTTATATTATGTTTTATAATGAATAGATATCTCTAGTGGTCAAATTCAAATGTTGAAGACTATTTCTAGAATAAGATAAGTGTGCACGTTTTTTTTAATATATAGTTTTTAATTGTAATTTTTAATGAATTTTTATTACATACGTATATACATACATACGAACATACATAAAATCACGCATGTCCCACTTAAACAGTTTGCCACGTTTGATGACGTGAGTCTTTTGATTCAATGAATAGCCTATAGTATTGTTTATTTTTCTTGTAGTGTACTTTATGTCATTATCTTTCGAAGTAATAATCGACAAACAATATGTTATGCGTAACAAATAGGAAGAGATATAATAATTTGTCGTTTATTACAGAGTAAGATAATAACGTAAAGAATACTACAAAAACAAACTATAGCAACTAACATGACTTAATATTACATTAAACGTTAAAAATTAAAGAGTTAATGTTTAAAAGAAATATTGAATTGAATGATCTGTTTCAATTTTCATAAGTGAGAAAATAAAATATTTCACATTTGATACAAAATATATCAACGATACATATGAATCACGTAGATTTTCTACAAATATATATGTACATACTCGTATATCAAAATAGTGACGATCGTCCTTACAAACAATATGAGATATGTTACATTTGTAAGGGTCAATTTAAGACTTCTGCCTGATTTTGCACTGAATTAACAGAGCTTTCTTAATTTACAAATTTTCTTGGTGATGAAAATGATAATGATGTCTGGAAGAACGCAAGGATCTTCACTGATTTAATAAGTTAATATTTATTTTCTTATTTCTTTTTACTTCAAGCGAAGTCAGAACCATTCTGTTAAACTATATTCTTTGATGTAGAATTCCAGCATTACAGTGATGGCATGCACACGAATTGCTGAAATTAATATTTATTTAATTGTAATAAGACTGAACAATAATCGAGACGTTTTTAATGGTTAAGATTATTACTTGCCAATTAACAAATGTGTTAATTACAATTATTTCCGTTGATTACATCTTATTAAATTGCAGAAATTCTAACTTAATTCCATGACATTTTGTTTTATATTAGTAATGTAAGTACTTATAATAAAATCATTTATAGAATATCATGTATTAGTAGGGGCCTCTAATAAGCAACTTTGTACAGGTACATTAATGATACCTATAAATAAACAATGACGGGAAAAAATGTTTCGCCCATTGCGAAACATTTACTATGCTACTTAAATACTTGACGTAGAAAAAGCTACAAAACTAGTAATTCTTAATATAATAATATATATTACATATAAGAATTACCTATTTATTTTCTAAGGCTATTGTATTATTTTTATTTAATATTTGTTTTATTTAAATTATACCATGGTTAAAATATTCAAAATGTTTCACGAAATGCCAACTACAAATTCTCATTCAATAATGAGTTTATTACTTAAAAATATTAACAGCGTTTAAGTTTGAGCACAGTCAAACAATGTTTTGTTGTTTAAGTGTTCAATTTTAGAAAAATGTACTTACCTATTCGTTGATAATAACATTCTCTTAAAAGTTTTACTCTCGCCTCATTACATCAATCCGAAACTAAACTGGAATGACACCAATTCATTTACCTTTCAAACTTCAAACTGTAGCTCTCCACTCTAACATTCCTGCTAAAACAATAACAATCATAATTGCATGTAGACGACCGCACTCATTCATTCCCGCCAGGACCATCCGCGCCGCCATCTATTTACCTACTTGTCAGCTATTTTTAACTCTCCCTTCGCAACTCATTTTAAGCTTACTTGTCATGTGAATTTGCCTTGAAAAAATCTAACACCATTGTTCGCGGTATACACTTCACTGCACTTTACGAACAACAAAAAATATTATGCAGGGTTTTTAAAGCCCACATTTGCTGGCTCTGTTGGCTTAACGCATTCATGGTGTATTGTTTGTGTAAACTTTTCAAATGGAATATATTGAGTTTGTAATCATACATAAAGCGAGATTCCCTCGCTTTTTGGGATGAGATTTTGTTGAGTAATCTGAAAATTAAATGAATATTTTTGTGGATATGTCTGTTTACTTTGGAGAGTGCATTTTGTAATTAAATGATGCAGCTGCGGGAATTGATATTTCTACAGAACTACAGGAATTATTTGTTTAAGCAATTAAAACCCTTTTAGATGTAACAGTATATTCAGGATTAGTTTAAATTGATATGAAATCAATATTTTTCAATTACGGAGTGCATACTATATTGTTTTATTTCATTACTTTTTTAATTAATTCAACACAAAACAAAATAATTTTTAATATACATCAGTCACTGGTGCACGTCTTGTCTCTTGCCTACTTTATTTATACATACTCCATTGACTTTAAATACTTTAATGCAGAGACGCGACCCATTCGGGGGCCGCGGAAGAATTTTTGGGGGTCGTAGAATTCTGCAGAAATTCATGTGTATTATACAAGCCCAAACTCATAATAGTTCAGCCGGGCCGGTTTACATTTTCAACGAATTATGAAACCTATACAAATAGAAATTTCTACAAAATTCTTTCGGCTACTTTAAATATAGACTTAAAACTTTCAAAACTGTGAGCCAAATAACGGGCGATAATAGTTCGACCGGCATTTAAGGGTCATCTAGTCTAGACATAGATTCTACCCTTTACAAAAAAAACTAGGTCCGCGCAGGCAAGTCGGAGAAAATACCGTTACGTATATAGGGTCCCTATAGGGTCCCTTAAGGCTTGTGTGAAATTTGAACGGAAACGTATTTCGATTCTGTCTTCATACTTATGTTGTAGTGACGTTGACGTCACAAATTTCGCGCCAAAACGTAAATAACGTTTTATGCATGATTACACATTATTTAAAGAAAAGAAAAATAGTGAATTTGTAATTTTAAATTCTTAACAACATATTAAAAAATCGGATATGGCCAGCCCAGTACCCCTCGCCATTTATTTTTTATTAATTCAAATACATACCTATGGGGTGTCGCGGCCGCGTGCTTGAGTGTTCGCGAATCTGAGAAACCGAGTTCGATCCCAACCGACGCCACATATTTCGAATTTTAAATGGTACAACATTGACCCCTGTGATGTACCCTTCACGCCAGCAATAAGTGCCCGTGAAATCTATGTATAAAGCAGATCGGCACACCCAGAAATGGGTAATGCCGTGATGATATATTTATTTACTTATTTTTTTATTTAAATACATAGGTCCCTACATATTTACTAATGCTGGAAACTATTTTAAATTTCTTTGCATATAAATATTGTTCTATTTACAATTTTCATTTTAAAATGTTATTATTATTAATTTGAAATGATTAATTTTTTGATAGTGACATTTATCTGTCAGTACATACATTTGACCTGAACTGTGTAACCATGGAGTTGTGTTTAAAGCATAGGTTCCGGGATTTAATTTTTATATATTATAAATTTATCCATAAAATATATAGAAAAAGTATTAATGCAGACCTGTAGAAAATTTAGTAATCTTTAATTTTTATTTTGAAGAAATACGATTTTGAGCTTCAAGTAAAGTGCCATTTCCGGTTATCCTATTGACACCAAAATATAATGGCTTCTTTCCATATTAGAATGAGCTAGAAATACCGGGTTTTAAATTTTTCTGAATGATAGTATGAGTTAGAGCGCCCAGAGGATAAACACTCACACACACATATACACACACACACATATACGCACACACATACAGTAAAATTTTTGAAAGATGTCCGATCAAGGTTGTCTACGAATTGTATGAATTCAGGTTTTTGCTCGGCGCATTATGATAAATTCAGTAGTGTCGTTTGCTTAGTTTTTATGAGGGTACATAAGATACTACTGTTATTATAAAAATATATGTTACAGTAAAAGCATTCAAAAATAAGTCGACTGGTAAGTTTATTAGCAAATGTAGAACCAAATATGTGAAAAATATGATACTGACACAATGGCAATGTCAGTGACTCCGACACAAAATAACGTTATTCGTACGGCTATGAATTAAGGTAATGTATCTGAATTAGTAAATAAACTTACGTTACAGTGAAAGTACTATCCTCAACGAGCATCGTTTTAAAGTGGAATGTCCTAGCTTAGTCGAAACAATATGAATTTTTGAAAGACAAGCATGTTATATCTATCCTTATCGCACATCTTATAGCCTTTGCAAAGGAAAGAGATAAATGTTAATATGTTATTTCGTTCATGATACAGATAACCTTGATCGGACATCTTTCAAAAATTTTACTGTACACACACACAGTATATATACTCACAGACATCATCGTGAAAATGTCAAAATCGGATTTTAGGGACCTTAAAACGTGGTTATTTACCAAAATGCCTATATGCGATTTTTAGCACGATCCCAATACCTCCCTTACCAAGGGTAGCAGGAAGTTAAAATCTTATAATTAAAGAAAAAGTTTGGTTATGTTGTAAACAATTTTTATTTCTTTACTATTCAAAATAAAGCTTCCTTAAGAGCGGCGAAGATTTGGTTTACATATTCAGTAGATTCTAATGTTTGTCAGAACTTACGTCATTTTGTCCAAAAATGTGACTTATGCTACATTGACTTGACCCCCTTCTCTTTACTTACGCCAGAGGTAACGTTGACGTCAGACATGAAAACATTTTTGACAGAACTTTAATAATCTTTTAGGTGTTATTAAGCATTAGACTAGAGTAAATGGGAAGTCGGTGTCACATGAACAAAATATGGATGCATACAGGCCTACACCATAAATAATAATAATAATAATAATAATAACAATAATAATAAGTAAACTAAATACTACTCAGATTACACCTGAAAAATACAAATGGGTGTGTATATATTGTACAACCTGTATGAAATAAAGGATAATAATAATAATAATAATAATAATAATAATAATAATAATAATAATAATAATAATAATAATAATAATAATAATAATAATAATAATAATAATAATAATAATAATAATAATAATAATAATAATAATAATAATAATAATAATAATAATAATAATAATAATAATAATAATAATAATAATAACAATAACAATAATAATAATATTTATTCCAGAGACCAAAAAGCTACATATATTATAAATCCTATTAGTAAATCCACTCTTCTGATTCATATTCTTCGTCCTGAAAGTTCTACATAAATGGCGAGAAAATATCTAGCCGCGTCACCTATGGAATAGAAATGATCTAGTATATAACTACACCTCGCGTAACTGGCGACGGCACCAGCTGCTCCGGCATTTTGTTTCAAACTGCCAATAGGTCTGCTTGTCGTAGCTTGTCTTCGTCCTTTTGTTTACAGGATGTACGAGAGAAGGATGTTGTTCTTTGAAAGCAAACAGTATAGATAGAGACTGATTATGTACAGTGTATCTAAGAAGTTTTGTTTACAGGAATAATATTGGCATGTGGTCAGATTATATGTATAATGTCGTTATTGCTAAGAATTAAAAGTTCAATAATTTTAATTAGTATTAAATGTATTTTCTAGTTTGTTATTTTGCTGTAAATCTCACCTTGAAATTTTCTCATAGTTTAAAAACAGAAAATAACGGACAATACATACAATATTGTTTTTACCTTCCGTCACCTCTAGATCAGGAAGATATTGTCTGTGATCAAAAGATTCGGTGGCGAGTTTTCAATGAATAAGCAGGTTTTAGGGTCCCTACAATACGATTTTACTATTTTTACTATGATGTCTATATATATATATATATATATATATATATATATATATATATATATATATATATATATATATATATATATATATATATATATATGTGTGTGTGTGTACGTGTGTGTGTGAGACTAATTTCGGCCGCGATATCTCCAATACTAGAATTCGAAAAATTATAATTCTTACGTATTCCTCTTTCTTACATCCATATGCAAATTTGATTAGATTTTGGTTATAATTGGACAACCGAAAGTACCCTCATTTAAAGATTTTAACAGTTTTCTTTTGAAAAAACGCTGTTAAATATATATTTTTTTGAATTTAATGTTATTATAAACATTAAAGAATATTTTTGTCTATACGAATTGATTGCATTTTATACTTCATATTCAATAGATATAGAATTAAGAATTATAAAGAAATTTAATTTTATAAATCAGCCAGCTATGCTATAACCATGGAAACAGCTACTATATTAAGAAAATTCTAACTGATGTCAGTGTCAATGAAAAGAAAATGAATGTGGCAGATGTGAGGATGTTGAGATAGATGTTGGGAAAGACACAGAAAGATAGGATAAGGAATAAAAGAATAAGGGAAATGGCTCGAGTGATAGAAGTTTCTACAAAGATACCAGAGAGAGACGATTACATTGGTTTGAATATGTCATTAGGAGAGATGAAGAATATATTGGAAGAATGAATAGCTTAGTAATAGAAGGTAAACGAAACAGAGGAAGACCAAAGATAAGATGGAAGGACTGTATTTGAATTATCTGAAGAGAGAAAAAGAACTAAATGACAATAACACGCAAAACAGAAAAGAGTGGAAGAAGAAAATAAAACATAGGGACACGTAACGAATGGGAAAAGCTAAAGAAGAAGATGTCAGTGTCAAGTGCAATCTGCATAGTTTGTTTATGAAATAATTTTACTGGAAATATAGAATCTTTTCCATGAAAATTTATGTATGGAATTTGTACATAATACACAGGATTGACGGAATGTAATGTGCTGGTTACATCAGATTTTTTAATTTTGGAACAACATCGTAAATATAAAACTTCTTCAGAATTGAAAACTACATAATATGAATTTAAATAAATTGCAATTTTTATTTATTTTCCGAAAAAATGTTGAATAAAATTTGTAATTTGTATGGTAATGTCCAACAAAGGAAACACAATGATTGGTTCCATGTCACTCTGAAATATTCTGTACATTACGAATTTTATTTATCCTTTATTTTCGTAAGATAAAAGAAAACTGCGATGTTTTTGTGTTTATAAAATTAAATGGGTAAGTAACTACAGCAAAATAAAAAATAACATTCTATTTCCGTTCCTTATATACTTAGATTTCAAATAGAAACCGGTATATTAAATCGAAAATTTGTGAGTTCAACCTATAAAAGTAATAAGGACAGTGATGAGAACAAACAAGAAACTGAAATACTGTTGTATTTCTTTCGAAAATAATATTTACATCGTTATGTATGAGTATGGCAAAAAATTTATGAAAGAAATCAAATTTAAAAATAAAATTTTATCTTCCCTGGTAGGTATATTGACCTACATATGACTTAGAAATTTTGTTTCAAAATAAATATTTACACAATTTCAAACAACAATATACGATTTAAATCTCCCAAAAGGTTCAACCGAATATACTGCAAAAAATGTCAATAATTTTGAACATTGCAAACATTTCAGAATCCATTTCAAACAAACATTTCTCTAAACATTTGTTTTGTTTTGTTTAACCCTTCAATAAACAAAACCTTGCGAAATGACAAAACTAAATCAAGTAGAACTCCCAGGGCGAAATCTCGAGTAAAACGCAATTAGTGAAAGGTTTGATACGGACGCTGTGTCCATGCAGAGTAAATAGACTCGGTGGTGAAGTTTTCACGGGAGAGGGATTTAATAATGGACATTGAGAGATGTTTAATAAAGACGAGAAATGTCAGATATGTAGGAATGATAACGAATACGTGTGAAGCGATGTGTAGATGGTTTGTAATTGTATCATATACATAGTTTTTTCTTTATCTTATTTTTGTAAATAAGTACATTTTGAAGGCACTGAATTCTGTTTTTATCCAAAGAGGAGTAAATTAATTTTTTTCTTATAATGGGGTCCTCCACTATTTATTTTTTATATTTTTTTATGAAACTTTGTAGTTTTAGAAAGTCTTTATTCTTATTGGTTAAACTGTAATACATATACAGGGTGATTCATCGGTCTGTCCTCTCTTTATAACTCTTTTATTTTAAGTCAGATAGAAAAACTCTTCAGATAAAATTTATATGATATATTATTATCTATCTACGTACTATATGCACTTGTATACAGGGTGCTCCGTTGAAGCGCAACAATATATAACTTTATATTTCTTAATGGAACAGCCTATATATCTTTATTTATTTTGATAGTAAATTAGATTTTCTTTAAAAAAGTATTAAATAATAAGGGGTCTAAAATTATAAATTAAGAAGTTATTTACCTTTATTCGTTGAATGATAAAGAATAGAAAAATGTATTGAAGTTAAACGACAAGTTTTCGAGCATTTATTATAATTTTGCATTATTTAGTCTGTCACTAAATTTTAATAGCCTCTTTGTAATTAGTGTAATGTTTAAAATAAGTTAATAAAAAAAAATCAAAATTTTGTAGTAAATTATGGTTTTTTCCACTATGAACGACTATTTTTTATGAACGTAAATAACTTCTTAATTTATAATTTTAGACCCCTTATTACTTAATAGTTTTTTAAAGGGAAGCTAATTTACTACCAAAATAAATAAATATATATAGGGTGTTCCATTAAGAAATATAAAGTTATATATTTTTGCGCTTCAACGGAGCACCCTGTATACAAATGCATATAGTACGTAGATAGACAATAATATATTATATAAATTATATTTGAAGAGTTTTTCCATTTGACTTAAAATAAAAGAGTTATAAAGAGAGGACAGACCGATGAATCACCCTGTATTTTTTTAATTCTCTGTGACGTAGATATAAAGTGGACCGCTAATAATTGGAGTCACATTAATTGTTTTTTTTATATATAAAAATATGTGTATGGATAATAATCAATTTAATCAAATAATTAATAAAACACTACGTATATTATAGTCCAAATTTAGGTTCAACTGAACCTGAGCTTAATTTAAAAATTATAAAAGTAATTTACGTTGGTAATAGAAATATATATCAAATGTCAAATATCATTGTAAATAACAATACACAAATTTCATTATTTGTGATTATGTGAATAAATAATAGGTATATTGTGTTATATAGTTGTCAATCAGTCAAACATGGTCAACGACGAAACGCAAATAAAATCACAGAATGGACAATTCGCTTGCATAAACGAGGAAGAGACAGACCGTGCTATAGATGGGAGAAAGACTTACGTTATGCGGTAGGAATAACGCGGAAAAGAAGGACAAGAAACAGAAAAAAGTAGGAAAATTGGAAGACTCTGTTTAACAATAGATTGTTTTAAAAATTATCAAATTATAGAATATTTGAAATGTTTGTCTTGTCATCTACCTATGTTATGTTTTATACTATAATTGTTAAATAAATGGTTATTATTATCATTATTATAAAATAGGACTTAGCAGCTTTAGATATTGTCGAAATCGAACAATAATTTTTTATCATTCTATTTTGTAGTGATTTTCTCCTTATTTGTACTTTTTCGAGTTTCTAAAATATTTATTATTTCTACTATACGTATCTTCAGTAAATTGTTCACACTGAATAATTCAACTTAAGCCAAGGCTGAGCTGCGAAAATTCTATAAATTCGATACATAAATTTTCTTGCAAAAAAGATTCTAAATTTCCAGTAAAATTATTTCATAAATAAACTATGCAAATTGCACTTGACAATGACATCTTCTTCTTTAGATTTTCCCATTTGTTAGGGGTCGCTATTTTATATATTCTTCTTCCACTCATTTCTGTTTTGCGTATCGTTCTCGTTCAGTTTATTTTCTCTCAAGTCTCCCGCAATACAGTCCTTCCATCTTATTTTTGGTCTTCCTCTGTTTCTTCAACCTTCTATTACTAAGATATTCATCCTTCTTCCAATATATTCTTCATATCTCCTCATGATATGTTCAAACCAATGTAATCGTCTCTCTTGTATCTTTTTAGAAACTTGTTATTTCCTTACCGTATCTTACCGTGTCTTCCCCAACATCTACTTGAACATCCCACCCACATTCATTTACTTTAAAATGCAATCAAATCGTATAGAGATAATATATTCTTTAAATTATAATAACGTTAAATGTCAATAAATCATATTTAACTGTTAAATCTTCAAATGAGACTACTTCCGGGTCACCAATTATAACCAAAATCTAATCACGTGTTCTTCTGGATACGAAAAAAATATAAGTTTTGGAATCGTGGTATTCAAGTTATGTGATTCGAAACTTTCGTCACGCACACATATATACACATATATATATATACACACACACACACACACACACACACACACACACATACATACATACAGACATCATCGTAAAAATGGTAAAATCGTATTATAGGGACCCTAAAACAAGCTTATTCACTAAAAACTCATCATTGAATTTTTTGACCAAAGACAATACCTTCCTTACCTAAAGGTGACGGAAGGGAAAAAGCGATGGCAGAAGGCTTGAAAGTAGTGAGAATTTGGAATACAGTAAATGTGTGACGTAGATATAGAGATGAGGATATGGTGTTAAAAACTCGATTATTTAACAAAAAACTCATAGCTTTTTTTAAACCTTGATGCTCTAACATTATAAATGACCCATGTTCTAATCTGATATTTCGGTGGAGGACCCCATTAGTACAATCTATACTTCTGATCGGCAAGCATCTTGGGCGTTGCTTATACCCAAACAAAAATACTTTTTTACCTCCCGCTTGGTAAGGGAGGTATAGGGATCTTGCTAAAGATCGCATATCAAAAATTTGGTAAATGACCACATTTTAAGGTCCATACAATCCAATTTTAACATTTTCACTATGATGTCTGTCTGTATGTGTGTATGTGTGTGTGTGGATTCTCTTTACGCTCTAACCCAAATACTATCGTTCAGAAAATTTTGAAACCTTGTATTTCTACCTTACTCTTATATGGAAAGATGTCATTAGATTTTTCAAAATAGTTTTTCTTCGAAAAATACCTTTAAATGTTATTTTTTCGAGAATTATTTTATATAATAATTAAAGATTATTATATTTTCTACAGGTTTGCATTAATACTGTTTCTATATATTTTATGGATAAATTTATAAAACTATCTATAATTTTAATCCCGGAGCCTACGCTTTAAACACAACTCATACACATGGTCACACAATTCAGATATCAAATGGTTGTAACTGACATATATGATTAGTTTGTTAACATAAACTAATCATTCCAAATAATAATATTAACGTTTAAAAAGAAAATAGTAAATGGAACAATAATTATATGGAAAAGAACTTAATACAGGTAAGATAATAAAAATATATATCATCACGGCATACTACCCATTGATGGGTGAGCCAATCTGCTTTGTACGCAGATGTCGGTAATAATGATGACATATTTGTTCCGTGCAGGCGTTTACCCGACGTCACTTCACGCGAATTTTGGAAACAGGTTCAATTCCGACCGACGCCAAATATTTTAGAATTTTAAATTGCACAAAATTGACCCCTGCGGTGCACTCTCCACGCCAGCAATGAATATAGGTAAGTATATAAATAAACATATCATCACGGCATATTACCCATTGCTGGGTCTGCCAATCTGCTTTGTACACAGATTTCGGTAACGATGATGACATATTTGCACCGTGCGGGCGTTTACTAGGTGTCACCTCATGAGCACTTATTGCTGGCGCGGAGATTGCACCACATGGGTCTTTTTTGTGCCATTTAAAATTCGAAATATTTGGCGTCGGTCGGGATCGAACACGGTATTTAAATTTAATTTAATTTTAAGTATTTACAAGAATAAAAATTAAAATAAACGGAAGGTATTGTGTGGCCACATCAGATTTTTATTTTTAATAATTTGATATTTACCTCTTATTATGCACTTGTTTTTTTAACTAATCATATTATTTAGGAATGAATGTATTTTACATCATTTTGTTTATATAAAGATCGCTACTACCATATTTTAACATTTTCAAAATAGACTCAAGGCATTTAACTTGTATACGAACCCAGATCAGTAGCCTAGGCCTATTTATAAAAAAAAAAATCGTGACGGTAAGTGTACGGCTTTTTATAAATTGTATAGTGCCATAATGCATTATGAATTTGAAAATAAATAAATGGAAACAAAATAAAAATACCTATTTTTTATTTATTTTATATACCTTCATAATAACACAATTAAAAATTTTCATGTAAACTGGTGACGCTGACGGTTCAAAAAAGGACGCAACTGGTGTTTGTAATTGAAGTGACATTTACACTGAAATTTGGTAATCCCAAACGCATGTAATTTTTCTCGTTATACATAAGCCGCAGTGACGCTGGTGCTGACGCGACAAAACAATTATTTTATCCGTTATTAAGAAAAATTTAAAAAAAAACAAATAATTAGAAAAATTTTGCTTTTAAATTTTTAGTAACATAAAAAAAACTGATGTGGTCAGCACATGAGCTCCAGCCAATTTCATGTTTAAAATAGCAATGAGCTTTAAGTAAAGTATCACTTCCGGTTGATCGTTTGTAAACAAAATCTAATTTGTTGTTCCAATAAATAGAAGTCTGTAATACGAAATTTTGGGTTATGGTCTTCAAGCAAATTATCTCTTCCGGTTACTCGAAATCTAATCAACTTTTTATATGTATTCAGAAAGCTTAAATACGGAAGTTATCGTGGAAGAAAAAAATCGTCACACCACACACACACACACACACACACACACACACACACACATATATATATATATATATATATATATATATATATATATATATATATATATATATATATGTATATATATATATATATATCACACCAAAAAATTTTAGAGTGGTAAAGTTACCAAACGGAGTGGTAATTGTAGTCAATGTAAAAATCAACACCAGAATTAGTAAATGTTTATTTTTGGTAAAATTTTGATTCTGGTAAAATATGAAGCGTGTAAAAATATTTCGTACTACACTTAATTGTGTGAAACAAAGTAATTTTACACCATATTCATAATTTTCTCCAAATTTAGTGTATACTATAAAATGTACACTAAAATGATAAGATTATTTTCCCAGTTTTACACATGAATTGGTAATTTTATAAAACGTAATTAATTTTACACTGTAAAGTGTATTTTTACACATTGATGTGTAAAGATATCGCTTCCATCTCAACCGTATTGCTTTTCACACGTGTCAGTGTTTACAAACAAGCGAGATCATTCTTGTTCGTTGCTTCGTTGTTAGTTAAGGTCGTCGTCATCAGTAACTTTTCTCCTGTTGTGCTGTTCATATTCATGAAAAAAGGCGTAATAACCCCAACAGAAATACTAATTAGTACTACATAAAGATACATGTTCATATTTGTGTGATAAGAAGTAAAACAATGTTGCCCTTCAAATTAAATAAAAACAATCATGTTAAATGGGCAGTGATAAAAGAAAATGCCGACTACCAGGATATTGTAACATTGGGTAAGTAAGCGACACAATCTACGTTATTTTATTAATGGAGTATTATAAAACTTAATTAATAAATAATACTATGTTTTGGATTGAATATACAACTTAAAATTTAATTAGATTGCTTAACGCATAATTATCAATATTTTTTAATGTTTTTTAAATTTTTATAATTCAACATTTTCCAATTACTGATTTCGTTTATAGCACAAAAATGTTTCCGAATTTAGGAGAAGAAATATATTTCTTCGATAATGAAGGAGTCCAATTAGAAGAAGACAGTTTGTATTTATATATTGCCGCAAATAAAAATTGTACAAATAATGTAGCAAATATAAATGATGTACCACATTTTGAAAAAATAATTAATATTATTAGTATAGAAAATGTTCTTTTCTGTATTACCATACCCTGGAAAACTGAATCGTTTGATGATAATTTATATGGGTATATTGTGTCTAACAATAGTGAAAAAATAAATTTAGTTGATTTTCAACTCTTAATTTATAAAGAACCAGTAGAATTGTCTACACTTGACAATAAATGTTATATCATTCCAAATAATATTTATTTAAGTTCTGTTATGTAAATGATTACATTTAAATAAATTTCTTGAGTATATTACATTTGTTTATTATTAGTATCCCTACCCTATTGCGTGTATAAATATACCTAATACGGTGTAAAACATGTTGAAATTTTACACCATTGCGTGTGCATTATACGGTATAATAATATATTTATTACACTAAAACTGGTATAAATATTTTGAAAATACACGTTTCAGATTATTTTTTCATAAAAACAGTGTAAAATGATACACATCATTGTGTAACGTATATTATGCCGTCTAAAATTGTACACCATATCTTGTAATATTTTACACTGTTATTTTGCTTATTTCAGTGTATGGATGAAACATCAAAACTGGTAAAATTAAGTTAAATCCGGTGTACTATAAACACTATAATGTGAAATTGTACCAAAAATTATGTGTAATATATTTTACCAGACTCCGGAGTAGAGTTTTACCAAAAGCTGTAGATGTAATTTTTTCACCAGTGGGTGTGGACCTATATAGACCAACTTTAGTGTTAAATTTTACACGAAATATATATGTATATATACAGACGCGCACACGCTCACTCACACACCCACAGACACACACACGCATACACACACCCACAAACACACAAAGATACACAGACATCATTGTAAAATAGTAAAAACGTGTTGTGGAGAACATAATTCATGCTTATTCAGTGAAAACTTACTATAGAATTTTTGGACCGAAAACATTACCTCTCTTACCTACGGTATGACGGGACGTAATCAAAACACAAATTTATATGTTAATTTCATATTATTCATCATCATCGGGTGACATTGGCTTTTATTCAAAATAATATATTTTTTATATAGGTATTTTATTTGCTGAAATTTAATAAACTTATGGCGTATAACGTTTCAAATATCTTCCACTTATATTTTATTTTGTTAAAAAGAAAATATATTACATATATCTTTTCATTTTACATAAACAATAAAATATATAAAATAAAATAAATAAATAAATATTTCATCACGGCATATTACCCATTGCTGGGTGTGCCAATCTGCTTTGTGTACAGATGTCGGTAATGATGGAATATTTGTACCGTGTGGGCGCTAGATATTAGATATCATATTTTGTTATTTATCACTAGATACATAATTATCTATTTATACTATTAATAAAAATTGCCGATAATTTCCTTCATTTATTATTTATCTCGTAACTAAATATAATGAAATTAAGGCGGCTGGATAAACATAATGTGGATCCAGAGTCATACATATTTTGTATTGTATACATTATTGTAAGATTTACAACAATATGAAGTACACGCCACTTCATTTTCAATACGCAAGGTAATTATGGAGCGTGATATATAATATTAACATTGATGTGAAAATTGAATGCTAAATAACATGTCAAAGTTATTTAGCCGTATTACGGGTAATGAATATTAATAATATAACTTATTATCATAATTATGATAATCAGTTAAGTGGAAAATCTATTCTTAGTAATATATGTACATATAATTTGATAAATGTTTCATTTAAGTATATATTAACTTCTTTTCTACTTCTATCATTTTAACATCTTTAGATTTCTAATATAACTAATTTAAATTTATGTATCAATATTTTTAAATACATTTGTAGTTTGCGTAAAATTTAAAACTCTTTAGTTTTGTGTAGTATAATAATGATTATGATGATGGTGACGATAATGGAACATCATCGTTGTGGCAAAGGCGAACAAATAAAATAATTATATTTTCAAATATGGATCACATTTTAAAAAATGTAATTATGTCATTTGTATTTGTTCTCGCGTAAAATGAATTTATGACTACGCAAGTAGAATAAATTCAACCCAGTCTAATGCTTTTAATTCAATTAGTAGTTTGCGTGCAGCTAATAACGTTTTCTGCATATTCCTATATCATATAAATGGCGTTCGTATTACCGTAATGCACTCTTCTTTTTTTTCCTTCATTTGTTTTCTTGCAGATGGCACTTCATGAAGTCACCGCCTACTTTTCCGCCAACGAAGTACAAAATCCTTAGATGGGAGGAGTTGGATACTTGATATAAGTTGATAATAATTTTTAAAACGCAGTGGAAGTTAAACTTGGAGTGAAAATTTGAGAATAAAAGAGATTTATTAAATATCCAGATATTGCATAATTTTTTTTCTTTGTTCTGGCAGAGAGAGAAATAATGCAAATGCGAAGTATCATATTTACAATAATGATTATAAATACAATATTTATGGGTTGAGGAATTTTAGGTTCACTCATGGTATTATTCTTTAATGCATAAGCATAATTGAATAAAATTATAATCAAAAGATTAAATTTGTAAAATATCACTGGAATATCGGGTGTTATACGAAAAACGAGCAATAGACATTTAAGATGCGAAAATATGTTTCTTTTATGCAAAAAATCTGATGTGGACACCACACGACTTCCTTGTACGATTATTAAACTATACATATTTTTTTAATAAATAAATTACAAAATATTAATTTTAACTTCAAAACAGTAAGATATATAGCGACCATAAAGGGAGTTTTTAAAGAGAGTTTTGATTACAACAAAGAAATATTTGATTACAACAATGAATATGACTAATTTCACAATAAAAATATAATATTTGTTATTGTACGAATCATAAAATTGCACGTATTTAACGTAATTTGACATGAACATTTTTTTAATTTTTTTTTGTCCTAATCCATAGCAAGCTTTATTACAAAAACAAAAAAGTATATAATTTTTTAATTTACATATCTCGCTTATACAAAAGGCTAATTTAATAATACTTGATGTGCTAGACGCAGAAATTAATTCTCTAAAACTTTTATTTGAAGCATTTATTTCTAAAATCAAAATAAAATCATTTTATTCAAGAAAAACTGTTAAGAACTTCAAGTAATGTACCACTTCCGGTTAGCCTATTTTAACCAAAATCTATTATGTTATTTCGATTGACATAAAAGTCTTGTATACCAAATTTGAAAAGTTTTGGATTATATTTTACAACAGTTTTTCATTAAAATCTATTATAGGCTTCATGTAAAGTGCCACTTCTGGAAATTGTGTAATAACCAGAAAGGGAGGTACACAACTAGATGTTATAACAGTCCTAAATACAAAATTTCAACTTTCTACGGCTTACCGTTTTTGAGTTATGCGAGATACGTACGAACGTGCGTACGTACGGACGTACGTACGTACAGACGTCACGACGCAATTAGTCAAAATGGATTCAGGGATGATCAAAATGGATATTTCCGCTGAAATCTGATAACCGAAATTTTTCGCGATTACAATACTTCCTACTTACGTACAAGGAAGTAAAAATGACCTGACAGGCTTTGCATTTGTTTCTATTGGTTCAAATATTTAGCACCGTTGCTAAGACTTTACAACATCCTAACAAAATTGGCGTGATTGTCTAAAACTAATAGGTCACTTTTGCGCATGTTAAAATTTGAGGCACGATTTTCGGTTTACACCCGGTATAATATTTTAAATGAAAAGATTCTATGAATGTTGCATATATAGGTAAAAGTGTCATAAAATTCCAGACGTGATTGAAATGTGAAATTACAGAAAGAACAAAATTTATAAACAAAGAGATATAGGTATTCTGGAGTCTGAACCTCAGAGTTGTAATTGGTCTGTAATATATTTCGAATAATTAAAATTACTTGTAATATTTGTAAATTTAATGTTATTAACCTTTTTGATTAAGCGTGAGGATATTGCACAGTACATAAAATTATAATTTGAGATTCAATTCAATCCATTTCTATTCAGAACAATTAGTCAGTTTTTGATTAGATTCAAGCCAGCTGAAGACCTTAGAACTTCAAGGATAGTCCACCCCTATAGGTATGATAAATCGAAATACGGTGCTAAATACGTTCGTTTATTATAATTTCATTTACTTTAATGTTAACTCATAACCTATTGCCGCAATTTTGTTACACTTATAGGATGTAAATATTAATATAATTGTAGTTAATTTAATTATTAAAATGTATTATTTCAAGAAGGGCGGCTTTATACCGTTTGTTAAAAAATCTGATGTGGCCAGCACAATACCTTCCGTCAATCCTGTGTATTATGTACAAATTCCATACATAAATTTTCTTGCAAAAGATTATAAATTTTTGGTATTGTTACGGTCTAAAATTGACTCTAGAACATTTTGCTCCAATATATTATTGCCCTAGATATACGTACCTTCCTGTCGTCTAAATCTAGTTTCCCTTGTCGTATTGTTCCTATTACTCTGTTCAGCATTCGTGTATCTTTGTATATTTATAGTGTTTCGTCCAATGAATTCTTTCTGCTGCTTCTCGTCTCCGTTTTTCTTTTTTGGTTGTAATTATACTTCAAGTGTTCCTATAGTGTCATTTATGTAAAATATGTTTCACTTCGAATCTGTAACTTACCTAAATCCCTTTTCTGGCTATTTTCGCCCTATTTTCTAAATGTATTCAATATATTATTCTTTGGCGATCATACGAGGTTAAATTATTATTTACTTGTTGGACATGTTACTATATTTGTCGAGTTTACCAGTGGCGTGGAGCTTCATTTTTTTTCTTCACTGTATTTCTTCTTTTTATTTTGTTGTATTAAGCGCCCTCTTGTTCCGGCAAAACTTTGGGGTGCCGGAAGAAGTTTTCAACCTGGAGGACTCGAGTATCTCACGCGGTGTGGACCGCACGTACTTTTTTTTACGAGCGCATTTTGGCACATGGCTGCTGTTCGACGTAGATTTTTGGTATAGTTTTTTTGTGTGTTGACGTAAAGTAGAGTGCTCGATTGTTGTCGTTTAGAGCCAATATTTGTTGGTGTCGCTATTGTGCGGATTTTGACAACGTCGGGATGCTTTTGTTGACTGACCAGTGTTGGTGCCTTTCGGTGGTGTTTTTCGTGTGTGATCACGAGCACTGCATTTGGTTCCTGGAAGTCATCTCGCCATGGGCGGATTTGGCCACTCTACCGTGACGTCATTCATTGTTTGGGACATCTACCACCGGGAGTTCTATCCGTCGACATCGCCTGACTCCGTAGCCCTACCGCACTGTGCGTGCTTCGTGAGATAAGTACTGTATTCTGTTTTTAACATCGTCTTTCTGGTTATGCTTATTGTTGCGAGGAAGACCTAGAGTATATTTTAAATTTAGTGTGGCCTTGGAGGACTGTTAGTCCTTACTGTTAAGTTTTATTTGACGCCTCCTTATTGTTGTTTTAGTGATATCATTGTTTTGTGTTATTTAGAATTTATTGAAGTTTTGTAGAGCGTCATTTATGGTTGAGTATTTTAGAGTTTAACTATCAATTGGTGCCCTCAGCTCAAGTTTTTTTTTAATGTTTTATTTAACTGCAGTACCCATTGTAGTAACTTGTAATCTCGCGACGTCTACCGCGTCAACTAGCATGTTTGCCCACTTTATGAAATGGATCCACTTCGCATTGTTGTAGCTGTATTGTTGGTAGTCGAAACTGGGTTATGAGTTCAGGGTGTCACATTACCTTATACTTTAATTAATTATTCAATTCTACATTGTTGTACACTTCATAATTTCTTATCAACTTTGTTCGTGCCTTCAGCACGTTTTAGCCTGCTTTTATTAAACTCTGTTTTACAAAATAATTAATTTCTTTTTGTTAACAACCCTCAGTCGTTTACAGGGACACACTGAATTACGGTAGGTACCATCACCTTTATATATCGTTGCCACCGTCCTTTTCGTAATTCTCCGGTTAAGAATTACGTGGCGCCCATTCAACCCCTTTCGGGGGTTGTCCACTTCATTTCAACCCGCTCTCGTCTCCACTGCTTAAAAGCTGGCGGCCGCACACCAAACCAGCTAGGGTGCGTAAGTGCATTCCAATCGCTCACGCAGCGGTTTGGTACGTCACAGTATTATGTGATTCCCTTTCTCGGCAACTGTATTCCATACTCCTGATAACAAACAAACCACATGAAATAAGAAAATTATGAAATTTTGATTGAAAAATTATAACACTTGTCAGTTATGGACATAATTAATTGCTGTCATTTTGACACGGGTCAAAGTCATTTTACTGCACGCGCCCCATAAATAAATTTTCTTGCAAAAGATCCTATATTTCCAGTAAAGTTATTTCATTAACAAACTATGCAAATTGCACTTGACACTGACATCTTCTTCTTCTTCTTTAGTTTTTCCCATTCGTTAGGAGGTCGCTATTTTTTATTTTCTTCTTCCACTCATTTTTGTTTTCCGTGTCGTCCTCATTCAGTTCCTTTTCTCTCAAGTCTTCTACAATACAGTCTTTTCATCTTATATTTGGTCTTCCTATGTTTCTTCCACCTTCTATTAATATATTCATCTCTCCTCATGACATGTTCAAACCAATATGTAATCGTCTCTCTTATATCTAGAAACTTCTAACACTAGAGTTACTTCCCTTATTCTTTCATTGATTTCATTTTATTGATACTGACATCTGTCAATTTGAATTACCTGAATATATTAGCAGTTTCCATGGTTAAGTTAGCATAGCTGGCTGAATTATGAAATTTATATAAAATTTATTATCGTTATCCTTCTTTAACTCTATATCTGTTGAATATCAAATATAAAATGCAATCAAATCGTATAGACAATAATATATTCTTTAAGTTATAATAACATATAACTGATTTTTTCAAGAAAAACTGTTAAAATCTTCAAATGAGGGTACTTCCGGTTGACCAATTATAACCAAAATCTAAACAGGTCTGCATATGGTTGTAAGGAAGAGGAATACGCAAGAATTGTAATTTTTGGAATTCTAGTATTGGAGATATCGTGCCCGAAAACGCGGTCACACACACACACACACACACATACATACACACACACATACACACACACACGCACACACGAACACACACACACACACACGAACACACACACACACACACACACATACAGACATCATCGTAAAAATAGTAAAATCGTATTGTAAAGACCCTAAAACGTGCTTATTCAATGAAAACTCACCACCGAATTTTTTGACCAAAGACAATATCTTCCTTACCTAGAGGTGACGGAAGGTAAAAAGGGTAATTTTTTCAGGTTATATATATTTTGATGTTCTGATTCTCAATGAAAAAGATTTTTTTAGACAGTTGTTATATAAATAGTTGCTTTATGTATCCTTTGGCAACCGTAAAATATCACTTTTATTTTGACATCTTCCAAAGACTATTTTACGGCTGCATTTACTTTACGGCCGCTTTTACTTCACGGCCGCATTTACTTCACGAATTGAATAGTAAAACGTTTGTTGAAATAGCAGTGTTGTATTACAAGCAGCCTCATAAATTTTAAGCAGGTGTAATGGCTGAAAAGTTCTCTTTTAGCCTCATCTAATTTGATGACCTCGGCTTTTGCCTCGGCTGCAAATTTCAGATTGGGCTTAAAAGGATCACTTTTATAACCTTGATATATAAATAATTATTTTCAAAAATCGAAAAATTGTTTCATATTTTTCATTTAATTCTTTTTTAGTGTGCCACTGCTGGCATCAAATTTTTATTGAAAATAATGAATTATCTAAACAAGTAACCGACGTTAAATACGACAAATTAATTCGTAATTATTTCTTATTCAACGTCTGTTACGTAATTCCGTAATTCATTATTCGTAATAAAATTTCATGTAGGCAGTGGCGCAGTAAAAAATAATTAAATGAAAAAATTAGAAATAATTTTCCGAATTTCGAAAAAATAAAAAATGTAAATTTACAGATCTGTAAGACATGATTTTGAACAGAATACGGTCATTAATTGTTGTGAGTTATATGTTGCACTGCTAAATATCAGTATCGTGTCAATAGTAGCATATTTACATAATTATGTATAAAATGGTAGAACCACATTTTGTAGAGTAAAAATAAATGCAATCCACAGAATTTGTAATATTCTATTATACAATAACCATAGACAAAAATGTACAATCCAAACAGATTTTATTTGAAAAACATTTGTTTTAAAATAACCTTAAGACATGAGAATGGAACCGACATATTTGAATTTACATATGGTTCAATTATTAATAAATAAATGATATAACCATATGAAACATAATGGTCTGTATTCTCTAGTGGTTTTTGAATAAAGCATTGTATTTTGTTCAGTTTAGAGTATAACCCACTAGGAATTTTACGGATTTGTATAACAGGCACTAAAAGTTAACATAAAGCAAGTCATATATCATTTTTATATCACTTATTCATAATTTGAAATAAAATACAAAAAATATTGCGTGGTGTAAGAGGCCATATTTCAGCGCTGGCTGCTTAGCATTCAAAAGACGTCAAAATTTAAAATTGTATTTCAGATTTTGCAGAACGGATGTATCTTCTTTAAATCTCGTGTAAAAAGTTTTCCTCTTGCTAACAAATATCCGTGCCGCGCGTTCTGTTCTTCGTGTTGACAACTGACGATGAAAAATACGCGGGAAAATTTGACACTAATTCTCCTTTTATTCTGGTACAAAAATTTCACATTGACGGTATTTCTAAAATCATATGTTGTCATCATTAATCATTGTGCGCGTGTGAATTTACTTTAAAAAATGGAAAAATGAATACTAAATCTTAACAAAAACCCGGTCGTGTAGATGTCCTCCGAGATATATGATGCTTTCCCACAGTGTCATCTTGTTAGCAAATTTAAATGAATTCTGTATTTTGTTCCACGTTCCGTGAAATTGGAATACGAATGAATATTTGCCACGGTACTATGTACGTATACGCTAACCTAGATATTTAAATTAGAAAAAATAAAAATACTCGTTTTAATCTGGATGAGGTAAAGATAATCTATTTTTTTTTCTTCAAATATATACATATATTCACTTCATTTTCCACAATGTGGATTGCACAAAACTAAAATTCATGCATTCATACAATAATCAGCTTTGCTATCTATTCGATCCAAACACACATATTTTGCACATTCATATTCATACAAACCTTTCTAGCGTTCTAGTATTATCATTCTTTCGTAAACATTCCTCCTAAACATACCAAATTTTACCAAATTAGTTAATAATATTTCGCATAGGTATATTATGATAATATACCTATGTGATGCGAAATATACTCACATATCTACTCCACTGAACAGTGCCGCTCCGTGAGTAAAAGGCGCCTTTATGTAAATATCCTAACTTAGTTGAAATACGAACGAATTTTTGAAAGACAAGTGTGTTATATATATAAAAAAAATGTTCACTACTATCACCTTGTTGTGTAAATTGTATATTAATTTTTTCTTTACGAATAAGAGCAATTTATAAAAATTTACTATTATTTGTCTTGAAATGGCGCCCGTTATAGACGGCGCATTTGTGCGGAGCACAACCTGCCCACCCGCATGGAGCGGCCATGCCACTGAAATATCTCATTTCCGTGGCAGTCACTCTCCTTTTATCTTTTTTTCATGTATCTACGAGCCCAAACTCATAATAGTTCGGCCGATATACATATGTATGCAACACAGTAGCAAACATCAAAGAAGACGCACGCACGCCATTATACACTTAAGTAGATACGTTTAGGTTTTTAATAAACATACATTTAAATGGTGCATCAGAAGCGCACCATTGCAATTTCAATGTTAATTTTGAAATGTTCAAATATTATCTCTCCTAATTATTTTTTAGCTATACAGAAAAAGTTTTTTTGCAGAAAAAATAATACTAAAGTTTTAGGAATCTATTATTTTAAATTTATGGCTTTTGGTGCTCCAGTAAACTTAATTCATAAACGTGGTAAAATGGATTTAATCTGCGATTAATTCAAAAAATTTGATGTGACCAGCACAATACCTTCCGTCAATCCTGTGCATAAGGTTTTTTGCAAAAGATTCTAAATTTCTAGTAAAATTATTTCATAAGCAAACTATGCAAATTGCACTTGACACTGACATCTTCTTCTTCTTTAGCTTTTCCCATTTGTTAAGGGTCGCTATTTAATATTTTCTTCTTCCACTCATTTCTTTTTGCGTATCGTTCTCAAGTCTTCCGTATTACAGTCCTTTCATCTTATCTCTGGTTTTCTCTGTTTCTTTAACCTTCTATTATTAAGATATTCATTCTTCTTCTAACATATTGTTTATCTCTCCTCGTGACATGTTCAAACCAATGTAATCGTTTCTCTTGTATCTTTCTAAAAACTTCCAACGCTAGAATTATTTCCCATATTCTTTCATTCCTTACTGTATCATTCCGTCTCTTCCTCAACATCTATCTCAACTTCCTCATCTCTGTCACATTCATTTATTTTTCATTGATGCTGACATCTGTCAATTTGAATTATCTGAATATATTAGCAATTTCCATGGTTAACATAGCTGGATAATTTATGAAATTTAATATCTTTATAATTCTTTAACTCTATATCTATTGAATATGAAGTATAAAATGAAATCAAATCGTATAAGAATAATATATTCTTTAAGTTATAATAAGGTTAAATGTCAATAAATGATATTTAACTGCGATTTTTCAAGAAAAACTATTAAAATCTTCAAATGAGGGTACTTCCGGCTGACCAAAGTCTAATCACCACTTCTTCTGGATAGAAACTTGAGGAATACGAAAAAATTATAATTTTTGGAATCGTGGTATTGAAGTTTTGCGATCTGAAACTTCCGTCACACACACAGACACACACACATACAGACATTATCGTAAAAATAGTAAAATCGTATTATATGGACCCTAAAACGTGCTTATTCACTAACATCTCATCATTGAATTTTTTGAGCAAGGACAATACCTTCCTTACCTAAAGGTGACGGAAGGTAAAAATTAACATCAATAAACCATTAAACATCAAACCAATATGTCAAAAAAATCATATTTATAATTTATTTCTCTACGAAAAACATTTAACAGTTTTATTGAAAAATAATTGCCGAAGACATTATTTAAACATTCCAAATTAACATTGAAATTGCTATGTAACTAACTCTTCTGGTGAAACCACTATGTATACTACGCGATACTACGTTTTAGACAATAACTGATCATACTAGTTGATTTATATTGGGAAATGATATCTGCAATCTGATTGGATAGAGTATAAATACTGTAATCCGTCAACTTGCCATATTTAATCAATAGTGTCTCAACTCTGAGACTGTTTTTATCCTCTTTCGATTGCACTGTATTATATATTTAACCTTCCGATAAATACTAATTCTTTTCCTGACACTTGGAAACAGGCACGGGTTACTCCGATTTATAAATCTGGCGATTCTTCCAATATAAAAAAAACTATCGGCCAATTGCAATTCTATCTAATATTAGTAAAATTTTCGAAAGTTTGCTTTATAAAAATATCTACAGTCGGATTAAAAATCAAATATCTTTTAATCAACACGGTTTTGTAGCTAAAGAGATCCACTGCAACTAACCTGAGTTTCTTCACTCACTATGTTTCCTCGGCTTTAGATAACAATGTACTAGTGGACACTATTTACACGGATTTTTCTAAAGCCTTTGATTGAATAGATCATAATGTTCTTGGAAAATTACAATCATTTTCTATATCTTTATCTACAATCCATCTTCTTTCTTCCTATCTAAAAAATCGTGTCTTCTTTGTTCAGTTACTCGGACATAATTCTTCTTTCTTTAATGATTCTTCAGGAGTCCCTCAGGGATCAAATTTAGGGCCTTTACTTTTTCTTCTTTTCATTAATGATATCTTTCATATATTTAAAAGTACTGTTTTGTTATTTGCCGACGACTTAAAAATATTTCGTCAAGTAATTGATTCTAGTGACTGTTCATCACTGCAAAGTGATCTCAATTCTTTATCTGAATGGTGTGATAAATACAAGCTTAATTTGAATATAGATAAATGTAAGGTATTGTCGTTTACTCGTAAAATAACATATATAAATTTCAATTATCATATCTCTAATAAAGCTTTAACAAGATGTTATTCAACTACCGATCTCGGTGTCATATTTAACTCAAAGCTGACTTTTATCACGCACGTTCATCACATTTCTTCTTCTGCTATGAAAATCCTTGGATTTGTAATAAGAAATACTCGTAATTTTCAAAATATTCAAGCCATATTCACTTTATATTTTTCTCTTGTCAGGCCAAAACTTGAGTATTGCTCCTTGATATGGAATCCTATATACGATAGAGTCAGTTCAAAAGAAATTTTTAATATATGTATATTTTAAAATAATTGGCACTTATCCTGATCATCGGGTCTCATATGAATTATTACGAAATATATTCAATTGTCAATCATTAGCAGCTAAACGTTCAATTTATGCACTTGTACACCTTTATAAATTAGTCAATTATGTTATTGATGATCCGAATTGTCTCAACTGTTTAAATTTCCATTTTCCTTCTTTCCGTACTCGACTATCAAATACATTTTATCTTCCCTCTACCCGGACGAACCTGCTTTCACAGTCACCAATTGTTCGCATGTGTATATTATTCAATAAAATAGATAATAAAGTTGACTTGTTCTCTACATCACTCAATCAATTATATAAAACTATTATTATCTTTAGAATTGATTTAGGTTTGTAAATCTTATCCGTGTTTTGTATTTTGCAATATGTAATGTTTTTTGTTCATGCGTAAATTATGGTTTTTCCTACCCTGTTATTGGTGTTATACTGTTGGGTAGTGTATATTAAAATAAAATAAAATAAAGTGTAAGGTTAGAAAAGACTAAAAATGTTCCCGTACAGAACTATTATTTGATTTTTTAATTGGAATATTGAATAATCTAACTTTGAGTATTTTTGCCTTTTAAAAGTATACATTACCTAGTCATTTTCATTATTGCAATCAAATTTACAATGCATTTGTTGTAATCAAAAATCGTTATTAGTTATTGATACAATACAAATATTAAGTTTTTGATACAAAACAAATATTAAGTTTTAAAATTTATTAAACGATTAATATTAAATTACTACATCTGTTTCTGTTCCCACGAAATGTGTTCAGATAGATTGTCTTCTACTTAAAGGCAAATATTCGCACGATTTATCATGGAAGAGACCAAGTATATACTTGCGGATACTAACGCCACAGCCAACGTCAATAACTGTATTCTTCTTGAAATATTTTTGCTCAGTTCAGATAAGAACTGAGCACAGATGAACTGAGTGGAGATGTATATGAAAATAAGAACATTTCACATATAGAAAGAGTAGGTAATTTTAATTCATTACCTTATAAGACATTTTTATTTTCAACCACGAAGATTTAACTTTCGTAATAGGTACAATAGTTACATCCTATAAATTAACATTTCTTTTTTTACATTACCTACCCCTTCCACTGAATTAAATGGCTGAAGGGGGAACGTGAGAACATTCAGTACCGCTCAGCTCAAAACAAAAAAATCTGTTGTGGCCAGCACAATACCTTCCGTCATTCTCGTGTATAATGTATAAATTCCATAATTTTTCTTACAAAAGATTCTAAATTTCCAGTAAAATTATTTCATAAACAAACTATTCAAATTGCACTTGATATTCGCACCTTCTTCTTCTTTAGCTTTTCCCATTCGTTAGGGGGTCGCTATTTTTGCATGACGTTCTCATTCAGTTCCGTTTCTCTCAAATCTTCCGCAATACAGTCCTTCCATCTTATCTTTGGTCTACCTCTGTTTCTTTAACTAAACTATTCATTTTTGTTCCTTTAATTCTTCATTTCTCCTCATGACATGTTCAAACCAATGTAATCGTCTTTCTTGTATCTTTCTAAAAACTTGTAACACTAGAGTTATTTTCTTACCGTATCTTTCCCTGTATTCCCCAATATCTACTTCAACACCCTCATATCTGCCACATGAATTTACTTTTTATTGATACTGACATCTGTCAATTTGAATTATATGAATATATTACTAGATCCCAAGTTTGGCATAGCTGGCTGAATTACAAAATTTAATTTCTTTAAAATTCTTTAACTCTGTATCTATTAAATATGAAGTATAAATTGTAATCAAATCGTATAGAGAATAATATATTCTTTAAGTTGTAATAACGTTAAATGTCAATAAATCAAATTTAACTGTTAAATCTTCAAATGAGACTATTTCCGGTTGACCAATTATAACCAAAATCTAATCAGTTGTTCTTCTGGATGTAAACTTGAGGAATACGAAAAAATTATAATTTTTGGAATCGTGGTATTGAAGTTATTGGATCCGGAAATTTTGTTACACACACACAGACACACATACATACAGACATCATCGTAAAAATGGTAAAATCGTATTATATGGACCCTAAAACGTGCTTATTCAGTAAAAACTCATCATTGAATTTTTTGACCAAAGACAATACCTTCCTTACCTAAAGGTGACGGAAGGTAAAAAACAATTTACTGAGTTTATCTGAAGTGAGCTGAGTCAAATTCAGATTTTACCGAAAATAATTTAGCTAGAGTAATTTCGATTCTAGTGGGTGGTATACTTTTATTTTAAACTCACAACACCTAAGGAAATGATACCTATCAATATAACAGAACCTAATTAATTTATAAATAAAAATAAATAAAATAAATATATCATCACGGCATATTGGTAATGACGAAATATTTGTACCGTGCAGGCGTCACCTCACGGACACTCAATGCTGGTATGGGGAGTGCACCACCGGGGTCAATTTAGTCCATTAATATTCGATGTAATTGGAGCGACCGAGCGTTAATTTTTATTTTAACACTTTAATAACTTGATAACGAAGGACAATCAGAAAAATTTCCACTCTTAATTTTCTATTTCTTTTACTCCCTTAATCAAATCCCAAAAACATGGACGTCAGTTTTGATAAACGTTGCAGATTTACTAAAGTATTTGCAGCCTGCAGCAAACATGGAAATATACTCGGAGAAGAGTAGGTAAGAATATATTGTAATCAAATTTTATTATTGTAATTAAGTATTGTTTTTGTTAAATCAAAAATATTTTTTTAAAAAAAATTAAACTAAAGTAAAATTATCAGAGATATATATTCAATAAATTAACTGTAGGCTGTGTAGCCTTGGTTCACATATGCACATAGGTGCAGATTAAACAATGACATTTAAATTGTCATGTTAATTCCAGAATGTTATATGGTAGAACCAGAGCACGTTGTGGTGTCTCTGAATGTAAGATGAGAATCATGGCCTACTTCTCGTTAACAACAAAATGTTTAAAAAAAATAGGGAATTGTCACACCGTGATGAAATACAAATCAAGTTCATGAGGCGAAAAAATGTCAACTGTCAGTTGTCAAATAAAATCAACAATAATAACTTATAATAATTAAAATTAACCATGGTTTTGATTGTGTCTTCGTATATAATGTTTAACGGTGAGGTAGTGTACATTTTAACAAACCAAATATTTATGTAGTACCCACGAATAAGATTTGATTTTATAATAATTGTAAATTATTTATTTTATTCATGTGAAATCGAAAATCGGTAGACTGCGAAGTTCTTTATACTCTACTCTTAAATAAAACAATATATAGAGCACATAGTATCTTACATTTCAAACTTGTGTTACAATCTTTCAAAGAGATTTCGATACTAAATTAACTTGGAAAGAAGAACAACAAAAAGCCAATATAAATTATAGTTTGGAAGGGGCAGAAAGTAATAATATCCAATACCTCCCGAAGGCAAATAGCTTTTCCTGGTTTCATTTATGACTATTCAGTCGTATTTTATCAATGTGCAGTCTGGAAAGTTGTTCGTAAGTTATAATAAAAGGTTGCTAGTTTGGTCTAGACCAGACAATATTTCAAGACGTTTATTTCACGCCAATGACTTCCGATTTGGTAAATCGTGAAGTTTCCCAAGAACTAGAAATGTAATCATGAAAACTTGTAATCAGACTTGATTATTGCTCTACTAGGGAGCTGTTTTTCTGCTGTCCCGAGTTTTATCAGACATATCCGCTTCTTTACCGACGGAGTTTCTTTCTTATTCAAACTCATAAAAAAAACTATTTAAGTTACTCTAGGTTTCTTAGATAATTACTAGATATTTTACTATGTTTTGAAATACACTAGTTATACAAGAGAATGATTTTAACGTAACATTTTAAACGTATTCGTTTTCTTTAAAAAAATAGTTACCAATACCCAACTTGAGGTAACGCCTAATAAAATTTATTAGGCGTTGTCCTGAATGGTATAGTTATGTCCACATTACTGCATAGAAGTAGATTAGTCGATACGATAAATTTCCATTAATTTATCTACGTAGATGAGAATAATACTTGTACTTAGCTTCTAAAATGTCTGACTGGACAGATAATTGGGAGAAATAAAATTACTCTACCTGAATACGGTACACAAGGCACCGAAATTTTTTTTTTTCAATTTTAACTGTAATCGACGAATTCAATTTATTCACAATCAGTTGATATTATGTGCGTGTCCATTTATAATCCCCAGACATATGAGTCACAATATTTTAGTACCTACTTAAACTTATCTACTAATCTATCATCTACCTACACAAACACAACCCTTTATTTATATTTTTTTCCATTGGACTTGTATCATACGAGTAGAACGTTTTTATGAAAACATTTTTTATAGAATACAAGTCCGTAAATGTAAAGTAGACAAAAATATAATGACAATAATAATATAAGATCATATAAGGAAGAAATAACAATATAAAAAATGTAATATTTTCATAAGAAACAAGGTATAAACAATAACAAGGTGATTACATAAATAAATCCATTCATGTCAGGATAAGAGTTTTTTCTTGTTAAAGTTTTGTAACACCGTGAGCAAGGATTTTTCCTCTAAGGAGATTTTTCTACACCACGCAAATCCTTTCTGTACACGTGTCTAATTTCAAAACGCGTCGAGATATTTTTGCTTTGCACGGAAGCACTGCATACAAGAAGATTGGAAGAGATTTTCTTTCACATATCCCGAAACGTATAATAAGACAGCTTTTCATATTAGCAAAAATACGATTTCTCTTCATTATATTGCAAATAAAAAATCTGGAAAATAAATAAAAATAAATACAAAATTATGAGAACAAGAAATGAATATTAACGTACGTGATTTTTTTTTTCTAGTAGGTACTTCTGAATAAAAACGTTTATTTATATGAAATAAATATATAATCACGGCTTCTTATATATTATTCGGTGGACCAATTTATTTTTTAAAGATATATCTGTGTACCGTTGAGCGAATTTACTGTTGCTAGGCGTATCTAACGGGCTCTTTAAACTGTCGGGGTGAGAGCATAACGATTTATATTGTGCTCTTCAAACTTGGGCAATAATAACCTACAATTTTGGCGTATGTAGAAATCAAACCCGAGTTGATAGAAATGCTACAGGGCACTAAATGCACTCAGCCACGCGACCTCATATACAAGTCTCCAGGATAATGAGTCCAAAATGGGGATTTCGAGAGCTTAAGAGATACGAAGTTGGTTAAGTTAGACAAAAGTTCTTCATTTTAAATCGACCAAGTGCAATAGACTTGCTACAAGCTACAATTTATTTAAATTAGTCATTGTAGTATATTTTTATACGCATCTAGAAAACCTGAATACGGTTGACATGACCCAAAATGTTACTGGTTTATAAGTAGCATGAAGTTGAAAATTATCCCCTGTGATGCACTCTCCACGCCAGCAATGAGTGCCCGTGAAGTGACGCCTGGTAAACGCCCTCACGGTACAAATATGTCATCATCATTACCGAAATCTGTGTACAAAGCAGATTGGCACTAGGTAATATGCCGTGATGATATATTTATTTATTTATATGATATGAAACTAAAAGATCTGTTGTGGGCATCACAATACCTCTCGCGCCCTTTCCATTGTGGTATATATAAGTATTGTATTTAACATTTATTGTACCCACAAAAAATTCTAATTACACCTACTCTGTATATTTACGTATTTTCTATAATTTTAAATTCATTCTATGAGCAAGTTTTCTCCATTTCTTCTAAATGTTCGAGGTTTTTCCAATTCATTCACGAGATTGGCGGTATTTCTGAGGATTCATTTAATATACCTCTAATTTTAAATATATAATTAATAATACAATAAGAAATATTAAATATCGTTCCCAAAAAAAGCCTTCAGTACTATCTATATATATTATTTATTTATTATATTTCTTTTTATAAGGTTTTTTTTCAGGTTGATGACGTGAGTCCTCTGCCTAATCATTTCCACCATATGTAAGTCTGTATTTAAATTAACAAAAAATAAATGGCGGGAGGTATTGTGCTGGCCACACCAGATTTTTATTTATTTTTTCAAGAGAATTATAAAAAAAATAGTAGTTGGGGGTGTCACACGTGTGTCATGTTATCAAAAAGATTGGAAAGCACTGCTATAAAGAGTGAACATGAAAATCCGTTACGTAACATAAATATTATCTGTCCAAGAAAAATTTTCGCGATGATTTATACGCACAATTTTAGAAAATAAAATCCTAAATTTTTGAGTGTTAATTTTTTTTATTTTGCCCTTGTTGTACCCCAGTAAACTTAATGTAAACATGATGTAAAAGCAGATTTAGTGTATGCGTTATTTCAAGAAATGAGCGTTGATTAAATGTCAAATATCTATTTTTGACATGTGTCATGTGGCTTAGTTTTACAGTGTACATGACGTTTTTTTTCTAAAAATCGCATACTAAATCCTTTTCATCACTTCTTTAAATTAAGTTTACTCGAACATTAGAAACGTAAATTTAATAATTTTAGCACAGAAAAATTCAGAATTTTATTCTCTAAGAGTCATTTTCACCAAGCGTAAGTTTAAAATAATCAAAGGAATAAATACTACATAATTACAGATTTTTATTTCATCAACCTCAGTTACTTTTAACAACGCTGTAAATGGCCGGTTAAATTAATCTTCTCGATTTTGATGTGGATAAATATTTGACAGATGGATTAATTGTGCGTTTGACGGATTACAAGTTATATTTTTACATAAATAATATAATTTACATTGTTATAATTGAAACAGGTGGGTTTAATTGTACAATATCTATCTAAAATATTTTTTATCACCGATATATTCCGGTTTATTTAGTTCAAATTTAGTTTAGTGAAATGTGGAGTTAATTTATTCCTATGTATAAATTTATTTTTTGGTTAGCTAACCTGACATTTATCCTTACTATAGTGAAAACGACCTTAAATATTTATGTATAAATCACGGTATAAAGTTTTACGGGACAGATAGTAAATGAAAAAATAGTATAGTTTGTACAAGAGTGGATATGATGTCCATATTGTAAGAGAATGAAGGACTGTATTGCGGAAGATTTGAGAGAAAAGGAACTGAATGAGGATGACACGCAAAACAGAAATGAGTGAAAGAAGAAAATAAAATATAGCGAAATTTTATTATATTTGTCATGGATTGTGTGTCATTGTTTAGAGCATTTATAAGTGATGTAGGAATATTATGTTGTCGTCTTTGATTGATATATTTTTTTACCTCTCGCTAAGAGAGGTATTGGATTCATGCTAAAAATCGCATATCCAGATTTTACAGAATAAGCACGATTTAAGGTCCATAGAATCCGATTTTAACATTTTTACAATGATGTCTGTGTGTGTGTGTGTGTATGGATGTGTGTGTGTGTGTGAGGTTGTTGGAGACACGATTTCTCAAATTCTATAATACTAAAGACCTTTTTGACTACGGATTTCTCAATCTAACATTAATGGGAAGAGTTGAATAGGTTTTGGTACCAATTGGAAAACCGGAAGTAGTAGTATCTTAAAAAAAAAATTCTAAATATTATTTTTTTGAATTTTTTTACCTCTCGCTAAGAGAGGTATTGCATTCATGCTAAAAATCGCATATCCAGATTTTATTGAATAAGCACGTTTTAAGGTCCTTACAATCCGATTTTAACATTTTTACGATGATGTCTGTGTGTGTGTGTGTGTGTGTGTGGATGTGTGTGTGTGTGTGTATGTGTGTGTGTGTGTGGGATGTTGGAAGGACGGTTACTCAAAAACTATAAGACTTAAAATTTGTTTAACAACGTATTTCCCAATCGGACATTCATGGGAAGATCTGAAAAGGTTTTGGTAATAATTGGACGACCGGAAGTAGAAGATTCTTGAAAAAAAATATTCTAAATATTATTTTTTGAAAGTTTTTCGTGGTAATATTAAAGAAAATTAAATTCTCTATCTGATACATTTAAATATTTTATTATATATTCCATAGATTTAGAGATAAAAGAAGTATAATATATAAAATAATCTGTTGTAATAAATTTGACAGCCGAAAGAATGCCATGAAAAATAGTTGATAATTTAAATTATTTGTAACTGACAGATAAATGTCAGTGTCAGAAATCCGGAGACATTACTGAACACTTTTTCTGGTAAGTACATACATTATATTATTTCTAAATGCATTATTAGTTAAATATTTATAGGTATATTACACATACCCTTCATATATACTGTTATTTCTGACAATGAATTGGAATCATCTCGAGAAACAAGGGTAGGACAAAACTTCTTCATAGAATCTAATTATGTGGAATAATTTAAAAAATCTAAATATATGGAATAGATATAAGTAGAATTTTTGGTGTAGAGTGTAAGTATACAAGAAATGTTAAATACATTAGGGCGCGAGCAGTCATGTGACTTTGTTGGCCTTGACAAGCAGATATGGGAGCCCATGTCAGAATGATAGCTAGTAATTATATATATAGATGTCATATATCATAATTTCTCATTCTAAATTAAATGATTTTCCAATTCCATGTGGTTTATTTTCCTCGACAAGTAAATTCCACACTCCTGATGACAAATTAACTACGTGAATTTAGAAAATCTTGAAATTTTTAATGAAAAGTTCTGACATTTATGTACATAATTAATAATTATCATTCTGAAACGGGCCCCCACGTCTGCTTGTCAAGGCCAACAATGAAACATGACTGTTCGCGCCCTATACTTATGTAATCAAAAAAAGACAGTGGCGAGAGGTATTGTGCTGGCCACAACAGATTTTTATTATTAGCATTAAAGAACATAAAATTCTTTATTCGATACATTTTAAAATTTTATTATATCTCCTATAGGTTTGGAGATATAGTATATAATAATATAAAATAATTTGTAATAAATTTCAGAGCCTAAACAACTCTATAGTAACCATCAGATGTTTGTAAATGACAGAAAAATGTCATTGCCAAAAACCAACAGTAGTTCATAAACCTGTTTGGGCGATATTGGCAGCTCAATTCTAAAACTTGAACTTAAGTCTATTTATATATACACATGACAGTGGATAAGAACCGATTCAGAATTTGCCATAGTACGAATATGGTTTTATATAGATTTTAGCTGAAAATAAATCTTAGATATTCTTTTTTGGCAACATAGTAGTAAAACGTCAAAATACGCTTTTACGTTAAATGAAGAAGTTTAACTGACATTATTGAAGAATTTTTCAGAGATATTGGTAAGTTTACTATTTCTTGTTGTATAACAATAATAACAATTAAATATTGAAAATTATAGCTGAAATCCAGTCAAGAAATTGGAAGAAATTCAAACATTTAGAAGTATAAGAGAAAACTTCCTCAAAAAATAAATTTTAAATTATAAAAATAATCTAAACATAAAGAAAAGACATGAGAAATTTATAGGGCGCGAGCAGTCATACGACTTTGTTGGACTTGACAAGCAAATATAGGGGCCGGAGTTAGAATGACAGCTGGTAATTATATACATATATGTCAAATGTCAATTTTCCATCCAAAATTTCGTGATATTCCAATTCCATGTGGTTTATTTTCCTCGACAAGTAAATTCCACATTCCTGGTGACAAATTAACCACGTGAAAAATTACTACATTTGACATTTATGTAAATAATTACTAACTGTCATTTTGACAAGGGCCTCCATATCTGCTTGTCTAGGTCAAGTATGACGTGAATTTAGAAAATCTTGGAATTTTTGATGAAAAATTCTGACATTTGACATCTATATACAAAATTACTAATTGTCAGTTTGACAGAACCCCCATATCTGCTTGTCAAGGCCAACAATGTCACATGAATGCTCGCGCCCTATACTTATGTAACCAAAAACGGAAGTGGCGAGAGGTATTGTGCTGGCCACAACAGATTTTTTACATTGTGTGATGATGTGTTGTACTGTGAGCGTGTGAGTTGAGTGTTACATGTGTCGTATATTTCTGATTGCGTTTTTTTTTTTTAATAGGTAGCTGTTTGTGACTCGAGTTATCCTAGACTAATAGGGCTATTCTGTAAGCGTCGTTATGACATAACGAATCATTAAAATGTTATATAGTAACGGAAATCGTTTAATAGGCTTATACAGTAAATGATCGTTATGGCATTATGCATTGTTAAATCGTTATTATAACGATAATCGTTAAAGTGGTATTCTGTACACAATAATTTAATTCCACATAACGAAAATAAGATAACGATATCGTTATTTTTTAACGACTGGAAAAATCATTCGTTACCTAAAAGTTTTGTTAATAATTTTGTATTTTTATTCGTGTCCAAATAAAAATGCTATTATGTTGAATAGTGATCTCAAAAACCTGCCATATTATAGTTTTTATTCCTGCCGCCTAACGCAACTTCCCAATTTGTCTACAGATGGAAGTAACAGCTCTAGCATAGCCCACAAGAAGAAGAATGAGTCTGACGGCTGATAGGTTGACAGCTGACTCCCACCAGAACTAGTCTAACCTAGAACTTTTGTGAGTGATATTGAATTATTTTAGATATTTCATTTAAAATTAAATTTGATTTTAGGAAATACAGTTCTTAACTTGATCCCAGGGTTATTATTTTTTAAAATGTGTTACAGAATACGGATACAAAGATAACGATTATCGTTAAGTAGATATAACGATTCGAAAATTTTACAGAATAGGCCAGGGGTGGGATCCCAAGACAACGCTATGATAGCGTAACGTAAAATACCCCTTACGTTTCATCTTCCTTTGTCAATCAACTTCTACGGTTGTTAGGGAAACGAAGTGTTGTCGCTACGCTATCCTAGCGTATTTTTGGGATCCCTACACTGTTAATCTACTTATAATAATTTGGAATTTACTTCTAAATTTATTCATTTTTGAGTAGCTATTTGCGTAGTATGTTGTTTTTTTTATGTCAAGCAATTAATTCAACAGAAACTTCACTAATAACCGAGCACGTTTTATTAAAACAAGATTGTCAGAGTTAACGGGTTAACTAAATGTAGGAAATCCATTTAACTGAATAAAAACGTATATACTATGTCGAAAGGTGAATAAACACCCCATGAAAATCTGTCAAAAGTGAAATACGAAATTCTGTAGGTATTAGCGTTTAGTAAATGTAATATGATTTGACGTAGCGTATCGTAATATAATGAGCAAAGGGATATTATCTTAGGCCTATATCAAACAACATAATCAGAATGTTGTAGGTAAACAATGGTTCCTGAAAACATGACGTTATTGTCAACGTAGTAAGGTCAGACATTTCAAGGCTTTAAGATTTAATGAAGGGGTAAACGGTAATTTAATACACTGAAGCAATTTCAGCACCTGCCACTGAAACGAGGAGAACTTGTCGAATTTCACATTAAATATTCAACTTTATTACAAATTTGTGTTTATATCGGAAAATTTAATTTCCAACACTTTATTTTAGGCATTCTATCCCTTACTTTCTCTTTATAAATTAATTTACCAAATAAAATAAACCGTATTGTTTTCATTAAATAATAATTATTGACGTAGAAATGAAACATTGTGGCACAATTGCATTTTTACCTTCCGCTACCCTTGGTAAGGGAGGTATAGGGATCGTGCTAAAAATCGCATATCGAGATTTTGGAAAATGACCATGTTTTAAGGTCCTTAGATTCCATTTTTCACATTTTCACGATGATGTCTGTATGTATGTGTGTGTGGATCCTCTTTACGCTCCAACTCAAATACTATCGTTCAGAAAATTTTGAAATCTTGTATTTCTACCTTATGGAAAGAAGCCATTAGATTTTGGTGTCAATCGGATAACCGGAAATGGCAGTTTACTTGAAGTTCAAGATAGTTTTTCTTCAAAAAATACCTTTAAATGTTATTTTTTCGCAATTTGTTATTATAAAACTTAAAGATTATTTCATTTTCTACAGGTTTGCATAAATACTTTTTCTATATATTTTATGGATAAATTTATAAAATAATATAAAAATTATATTACGGTATTATGGTTACGCAGTTCAGCTCAAATATATGTAACTGACAGCTAAATATCATTGTCAAAAAAATAATCATTTCAAATTAATAACATTAACGTTTTCAAAAGAAAATTGTAAATAGAACAATAGTTATATGGAAAGGAACATAATATACAGAATTTCAAATTAATAATAATGTTTTAAAACGAAAATTGTAGATAGAACAATAGTTATATGGAAAGGAACTAAAGATACATAATTTCTAGTATTAGTAAATATACAGGTATGTACTTAAATAAGAAAATAAATAAATATATTATCAAGGCATATTACCCATTTCTGGGTGCGCTAATCTGCTTTGTACACAAATTTCGGTAATGATGATGACATATTTGTATCGTGCGGGTGTGGTGCGGGCGTTTACCATGCGTCACCTCACGAGTACTCATTTTTGGCGTGGAGAGTGCATCACAGGGGTCAGTTTTGTGCAATTTAAAATTAGAAATATTTGATAGTAGGAATTGAATCCGGTTCCCCAGATTCGCGACCAGACACTCAGGCACGCGGCCATGAGACCCTATAGGTATATGTATTTAAATTAATAAAAATTAAGTGGCAAAAGTTTTGTGTTGGTCACATCAGATTTTTAAGTATAGGTAGCAAACAATGCCTAAAGTTTGAATTTATTTAGAGAGAAAAAGTGCTCGTATTTTCTATTGTAATTAGCAACTTTAGGATTTTAAAATGTTTAGAATTATTTAGAGTTTTTTACTCATTGTTTTCTGAAATTCTAGATTTTGTCAGTTGTACCTAGATATGTTAAAAGAGATTATATGGAGTTTGATTTAGTGTATGAAGGAATCATTTGAACTTGTTTAATATATTATTTAAACAAGAAAGAAACTAATAACTAGTACCATCATTATATCACCCTAAAATAATTAAGTACCATAGAAATACGTTGTATGATTCATACATCAGAAATTCTTTACTTAATTTCAGAAAATATCATTTGTAATTTAAAAAAATCAAATAACGTTTTTTCGTTTTATAAAAATTAAGCCAGAAATTAAAATTTTCAGGAAACAAAAAAAAAACTCATTTCAAAGCTGGTATAGTATGACTATCTACGGCAATTTTTCTCCGTTCTTATAATAAGCGTAAAATATTTTATTTTATGGATCCATCATTTATTAAAAAATCTGTTGTGGCCAGCACAATACCTATCGCCACTTCCGTTTTTGGTTACATAAGTAAGGGCGCCAGCAGTCGTGTGACATTGTTGGTCTTGACAGGCAGATATGGAAGCCCGTGTCACAATGACAATTAGTAATTATGTACATAGATGTCAAATGTCAGAATTTTTCATTAAAAATTTCAAGATTTTTTAAATTCACGTAGTTAATTTGTCACCAGGAGTGTGGAATTTACTTGTCGAGGAAAATAAACCACATGTCATTGAAAAATCACTAAATTTAGAATGAGAAATTATGATATTTGACATCTATGTACATAATTACTAGCTATCATCGCGCCCTATTGTATTTAGCATTTAATGTATACCTACACTCTACACCAAAAATTCTACTTACATCTTTTCCTTATATTTAGATTGATTAATTAATTAAATTCATTCTATGAAGAAATTTCGTACTACCCTTCTAATTTGTCGCAATGTTTCCAATTCATTGTCAGGAATGACAGTATTTTTAAGGGTACCTAATTTTAAATAATTAACTATTAATACAATAAGAAATAATATAATGTATGTACTTCCCAGAAAAAAATCTTCAGTAATGTCTCTAGATATTTGACACTGACATTTATCTGTCAGTTACAAACATTTTAATTTTTCAATTGGTTTCCATGACATTATTTGGGCTGTGAGATTTATTACAATAGATTATTATATATCTTATGTTGCTTTATCTCTAAATATATAAAAGATTTAATTGAATATTTATATGTAGCAGATAGAGAATTTACCATTCTTTAATACAAGTAAGAATAAAAAATTTAAAAAAATAATATGTAGTAGATTTTTTTTAAGAATCTGCTACTTCCGATTTTCCAATTATTGCCAAATCCTTTTCAGCTCTTCCCAGTAATGGCCGATTGAGAAATACATAGTTAAACAGATATTAAGTATTATAGTTTTTGAGAAATCGTCCTTCCAACGTCCCGCACACATACACATCCACACACACACGGACATCGTAAAAATATTAAAATCGGATTGTAGGGACCTTAAAACGTGCTTAATCATTAAAATCTGGATATGAGATTTTTAGCATGATTCCAATACCTCTCTTAGCGAGATGTAAAAATGATAAACATATGAAACATTTTTGTAGAAATATTTCCCGATGAAAATTATGAAAATAAAGAAGAAAATTCAGTTAAAAAATAAAGTTAGGTATATTTTTTATTTGTTTAAAAAATCTCAAACTTATTCAAAAACTATTTTCAAATACAAAAGACGACTAATTGCTTCTTGTAGAATTACAAATGTTCACCCTTATATTTACCGTGCCTTGCTAAAGTTTTTGACAAAACCTTGCACACGCAACCGAAATCGAACGATATGGCGCCATAAACAGGAAACTTCAGTAAATAGACTTATGGGAAACTCCTAAATTGTAATATAAGAAACTTCAATTATAATTCAAAATAATCAGAAGTATATCTGAATTCAAATTTAATTCAGAGTTGCCAATTTAATATCAAAAGTGTCAAATGTAATGAACTAAAAATAATTATATTTCAACAATATTAATCAAGAAGATAATGTCGGCTTTATTTCCAATAGAATTATAGAACTACCTCCATTGCTAACGTAAATCAACACAATACGTATTTCAAGAATAATTATATACGAATAGTTTCTGAATTACAAATTTAGAAATATTGTTTCTTAATTAACTGATAAGTGACAATTGACACTCATTTTATTAAAATATTCAACAATACCATGGCTTATTACCCGTTGTTGGGTATGTCAAGCTGTTTTGTACGCAGGTATTGGTAATGATAATTATATATTCGTATAGTGCGGCCACTTGAAGATGGCGTTAAGAGTACACCATAGGTGTCACTTTTGTGTATTTTTTTTCTAAAACCCAATATATCTAAAATGAATAAATAAATATGAATGTAAATGAAGAGGGAATTAAAATATTTATTAATTTCTAGCGAATTATATTTTGTACAATTTAATTAGATAATATAAAAAAATAGTACAATCGAGATCTCGAATTTCTATTCTCGTCTCAAGCAAATATCAAGGGTATTACTCTCGTCTCGTATCGATATTTCAAGGTTAATATCGTCTAGAAAATTCAAGACGAGATCTCGTAAATGCTAAGTGGTATTACTAGTTACTATAAACAATAATCCGAGCATACATGCATATAAAATGCACAAACTTACAGTATTATAAAAAAAATGCAAAAAATAAAACTTACATGACAAGGCGCGCTGCGGCAAACACACCGCAAATTCAATCTGCTTTGAACTCATGTAACAACTGAGGGGAAATGGCATGTGACACCAAGTCTGTCGGTAAGCAATAACATAAACGAGGAATATCTAGACGAAAAATATTACAGGGCTGCCCATATCTTAGTTATAAGAGTAAAATATAAATTTGCGGCTTCTTGCCCTTGGCGCGCTCTCTGTTGGGTTAAATTGATTATACTTTTGATGATTTCTGAATTAACTTTGGAAAAGGAGAATACTTTCATGCAGCAAGCATCACCTGTGTGGGTAAAATCTCTATATTTAAATTTTTTTGTATTCGTACTACCATTATACTTTACACATGTTGTAGAAAAACTGATTATAATATAATTTAATGCTATTTCTTACGGCCCTGGTTATGCTTAAGTGAAGTGTGTTATTTTAAATTGCACCGATGATAAATCCTAAAAATAAGGAAATTATCGTGCCGTTTTAAACAAAAGTGTATAGAATCAAGAGTTTAATGGTACATAAATAAGAATTGTAAAAAAGTAGTGGTGTCGTAGCGCTTTAGGTAGGAGAATAAAATTATTAAAATTGTTCAAATCTTGGAAGACCTTGACAACGTGACCGAGCGAGGAGCGACGAACAACTGAAACGCACGACGCGCAAGCGCTCTAAGAGATAGTCAGGAGCGTACTAAGAGGGAAAAAAAGGGAGTCAGATGAGCACTGAATATAGAAGTCGTAGTAATTCCATAGACAAAAGAAAAAGGCAGGAAAACGAAACCGATAAAGAAACAGAAGAAGAGCTAATATTCAAAAGAAGTAAATTATTACAAAGATCACCACTAAAACAAATAGAGAGTGAAGATATAAAAGATATGGACGAACTGACGAAGTTAAATGTTAGATATATCAAAAACAATGAAGGAAATGAGAGAAGAAATGAACAGTAATCATGAAGTTTTGAAAAACGAAATAAAAAATAATTCGCTATCAATAGACAAACTAAAGGAAGACTACGAAAGAAAAGAAGAAAAATGGGCAAAAGAAAAGGAAGAATTGAAAAAAGAAATAGGGACTTTGAGAGAAAGATTAGAGAAACAAGATCAAAAAAGTAGAGCGAATAACATTGTCATTAAAGGATTGAACACAGAAGGAAAAAAGCCAAAAGACAGGGTAATAGAACTACTAGAACAAGATTTTCAAGTCAAATGTGCAATTAAATCAGCCATAGAATTAAAAATGAAGAATGCACCACCAATCATCATAGCAGAACTAGAAGATCATGAAGATAAAATAAAGGTAATGAAAAACAAAAACAAATTGGGAAACAAGAGAATATTTATAGACAACGATTGGACTAAGGAAGAGAGAAAAATGCAATATGTAATTAGAAAAAAGGCAGAAGAGGAAAGAAAAAATAATAGAAACCCAAAAATCTATTACAACAAAATACAAGTAGGCAACAAGCAATATATTTGGAACAAACAAATAGAAGATCTAGTAGAAGTAGGTGTAAGTGTAAAACAAACCTCAGATGAAGGCAGCCATTCAAAAAACTAATAGCAAACACCGATACAGAAAACACAAGAATTACAACTAGGCTACGGAGACGGCACACTAATAGGGATACAGACAAAGAAATACAATTAGTTTTAGCAACATGGAATGTACGGGGAACAAATACACCAGGAACTTATAAGAATTTAGAAGAAACTTTCAAAAAATATGGAGTAGACATTGCTGCGATACAAGAGACAAAACAAAAGAATAATAATATTTTTGAAATGGAAGAGTACATAATATTTAATAGTGGGCACGAAACGGTCTATTTTGGGATGGGTTTTATGGTTAGAAAGAAAATAAAAGATTCGGTCATTGAATTTTCACCAATTTCGGACAAAATATGTAAAATTAGTATAAGAGGAAAAGGGAGAAAAATTAGTATAATAAATGCACATGCACCATCAAATAAAAAAGCAGAAGAGATGAAAGATGCATTCTATGATGAACTAACACAAGTTTTCAATGACATACCTAAATATGACGTTAAAATAATAATTGGAGACATGAACGCAAAAATTGGGAAAGAAGAATGTTTTAAAGAAATTTCAGGAGGACATAGCAAACATGAAGTGACAAATGAAAATGGGCTAAGGATGATTGAATTTGCACTAGAAATGAATATGAAAATAAGCAGCACAACTTTTCAGAGAAAGGAAATTTACAAGGATACGTGGAAAGCACCAAATGGAGAGTACTGCAATCAAATTGACCATGTGATGATATAAAGGAAACACACAAGAGTAATTACAAACGTTAAAAGTAGAAGAGGAGCAGAAGGAGATACAGACCACTTTCTAGTTGTAGTGAAGTTAAAACAGAAAATTCCAGTAAACACAAGGAATAAAAAGAAGGGAATGCCAAAACATAATGGGCACTTATTACAAAACGAGAAAGTAAAAGACAGATTTAACCAAGAGATGAACGAAAATTTAAAAAATAAAAATAACTTAGCAAATGTAAATGAAAACTGGGAAAAATTGGAAGGGACAGTAATTACGGTCTCAAAGGAACTACTAAAATGGCCGAAGCAGAAGAAGGACAAAAATTGGTACAACGATGAATGCAGAGAAGCAATGATTAAGAAAAATCAGGCTAGATTGATTGCTCTACAAAAAGAAAGTGAAGAAAATAAAAAAAGATACACAGAGGAAAGAAACGAATATAAGAGGATTTGCAGGAGAAGAAAGAGAGAAGAGAAAGGAAAGAAAATTAGCTCAAATAGAAGAGAATTATAAGGACAAAGCTATAAGAAATTTCTATCAAGAAGTACGAAAACAAAAATCTGGGTATCAACAAAAAGCAATTTACTGCAAGAATAAAGAAGGCTACTTGGTTACAGGAGAAGACAAAGTAAACAGATGGAGGGAATACTTCAACCAACTATTAAATGAAGGGTGTAACACAGAAGAGGAATTAACAGGAAGAGAACGAGAAAGAAACGACGAACAGGACGAACTGCCACCAGAAAAAGAGGAAATTATTACAATTCTGCATAACCTAAAAAACAATAAAAGTCCAGGGGAGAACGGAATATCCGCAGAAATATATAAGAACGTAGGAAACAGACTGCAAGAAGAAGTATACCAACAGATTCAAGAAGTGTGGAGAACCGAGGAAATGCCAGACCGTTGGAAAGAAGCAGTAATCTTACCTTTATACAAGAAAGGGGACCAAACCATATGTGAGAACTATAGGGGAATTGCTTTATTAGACGTGATCTATAAAGTTTTCTCAACCAGCATTAGAAACAGAATACAAGAAAAAGTGGAGAATTTGCTGGGAGAATATCAAGCAGGGTTTAGGAAAAACAGATCGACCACGGATCAAGTTTTTACATTAAAACAAATAATGCTCGACAGCTATGAACATAATCTACCTCTAATGATGCTGTTTGTGGATTTTAAATAGGCCTATGATTCAATCAAGATGAACAAATTGTACGATATAGTAAGAGAACTCCAAATACCTGAGAAACTAGTACGACTCATAGAGCTAACACAAAAAGACAATAAGTGCAAAGTAAAAGTGGACGGTGTAACATCCGAAAGTTTCCGAGTTCGGAAAGGATTACGACAAGGAGACCCTTTGTCGCCAATACTTTTCAATGTGGTTCTGGAATGGGTCATAAGAAAAGCAGAAATTTATTCCTCAGGAAACGTATACGGGAAGAAACATCAAATATTAGCCTACGCGGACGATATAGCGATACTAACAAAGTCAAGGCAAGAGCTACAGGAGGTGTATAAGAGATTAGAAAGAACAGCGGAAGAAGTGGGTTTAAAAATAAATTAAAAAAAGACAAAATATATGAGAATAGACAAAATACAACAAAGAGACTTAGGAGTGTTAGTAGTTAAAAGTGAAAATGGGAAGATGTATAAGTTTGAAGAAGTGAAGAGCTTCATTTATTTGGGAGTGACTTTAACCAACAATTGTGAAGAGAGTGTGGAAATTAGCACTAGGCTAACCAAAGGAAGTAAATGTGTTGGGATGTTACATGGGTTGCTAAAATCGAAATATATATCATGGGCAACGAAAGTGAGGGTTTACAAGACTGTGATAAGGCCGACAGTAATGTACGGGTGCGAACTATGGGCGCTAAAACAAAGTGACATTTTAAAACTGGAGGTGTGGGAAAGGAAAACGTTAAGGAAAATATTCGGTGGGAAAAAAGAAGAAATGGGGGTTACAAGACGGACAAATACGGAAGTGATGTGTTTATATGGTGACAGTGCAATAACCGGGTTAATTAAAGCTCAAAGACTAAGATGGTTGGGACATATAATGCGGCTACCAGAGGACAGAACAGTGAAGAAGGTTTTCAAGGGCAGGACCGGAATAAAGAAGAAAATAGGGCATCCTAAGGGAAAGTGGTGTGACTCTGTAATTAAAGACTTGAATAGACTAAATATAAAAAATCTGTTGTGGCCAGCACAATACCTCTCGCCACTGTCTTTTTTTGATTACATAAGTATAGGGCGCGAACAGTCATGTTTCATTGTTGGCCTTGACAAGCAGACGTGGGGGCCCGTTTCAGAATGATAATTATTAATTATGTACATAAATGTCAGAACTTTTCATTAAAAATTTCAAGATTTTCTAAATTCACGTAGTTAATTTGTCATCAGGAGTGTGGAATTTACTTGTCGAGGAAAATAAACCACATGGAATTGGAAAATCATTAAATTTAGAATGAGAAATTATGATATATGACATCTATATATATAATTACTAGCTATCATTCTGACATGGGCTCCCATATCTGCTTGTCAAGGCCAACAAAGTCACATGACTGCTCGCGCCCTAATGTATTTAACATTTCTTGTATACTTACACTCTACACCAAAAATTCTACTTATATCTATTCCATATATTTAGATTTTTTAAATTATTCCACATAATTAGATTCTATGAAGAAGTTTTGTCCTACCCTTGTTTCTCGAGATGATTCCAATTCATTGTCAGAAATAACAGTATATATGAAGGGTATGTGTAATATACCTATAAATATTTAACTAATAATGCATTTAGAAATAATATAATGTATGTACTTACCAGAAAAAGTGTTCAGTAATGTCTCCGGATTTCTGACACTGACATTTATCTGTCAGTTACAAATAATTTAAATTATCAACTATTTTTCATGGCATTCTTTCGGCTGCCAATTTTATTACAACAGATTATTTTATATATTATACTTCTTTTATCTCTAAATCTATGGAATATATAATAAAATATTTAAATGTATCAGATAGAGAATTTAATTTTCTTTAATATTACCACGAAAAATTTTCAAAAAATAATATTTATAATATTTTTTTTCAAGAATCTTCTACTTCCGGTCGTCCAATTATTACCAAAACCTTTTCAGATCTTCCCATGAATGTCCGATTGGGAAATACGTTGTTAAACAAATTTTAAGTCTTATAGTTTTTGAGTAACCGTCCTTCCAACATCCCACACACACACACACACATACACACACACACACACATCCACACACACACACACACACACACAGACATCATCGTAAAAATGTTAAAATCGGATTGTAAGGACCTTAAAACGTGCTTATTCAATAAAATCTGGATATGCGATTTTTAGCATGAATGCAATACCTCTCTTAGCGAGAGGTAAAAACTGGGAAAAAAGAACTCTAAATAGATTAGAATGGAAAGAAATATGTAAAGAAGCCATGGGCCTATAAGGCCTGCAGAGCTGTTCTATTATATTATTATAATGCTATTTCTTCAGAAATATTTCATGTTTGATTAACTTTATACGGTTTTATAAAGCTTTTTGTGTAATTAAAAACATTAAAGGCAAGCCTTTCGCCGTATTTCTTCATGTTTTTAAATAAATAATCGCACATGACCGTGTACTTTATATTAAATTCCAACATTCAAGAACAAAGCCAGTATTTTCTGCAAATGAAAATAAATGATATTATTGCGTTTTATATTAACGTGAATATGTTATTTTAAAATTAAATTATTACAAACATTTGTTATATTAAATAATATTTTGACTGAAATTTTACTTTTTATAAATGAATATATTATCAATAATACCAGGAGTTTATTTTAATGTGAAACATGGTATTTTTCATATCCATGGTTATGAATTTAACAGAAATGCTTTAGAGCGTTCTTTTTAAAATGAATCATAAGGCATAAATTTAACTGAATTACTATATTTAAAGATTATAAGAAATAACAAACAAATAAAAAAACTAACGAACAAATTAACAATAATTATAATATATTTTCAAAAATCCGTCCATTCACGGCTAAACAATGACCAAATGAGTTGTAAAATTCGTCAATAACATTAGATATTGGGCAGTTGTAATAGTTCCAGAGACATTTGCAATTTGAATTCATAATTATTCTAAGTTCTACACATCGGGAGATCTAACAGGCCATTCTACTTCTGCACCACGTCCAATCTAACTACGTAGAAATGTGTGATTTAAATAATTTTTGGCATTTTGAGCATTGTGCGCCGGGACGCTATATCATGTTGAAAATATTTCTCGTCAATGTTTAAATCTGGAAGTGTAGATATCACTTCATTTTGTAGTAGATCCCAATAATTTTGAGCCGTAATATTACCATTAATAAAAAAACGGTCGTATAATGTGGTTTCCTATTATACCAGACCAAACGTTCGTTGAGTTCTTGTACTATGAAATAGGGTCAAATTTTCCCAACTCTAATACGAGTACATACATTTTGCGAATATATCTACCCATGTAAATAAAAAGTTGCTTCTTCTGTAGAAACTATGTTCTTATAAAAAAACACGATAGTTTTCAAAACTATGTACCAGTGGCTTAATACAAAAACAGTGTCAGTTTTTGACCAAATTGAGATTGTTTAATTGATAGAAAAAAAAAAAATCTGTTGTGGCCAGCACAATACCTCTCGCCTTTTTCATTTTATGTTGTATAGAGCGTGAGCAGTTATGTGACTTTGTTGGCCTTGGCAAGCAGATATGGGGCCCGTGTCAAAATGACAGCTAGTAATGTACATAGTTGTCAAGTATCATAAGTGTTCATTCAAAACATTATAATTTTCCAAATCCATGTGTATTATTTTCCTCGACAAGTATATTCCATATTATTAATGACAATTAAACAGAATATTTTGAAATTTTGAATGAAAAAATATGACATATGCCAATAATTGTGAAATCTATGTAAATAACTACTAGCCGTCATTCTGACACGGATCGTCATGTCTGCTTGCCAAGGCCAACACAGTCATATGGCTGTTCGCGCCCTATAAGTAACGAATTTATCATTTCTTATACATACAAATAATTGAAATTGTATCTCTTCTTTCGTTCTTTGAGAATTTTTTTCCTACTATTCTATGTTCAAAATTCTTTAAATTCATTGACGGTATTAGTGACATTTCTTAAGGATATACCGGGTGATCATTTGGAAACTTCCCACCTTGAATAACTCTTTAATTAATAAAATTATCAAAAATCACTAAAACAGGTCAATGTTATTTTGGAGGGGGACATTTAATAACCTATTCCAATCAGTTGGGAAACTTTCACCCTCCCCTCCAGCCACCCCCACCACAAAATTTTAAATGGCACTACCCCATGTGTGATACATCATTTTAAAGGTTGTAAAATTCTCAATATTTTAAAGCAAAGAAAATTAAAATCGGCCGAGCCGTTCATGAATTAGAGACAAAAATGTATTAAACCGGAAAATTTACAAAATACCTAAAACTAAAACTCACAAACGTAAACAATTAAATTTATCGTATTAGATGCTCGAATTGCGCTCCATTGGTTGCTAGGCAATGATAAAGCCGATGTTCAAACTCTCTTCTAACATTTTCGAAAACTCGCGGAATTAATCGGCATTCGGATGTTATTCGTTGTTTCAGTTCGTCGATGTTGGCTGGGGGAGTTTGATAGACGATGGATTTAAGGTGGCCCCAAAGGAAAAAGTCGAGAGGGGTTAGGTCAGGAGACCTTGCTGGCCACTCTACTGCTCCTCTTCTTCCAATCCACCTCTCTGGAAACTTGTTATTCAACCAGTTTCGAACTGGTACCACAAAATGTGGTGGGGCACCATCTTGCTGAAAATAAACTTGATTTTCATCCAAAATTAAGTTTCCTTCGTCGTCTACTTGATTTTCTTTTGCTTCCGTAATCAAGGGGTCTATGACATCTTCCAACATATTGAGATAAATAGTACCATTTAAATTTTCAATAATAAATAACGGACCAATGACTGAGTCCCCCAGTATACCAGCCCACACATTAATTTTTTGTGGCCACTGAGTATGCGTTTCTGTAAATAGATTCGGGTTTTCATCATCCCAATAACGACAATTATGACGATTAACATAGCCATTCAAAAAAAAGTACATTCGTCACTGAAGCAAATATTTTGAATTAGATTTGGAGTGGTATTTATCATCACAGTCATTTGTTCACAAAATTGAACTCGTCTATCGAAATCATCTTCATTTAGAGCTTGGTGATTTTGAAGTTTGTATGGATGCCATTTATGAAGTTTTAAAACCTTATGAACAGACCCATACGAAAAACCAGTTATGTTGCGCACTTGCCGAATTGAGCTCGTAGGATTTGCAGCAAATTGTCCTAATATTTCTATTGGAGAGTCCTCATCCACAATTCGAGATTGTGTCCTTTTTACCTCTCGCTAAGAGAGGTATTGCATTCATGCTAAAAATCGCATATCCAGATTTTATTGAATAAGCACGTTTTAAGGTCCCTACAATCCGATTTTAACATTTTTACGATGATGTCTGTGTGTGTGTGTGTGTGTGTGTGTGTGTGTGGATGTGTGTGTGTGTGTGTGTGTGTGTGTGTGTGGGGGATGTTGGAAGGACGGTTACTCAAAAACTATAAGACTTAAAATTTGTTTAACAACGTATTTCCCAATCGGACATTCATGGGAAGATCTGAAAAGGTTTTGGTAATAATTGGACAACCGGAAGTAGAAGATTCTTGAAAAAAAATCTTCTAAATATTATTTTTTGAAAATTTTTCGTGGTAATATTAAAGAAAATTAAATTCTCTATCTGATACATTTAAATATTTTATTATATATTCCATAGATTTAGAGATAAAAGAAGTATAATATATAAAATAATCTGTTGTAATAAATTTGACAGCCGAAAGAATGCCATGAAAAATAGTTGATAATTTAAATTATTTGTAACTGACAGATAAATGTCAGTGTCAGAAATAATGAGTAATGAAAGAAAAATGTACTTGGAGAATCCCTTAGTTCTTGATCTGTGACTATTATGGAGATGACAAGTCTAGGTTGAAGGACTTAAATTTGTTTCAAACATTATGGGACAATGTACACCAGTACTATAGACTAGAGTAACTTTGAATTGCGAAAAAGCTATCAAATTCTTCTCAAGTAAGTTGTAAATATTGACAAAATTACACATCGATATAAGAATAATCGGAGTGCAATCTATCCGTCACTTTATTAAAGGGAATTAGTGTTATTTAGATATAACATGTATGAAAAAATAAAATGTAAAAGAAGATATGTAAGAATAGATGCACAATCCATATATACATTTTAGACCGCCCAAAATTAATGTTTTTACTAGAAGAATATGAAGAGAAAGTAAACAACGTTGTTCGAATTGAAAATTGCTGTTACCAGCCTAATATTTATATATGGTAAACTCTACTTTGTAATTTATTGTAACATAATTTATGGTAAAATATCTTCATGTTGAGACATGCTATTATTGAATAATAAAGAAGTTTATACGTCATAGATTTATATGAATATATTATTTGTATTTATAAAAATATTCTTTGCTTTATGCATACAGCCAGGTAAAATATACGGCGAGAGGTTATGTGCTGGCCACATCAGATTTTTTTGTATTTATTTAGAAAAAACCTTTATTTTATATGTAATATCGCGAGTATGGGAAACCGAGTTCGATTTCGACCAACGGCAAATATTTCAAATTTAAATGGCACAAAATTGACCCCTTTGATGCACTCTTCACGGCAACAATGAGTGCCCGTGAGGTGATGCCTGGTAAACACCCGCATGGTACAAATATGTCATCATTATTACCGAAAAAATTGCGTACAAAGCAGATTGGCACACCTAGCAATAGGTAATATGTTACTAGTTTCTAAAGGAATATTATTCAATACAAGAATATTTCGATGTCTGTATGAAGAATAATTTCCAATTGTAATATATTTCTTATAAATAATATTATTTAAAGCATTATTTCTTTCTATTTTTACTATGATTTCATGATATTATAAATACTGTACTGTCATTATTGTAATTATTTGTAAACGTTATTATTATTTTGTATTAGCAGAGTGGAAGAATAGTGATTAATGAACTCTTGCTATTTGATCTTATTTACGATCAATAAAGTTATTCTATTCTTTTCTATTCTATTCTATTCTATTCTATTCTATTCTATTCTATTCTATTCTATTCTATTCTATTCTATTCTATTCTATTCTATTCTATTCTATTCTATTCTATTCTATTCTATTCTATTCTATTCTATTCTATTCTATTCTATTCTATTCTATTCTATTCTATTCTATTCTATTCTATTCTATTCTATTCTATTCTATTCTATTCTATTCTATTCTATTCTATTCTATTCTATTCTATTCTATTCTATGTCGTGATGATATATTTATTCATATATTGTTTCTTATAGAAGACTGATAGAATAACTTTTTTTTTGTTTAAAAATATTTTTTAATTTTTAAATATAATTTAAATTTACTTTTTTTAACAGATAAATTAAGTGGTTTAAATTGGTTTACTTTTTTTAAAAACCGGTTTTTGAACAGAAACCGTTTTTATTATAACATTCTTGATATAGGTTAACCATTAACCAGATTTTTTTCGGTTATATGCCCTTGTTAGCACTAATTCTCACTTTAACTAGAGGTGGTAGGAGCGGGCGTTAAACACTCATTTTCAATAAAAACGAAATATCGAGCAACATGTAACAACTCGGTAATGATAATCAATCTTTATTAGGTGGCTACATACGAGTATAGGTATTAAATCGTCATTTTTTGTCTGGAATTAATAACACAAAATGAAAGCTAGAGGGGAGGGTAAATATGTACATAGCGTTTTCATGTTCTCCTAAGTTTACCGGTATTTGTACGAGTATATAACGTAATTGAAATTAACAATAATGTACCTATTGTATGTGCGTATTTCTAAAAACAAGTTCAGTGAAAAGTGAAAAAAGTTTAGAGTTCTCAACTGTCAACAGTGCTGGAGGCCCAAACAACTCTTTCCACATACGTAACTCTGTAATAAGCTGAAACTTCAGTGTTAATAAAAACATTTCCATAGAAGTGTCGAGAGTGAAGAGTAACTCATTTCAATTGCAAATTAATGTTTTTACTAGAAGAATATGAAGAGAAAGTAAACAACGTTGTTCGAATTGAAAATTGCAGTGACCAGCCTAATATTTATATATGGTAAACTCTACTTTGTAATTTATTGTAACATAATTTATGGTAAAATATCTTCATATTGAGACATGCTATTATTGAATAATAAAGAAGTTTATACGTCATAGATTTATATGAATATATTATTTGTATTTATAAAAATATTCTTTGCTTTATGCATACAGCCAGGTAAAATATACGGCGAGAGGTTATGTGCTGGCCACATCAGATTTTTTTATTTGCTACTGATCCAGTTTCTTCAAATTTTTCTACCAAATCTAAAACGTATCGATGGGATACATGTTTATTTAGATGTCTTGCATTAAATTCATTGGCTGTACGTCGAGCACACTGATTTTCAGCTCCATAAATGAAAATTATTTCAATTCTCTCTTCTAAAGTGTATGCCATTTCAGTGACACAATTGGCACAAACGCTACCCCAAATCAAAGTAATCTAAAGTTATCTGAAGCGGCGATATTTAATTCCTGAATTCTACAACACTTGACACTTTGAACTTGTACGACGCACGTTCTTTTGTTTCAAAGCAAAACGTAGGTAGATGGCTTGATCAACCAATGAAAATGGGCATACATTTTTGTCTCTAATTCATGAACGGCTCGGCCGATTTTAATTTTCTTTGCTTTAAAATATTGAGAATTTTACAACCTTTAAAATGATGTATCACACATGGGGTAGTGCCATTTAAAATTTTGGGGTGGGGGTGGCTGGAGGGGAGGGTGAAAGTTTCCCAACTGATTGGAATAGGTTATTAAATGTCCCCCTCCAAAATAACATTGACCTATTTTAGTGATTTTTGATAATTTTATTAATTAAAGAGTTATTCAAGGTGGGAAGTTTTCAAATGATCACCCGGTATGTAATATTAACATATCTATAATTTAAATACATATTTAATTAATAATATATATTAAATATACTCGTACCTCCCAGAAAAAACTTCCAGTAATATTATTAAAACTGCTGATTTTTGACACTGACATTTTGCATTTATCTGTCAAGTAAAAACATTTAAATATTTCAATTGTTTTTTTGGGCAACGAGATTTATTACAACAGATTATTCTATATCGTTATATTCTATATCTCCAAACCTGTATGAGATATAATAAAAAAATTAAATGTGTCAGATTGAGAATTTAATTATCTTTATTATTTAGTAGTAACAAATTTTCAAAAATAATATTTAGATTTTTTTTAGAAACTACCACTTCCGGTTGTCCAATTGTTATCAGAACCTATTCAACTCTTCCCATTACTGTTAGATTGAGAAATCCGTAGTTACACAGGTCTTTAGTCTTATACAATTTGAGAAATCGTATCTCCAACAACCTCACACAGACACACACACACACACATCCACACACACACACACACACACACACAAACACACACAGACATCATCGTAAAAATGTTATAATCGGATTCTAGGGACCTTAAAAGTGCTTATTCACTAAAATCTGGATATGAGATTTTTGACGTTTTGTGCCAGCGCGGGTAATTCAATTTTAAATATTATCACTACGTTACCCACGCTGGCCCAGATGCATTCAATTTCAAATGTTATAGTTATAATTATCATTTTTGTAAAGCAACCTTGTATTTTCATTGTTGCTATTATTTTTTTGGTTGTCATGTTATGTGTTTATTTATTATCTGTATTCAGTTGTTGTATTTGCTCTGACTTGAGCACACGTAATAAATTTAGCTCCTCAAATCAAGAGTTTAATTATTACCTTCGTCCACCTTCAAGTTTCAGCTTTTATGTCCACCGTTAAAAACGTTGCACAGTTTGTTCCAATATTTGCCGATAGATGCTGCCATATATATTATAAATCAGAAATGGTACTAATTAAGCATAAATGCGATTTAGAAAAGTTCATGCTATAATTAATTATTGTAAAATAGTCATGCAAAACAACCGCCCAATCCTGTGACGTCAAAGTAGGTACATACGTACAATACGTTATTCATAGCCAATAGGAACACAGTTTGTTCATCAACTACGTTATTTATATAAATGAAAGTAGACGATAGTTTGTCATATGTTAAGCTGCATGAACTTTGACGTCACATTCTGTTTCAAATCTAGTGACTTGTTCAAAATATTATAATTTTTTTTATAATAAATTGTGAAATAATTCGTGATATTTTCAAATTTGAGACTATTTAAAGAAAAATATTTATTTTAAAATTTATTTTATTTAAAAAAGGTGTATGCAAATTTTTTAACCACTTCAATACAGACAGTTGCCACGTCACGAACAAGCTTCACTGGTTGTCGTAGTTTAGAACCATGACCTATGACGTCATAAGAGTGGGGGGGGGGTAGATTTCATCAAGAAAAATAGTATATTGTGTTATTAGGAGTAAACTAATACTTTGTGTGGCGAGCGTGGAAGTTTAAACGACGAGCGAAGCGAGTCGGGTAAATGCATGCGAGGCACACAAAGAAACTTTTACTCCGAATGACACATTATATTTTTTCTTCAAACGTAGATATTTAAAGAAAAATATCTATTACAGACGTTACGTTTTACATAAATTACGTTTGCGATTTCAATTTCCCTGTGGCTATGGATACTTATTTGTTCACTCTTGTTATAAACATTGAAATGAAATTTTTCACGTTTAACGTTTAAATAAAAACTGTGAAATTTTATATCCTCCTTGTGTGCAATTATGTCGGAATTTGAAGTATTATAATGTACGCCCCCTGAAGTTGTTCAATTGGATGGAAATCTAACAGTGGCTGAAAGATATGTCCAGGAATCACTGCAAAACAATATAAACTTTTCTAATCACTTTAATTCTAAGTATTTTTACGCTCATTACCGTCTCTGTAATTGTAATCTGTAAGTCTGCTATTCTTTAATAATGTTATTTCCTCAAAAGTAAACTGTATATATTTCAATTCACAGGTTATTTATTTAAATTTAACAGCTATTAATTTAATGGTATTTAGTAACTTTATTCTTAGGTTACCTAGCGTGTTATAGTGACATTTAGGCCGATATTACAGGTTTATTTTACTTTTTTATTCGTTGATCTGTATAGTTTCTATGGATATTTATTTATTTTATTTCTACGCCGGCAGCGTGAGTAGAAATTAAACTTCTACCTTGTGAATCAAGTCACAAAAGATGCTACTTTTATGACGTTTGAAGAAAAAAATATTTTTTCCTAATTACTGTAATTATTTATCTCGATTCGAATACATTAATAAAAACTAATACATCATTGAAAACAGAGAAAAGTGGCGGTTTATATTTTATTAAAATAATTATAGGTTGCTACTTAAAAAATAAAATTTGATAGTCGTATCTTGTAAACCTGACTTTATAAAAAATGTCTACATCTGCCATAAAATAATATATTTAAATAATAAAACTTATATTTGAGCCATTTTTTTCTATTACTTATATTAAAAAGTTAAAGGGGGGTGGGGAGGGGGCGTCTTGCCAGACTCACCCTGTATATTTGGCGAATTTTTTCAATTGGGAAATAGTTAAAGGTAGCGCTTTGATTTTTCAAAACATGCTAACAAAACCTAACCTAATGCTGTACCTCTAACGTACCCATTAAATTTTAGGACAATACACAATGGCGATATTTTTATACTTTCAAACGTGAAATAATTTAATTTTACTGTTTTAATTTCAATTATAAAATGAAAAAATCCATTATTTTTTGCAAAGAAAGCTTTCAACTCTAGTTTAAAACTGGAATTGTATTAAGGGTATTATTAATTCAATTGTATGAATGAATATGCAAGAGAAATAAAAATATTTTCGTTGTGAAAAAAGTTCAGACACTTGCATAAAAAGCTGTGAAGCGGACAAAATAGAGAAATTAAAATTACGGCCGGGTCGAAAAGAATATGTGAGCTGCAAATAAAGCTTATCACCGCCTCCCAGGACGACGCTGTCATTTAGTGATAAGAAAATGGACTGCTAAGTTGGCCGTGGAATTTATACACGATCCTCAATATGTATTTATTATAAAAAAGTAATTGCTTTTATATTTTCAAATTTATTATACATGCGAGGAAAATTTATTGCTTATGACCTGCCTGCCAATTTCTCCAACTCTATTTTATTGCTGGCGTTGTATGACAAAGAGAAACTCCCATAAATTATGTATAATTCGTTTTCTAATATTGACACTGAAAAATAAAGTATTTTAAAGAAAATAATTCACAATTTTGTAATCTTGAATGAGTTTTTGTGGAAGTCAAGTGAATTTCAAGTTGAGTTTAATTCCTGCGTTCAATATGAGTCGAACCGGAAAGCTTCAAATTTCGCGACATGAAATGCAGAAGTTTGGAAAGTACTTGAAAATGTCGAGATGTCTAGAAAGAAAACAGAACGGAATTTTTTATTACATCGCTTGCACATTTTAAACGATCAAGAAAGATTACTCTAACTTATAAAAAGAACATTCAATTTTATTAATTTTGTTTAACTTCAAACAATTAGTTATACTTTAAAACATATTTTTCAAAACAGCTGTTCTTCACTTTGTTATGAAGTATTTTCTTAACATAAAGTGTAAAATTTACAAGACACTAAAAAGAGAAAAAAAATATAATACATTAGTCCCCTCTGACGTCAACACATTTGGTCCAACGATTCCCTCCCGAAAATGGTTTTCTTTGAGGTCCTCAAAATAAGCATTTACTGCTTCGATGGCTTCCTCGTTGGATCGAAATCTCTTTCCAGCGAGCAATACGACCTGAACGAGCTGGCGCATTGTCGTAGTGAAACAAGATCTTTTCTTTGCCATTCCCGGGCGTTTTTCTCGAATGTCTGAAAGTGTGGCGTAGTATTGTCCAGTTATAGTTTTTCCTTTATCAAAATAATTAATTACCAGAATGCCTTTGGCGTCCCAAAAGACTGACGCCATTACCTTTCCTGCCGATTGAACTGACTTCGCTTTCTTTGGGGCCGATTCACCATGTCCAATCCACGCTTTCGACTGAATTTTGGTCTCTGGAATGTAGTGGTGAATCCAAGTTTCATCCATGGTTATGAAACGTCTTTTAAAATCGACCGGATTTTTCTTGAACAACTCCAAATCTTCGGCTGAAGTTCGTGTCCGAATACGCTTTTTCTCCAAACTAAGCAAATGCGGCACCCATCTGGCGCACATTTTTCTCATATTTTACATAATGAGCTGTCATTATGTAAAATATGAACTACACGTTCATAAGAGATCCCTATGGCTTCCTCAATTTCACTCACTTTTATTCGGCGATCTTCCAGAACCATATCATGGACTTTATCCAAAATTTTCAGTGTGGTAGCCGATTTTGGGCGACCTGAACGTAGCTCGTCACAGGTGTGTGTTCGGCCACGTTTAAATTCTGAAACCCAGAAACTCACTGTGGAAAATGAAAGTGAAGTATTCCCAAGGACAGCATCCAATCTGATCTTGATCTCCATTGCTGTCTTTCCGTCCAAATAGAAAAACTTGATCACCGCACGAACTTTGTTTTTATCCATTATCGATTTAACGCTACCTAGATCGACACAGACGCTTAAATAAAACAACGACATAAGATTGTTTTCGAAAAACCAAGACCTTCTCAGTGTTTCCGGAAACTTTTCAATCCACTCTCATATTCTAGCTTTACTATTTATAACAGCTAAAGAGCTATTCACTTTACTTTTTATTTTATTTATTATAAATCTGTATCGTAAGAAATATACTCCCTAATAGTTATGATTTTTTTTCAAAATTATGAAACTTTAATGATTTGTTAGTTTGCTATGACAGTTGTTCCTTCCTTGACTGAGCAAATATTTTGATGCTTACCGAATAAAAATTAACTCTATAAGATGTCGACATGGCTGGAGGTGATGGGGTTACTTGCCGTAACATCTAGAAACCAAATAAAAATATGACCTTAGACCTTAGGTTTTACCACCTAGACCAAAAAACTGGAGATATCATGCGTTGTCAGAACGAAACATACTTTAATGTAAACATTAATAATTCATTCCTATAACTTCTTCTCGTAATTAATTTAAAACATTTTGGATCCTCCTACATAAATTTATTTATTTACCAAATATATTATTATTCACGAAAGATGACTATTCACGGTCATTTATAATCCGTCTGATATAATATTACTTGCAGATAACTTCACTGCATTTTGTACCCATACGTGTACAACGCGAAATATTTATGGATACATTGTAAATAATTTATTTGAAAATTTTGTTTCTTTTAAATATTGCTTTTTTTTCAAAGTTTTATCTTCACCTATGTTTCTTAGTAAAACAAAAATATAGATTTGATGTAAACCATAGCATATAAATTTGATTTAAATGTCAACGTCACTGGGTAAACATTAGTACAGAGGGAAGTGTATTAGATAATTACATGACCGTACCGCTACGACATACGTCATTTCTATTTTTAGTGTATTAGAAAGTAATGTCACCATTTACGTATATCTGCCATACTATATAAATGAAATAGATATACATATCTACGTCAAATAATCTTTCTCTTTCTAATACAAAATGTTGCTAAGCTACAGTGTGTTCATTAAAAATCTAAACTCGGAGTAGGCTATGAACAGAGAAATGTATGTGTGATTATTATTCAATTCAAAAGTTATCAAAATTGATCTTGAAATGTAATTTTAAGGAGAAAAGGTAATAAAAAAGGATACCGTATATTGACATTCGCCGTTTTTAATTTGTTTCCATTTCTAAAATAAGATTCAAGAAGAAAAGCTTTGATTTTTTTAGATTACATATTTGATAATATCTCGTGTCAAATTAATATTTAATTAAATATTTTTAAATTGACGTACGTTTCTTCGTTCATAGTCTGCTTCGAAATAGGTTTTTTTTAACACACTTTACTGCTCATTGAACTGTACTGCTATATTCAGTGCTGTGTATTCTTTCTTCGAACAAATGATTCGTGTTCGTACCCATCCTTCGGAGGAACGATACACAAAATGTATTTTTCACATTTATATAAAGTTTTTTAACTGCAATAAATTATTAAATTACGATGTAAATTTCATTTTTACCTCTCGCTGAGAGAGGTATTGGATTCATGCTAAAAATCGCATATCCAGATTTTATTAAATAAGCACGATTTAAGGTCCATAGAATCCGATTTTAACATTTTTACAATGATGTCTATGTGTATTTGTGTGTGTGTGGATGTGTGTGTGTGTGTGTGTGAGGTTGTTGGAAACACGATTTCTCAAATTATATAAGACTAAAGACCTATTTGACTACGGATTCCTCAATCTAACAGTAATGGGAAGAGTTGAATAGGTTCTGGTAACAATTGGAAAACCGAAAGTGGTAGTTTCCAAAAAATTCTAAATATTATTTTTTGAAAATTTGTTACTACAAATATTAAAGATAATTAATTTCTCAATCTGACATATTTAATTTTTTTATTATATCTCGTATAGGTTTGGAGATATAGTATATAGTAATATAAAATAATCTGTTGTAATAAATCTCGTTGCCCGGAAAACAGTTGCGATATTTAAATTTTTGTAATTGACAAATAAATGCAAAATGTCAGTGTCAGATTTTTCTGGGACATATGTGTACATTTAATATATATTATTGTATTATTAATTAAATATGTATTTAAATTACAGGTATGTTAATATTACATATATCCTTAAGAAATACCGCTAATACCGTCAATGAATTTGAAGAATTTTGAACATATTAGAGTAGTAGGATAAAATTTCTCATAGAACGAAAGAAGAGAAACAATTTCAATTATTTGTGTGTACAAGAAATGTTAAATTCGTTACTTATAGGGCGCGAGCACTCATGTGACTTTGTTGGCCTTGGCAGCAGATATGAGGATTATTATTATTATATCTCGTACAGGTTTGGAAATATAGAATAATCTGTTGTAATAAATCTCGTTGTCCAAAAAGCAATTGAAATATTTAAATGTTTTTACTTGACAGATAAATTCAAAATGTCAGTGTCAAAAATCAGCAGTTTTAATAATATTACTGGAAGTTTTTTCTGGGAGGTACGAGTATATTTAATATATATTATTGTATTATTAATTAAATATGTATTTAAATTATAGATATGTTAATATTACATATATCCTTAAGAAATGTCACTAATACCGTCAATGAATTTAAAGAATTTTGAACATAGAATAGTAGGAAAAAAATTCTCAAAGAACGAAAGAAGAGATACAATTTCAATTATTTGTATGTATAAGAAATGATAAATTCGTTACTTATAGGGCGCGAGCAGCCATATGACTGTGTTGGCCTTGGCAAGCAGACATGACGATCCGTCTCAGAATGACGGCTAGTAGTTATTTACATAGATGTCACAATTGTCATATGTCATAAGTTTTCATTCAAAATTTCAAAATATTCTGATGTTTATTTGTCATCCATTAGTATGGAATATACTTGTCGAGGAAAATAATCCACATGGATTTGGAAAATCATAATGTTTCGAATGAAAACTTATGATACTTGACACCTATGTATATTACTAGCTCTCATTCTGACGCGGGTTCCCATATCTGTTTGCCAAGGCCAACAATGTCACATAACTGCTCGCGCCCTATGCAACATAAAATGAAAATGGCGAGAGGTATTGTGCTGGCCACAACAGATTTTTATTCTACAAATTATAATTTTACCTATGGTAAGTTGTTCGTACTGTTCCTACTATTGCATTTCTGTTTTTTAACAACATTATTTTATTATGTATAGCTGATGACGGATAGATGATATCCGAAACGTCCAGTAATTTTTTTGTGACAATATTTAATTGTTGAATAAATAAATTGGAGCACACGAGCCCATATTATTCGTCATTAAATGAAAATAAAGGTAATTTGAAAATTTTAAAATGATCATGTCTGCCACCAGGACTTGAACCCCGGCCTTTTACTTTGCCGGAGTAATTAGACATACGTTTTAAAAATCGGAAGTAGAATTCCGGACCAAAAGTGGCACTTAAGTTCACCGCCATTTTTTTAATGTGAATTATAAGTCTAAAATTAATAATAAAGATAAAACTTATTTTTTGTCTCCAATGACGGTATAGTATCTATTTCTAGTATTTAGATTTCGGATTTGTGCTACACTGTACTAAGGAATTAAAATAAACAAAGGACAATCCTTTTCAATATAATTGCTATTATTTTGATATAATTAAAGTAGTAGAAGTAGCGAATATATGAGTATGTATATTTAATATTGTTCCGACAAATCGATCAGGTAACACGAACTACTAAGTAGTTTCATGAAATTTTAAATTACAATATGACAACTTCTTATGTAAGTAAAATATTGCAAACTCCTTCTATAATTCATATTTGTATTGATCGATTATTGGTAAGAAGAAGCAGCCATCGATGTTTAATTTATAAGCGCTTTCGTAAAGTTTTCTGGACCAGCAAAGGAACGGATACTCAAGAAACGTTTATATTGGAGTTGTTTTAACGTTGCTTCTTCTTTCTTCTGCTTTTAAATTTTGATCGCCTGTAAGGATGTACTCATTAAAATAGAAATTGAGATTAATGAAATTCTTTCATCCCAAGAAAGAGGGATAAAACCATAAATAAGGCAATAATAAGTGAAATAAAAAGCGGTAAAAAGAAAATAATGTACCTAGGTAGAAAGCAGGTAAATAGAAAAATTTATTTTAATTAGAATTACCTACGCCGCATTATATTGAATGAAATACTTCTGTCAGATTGTCAGAGTTTATACACGCTAGCAAATGTTTAGAAATAACAAATTGTTGAATTTTAACTTTGTTAGTAAATATACGTACTCGTATACCTACCTGTTAAACTATTTATTATTTTTACGATGATGTCTGTATGTGTGTGTGTGTGTGTGTGTGTGTGTGTGTGTGTGTGTGTGTGTGTGTGTGTTTGTGTGCGTCTATGCGTGTGTATGTATGTGTGTGTGTGTGTGTGTGTGTGTGTGTGTGTGTGTGTGTGTGTGTGTGTATGTGACGTTCGTTTCAGATCGTATAACTCCAATACTACGATTCCAAAAATTATAATTTTTTCGTATTCCTCAAATTTAGATCCATATGTCGACATGATTAGATTTTGGTTATAATTGGTCCACCAGAAGTACCCTCAATTGCAACTTTTAACAGTTTTTCTTGAAAAAAAGCAGTTAAATATCATATTGGCATTTAAGGTTATTACAAATATCAAAGAAAATATATTATTCTCTAAACGACTGGATTGCATTTTATACTTCATATTCAACAGATATAGAGTTAAAGAATTACAAAGATATTAAATTTCATAAATCAGCCAGCTATGTTAACGATGGAAACTGGTAATATATTCAGATAATTCAAATTGACAGATGTCAGTATAAACGAAAATGAATGTGGCAGAGATGAGGATGTAGAGATAGATGTTAGGGAAGACACGGAAAGATAGAGTAAGGAATAAGGAATTAATGGATAAGGGAAATAGCTCGAGTGATAGAAGTTTATAGAAAGATACAATAGTGAGTGAAAGGCACTGAATGAGGACGACACGCAAAACAGAAATGAGTGGAAGAAAAAAATAAAAAATAGCGCCCATAACGAATGGGAAAAGCTAAAGAATAAGATGTAAGTGTCAAGTGCAATGTGTATAGTTTGTTTATGAAATAATTTTACTGGATATATAGGATCTTTTGCAAGAAAATTTAAGTATGGAATTTGTACATAATACACAGAATTGACGGAAGGTAATGTGCTGGCCACATCATATTTCTTTTGTAAAAGCTGACAGAAATGTAGAATGAAATCATAAACGAGGTTGAAAGAGTGACGGTTCTAAATATTGAACGAAATTTTCAAAACTCATAATATGTAAATAAAATACGGGCCCCATTCCGTATTAGTTGGCGTTCCCGCTTTAATTTAATTTTTAGTTAATTTATGATACAAATAATAACTAACATAAATTATCGTTAATTTTTATTAATATTACGCACATTTTGTCGTTCTAATGACACATAGCAAAAACTGTTTTCTAAAATATTTTGTTTTAATATAAAATGAAATAAAACCTAGTTTTACCAACAATTCAAGAACAATTGAAATAAAATTAAACAACTTTCGTTGAATAATACGTCTAAAAGAATTACAGTAGTAATTTACAGTAAGAACAATGGCTGATACCACAAGCCTTATTTTGAAAACGCTGTTTTTAAAATGTTAAATTTCAATATCTAATTTTACCCCTATATTTAAAAAATCTGATGTGGCCAGCACAATACCTTCCGTCAATCCTGTGTATTATGTAGAAATTCCATACATAAATTTTCTTGCAAAAGATTCTAAATTTTTAGTATTTTATGATTCCCTTTCTCGGCAACTGAATTCCATACTCCTGATAACAAACAAACCACATGAAATAACAAAATCATGAAATTTTTAATGAAAAATTATGACACTTGTCAGTTATGGACATAATTAATTACTGTCATTTTGATACGGGTTCCCATATCTGCTTGCCAAAGGCAGCAAAGTTATGTCACTGCACGCGCCCTGTACATAATTTTTTTGCAAAAGATCCTATATTTCCAGTAAAGTTATTTCATAAACAAACTATGCAAATTGCACTTGACACTGACATCTTCTTCTTCTTTAGTTTTTCCCATTCGTTAGGGGGTCGCTATTTTTTATTTTCTTCTTCCACTCATTTTTGTCGTCCTCATTCAGTTCCTTTTCTCTCAAGTCTTCTGCAATACAGTCTTTGCATCTTATATTTGGTCTTCCTATGTTTCTTCCACCTTCTATTAATATATTCATCTCTCCTCATTACATGTTCAAACCAATGTAATCGTCTCTCTTATATCTAGAAACTTCTAACACTAGAGTTACTTCCCTTATTCTTTCATTGATTTACATTTTATTGATACTGACATCTGTCAATTTGAAATATCTGAATATATTAGCAGTTTCCATGGTTAAGTTAGCATAGCTGGCTGAATTATGATATTTATATGATTTTTTTTATCTATATTATTCTTTAACTCTATATCTGTAGAATATGAAATATAAAATGCAATCAAATCGTATAGAGAATAATATATTCTTTAAGGTATAATAACATTTAACTGAGTTTTTCAAGAAAAACTGTTAAAATCTTCAAATGAGGGTACTTCCGGTTGACCAATTATAACCAAAATCTAAACATGTCTGCATATGGTTGTAAGGAAGAGGAATACGCAAGAATTGTAATTTTTGGAATTCTAGTATTGGAGATATCGTTGACAAAACCGCGGTCACATACACACACACACACACACACACACACACACACACATACACACATACACACACGCACATACGAACACACACACACACACATACAGACATCATCGTAAAAATAGTAAAATCGCATTGTAAAGACCCTAAAACGTGCTTATTCAATGAAAACTCACCACCGAATTTTTTGACCAAAGACAATACCTTCCTTACCTATAGGTGACGGAAGGTAAAAACGATTTTTTTCAAAATATTATTTTAAAGCAGGACCTAGTTTATATTAAAGGCTCAAAGCCTGTATTTAATTTAAAATTATTTGGAGATTTCTTAACTTCGATTGCTTCTCTTATTAGTCTTCTCATTCACTGAGTTTCTCATACTAGAATCTTCGTGTTTTCGAAATCAATTACATATAATTCTTGAATGGCATGTTCAGCAACTGCAGTTTTATTATGTTGGTTTAATCTAATAGGCCATTTGTGTTATTATGTTCGTCTAATTTTGTTGTTACAGTTCTACCAGTTTGACCAATGTATACCTTACCACACTGGCAACAATGCCAGTGGAATGTAGAGGAACTATATCTTTAACATTGCCAAGATGATAACGGGTTTATAAAATTGATTTATATGACGTTTGTTAAGAATCCTACCAATTTTGTCGTTACATTACAGTGACAATGAATGATAAAGTGGCAAATAATTTATTATCAGTTACAACTTGAGGCAAAGGTTTATTCTTGGACTTTAGTGCTCTTCTTAGTTCTTAGTAACATTTATAAAAACGTCGTTTTTCTAATAAAATTTAATCAGAATTATACCTAAATACTATTTTATTTATAGTGATTGTTTTGATTTTAAATGCAAATTTGTATAAGTTGTGATATTAAAAATATTAATATCAAGAAAAGTAATATTTGATTACATCAAAGAATTGGATAATAATACTGTATAATATTTTATATAACTAGAAGTATTTTCTGGCTTACCAGAACTTTCTGACTGGAAGTGTGTTGGGAGATAATAAAATTCCTGAATATCAGTCAGTTTAAAGTTAATTAAAATTCGGCGAAAATTTTATAAACTTTAAACTGACTGATATCCAGGAATTTTATTAACTCCCATAATATTTTCTATTTAAAAAAAAAACTGCTTAGGTACTATTGTAAATAGTTCACATTTAAATATAACATACAACTTCAAGATAATTGATAAACGGATTTATGAAAGGAACCATAAAATTACTGTATTACTCAAATTGATGCCAAAATTGTTTAAAATTATTTCCAACTAAAATCGATAGCAACATAATTTTCAATTAAGTATTATATAATTTCTATATACTCGTATTTGTTCAAACGTATGTAACAAAAGTTTTGAGAAAAAATTGGACCTGTTCATGAAATAGAAAGATTTTTTTTATTTAAACATTCATATAAGAGTTTGTTTGGCTGTTCCTATAAACTAAGGTGATAAGAATTCTGGTTTTATAACACTGATAGGGGATCATTATCTTCAACGCGACGCAATTTTTGACTACTTTGTCTCATTTGCTTGTGGATGATGTTATCATCTACTTCCCGGATTTTTACCTTCCGTCTACTTTAGGTAAGGAAGGTATTATAGATGGTGAGTTTTTAATGAATAAGCACGTTTTAGGGTCCCTAGAATAAGAATTTACTATTTTTACGATGATATCTGTGTGTGTGTGTGTGTGTGTGTGTGTGCTTGTGTGTGTGTGTGTGCGTGTGTGTGTGTGTCTTTGTCTGTCTGTGTGTGTGTGTGTGTCTTTGTCTGTCTGTGTGTGTTTGTGTGTGTGTGTGTGTGTGTGTGACAAACATTTCTCCTGCGATAACTCCATTACTACATTTCGAAAAATTATGTCTTCATATTCCCCCTTTGTACGACCATATGGTTAACTGGAAGTTCCCTAATTTGTAAATTTTCACTCTTTTTCTTGAAAAAACGCTGTTAAATATCATTTTTTGACATTTTAAGTTATTATAAATAATAAAGAAACTTTTATTGTCTCTTCGACTTAACTATTTTTTTTTTCATATTCATTATATTTAGAGATAAAGAATTACAAAGAAATATCTTCCACCCTATGCTGCCAAAAGCTGCACCATGGAAACCGAATATTCAAATCATTCAAATATTACTGATTGACACATTTCAGTGTCAATTGAAATATACATAATATCTTTGTGAAATGATTTTACTGGAAATATAAAATGTAGAATAATTGAATGTGGGAAAAACAAATCACATCAGGTAATACAACAGATTATTGCCACGGCCAATTCAGGAGATCATTATGTTATAAATATAATGCATATATGTTTTTATTTTCTACTTCTTATTTTAAAAAACATACTGCTCATTTTAGGAGTAGTTCATTACAGTTCAGTACGAAGTGAAATCAGTTCATTTTCTCCCCTAACAAGAAAGCGCTTTCACAATCGTTTGCAAAAAAAATTCTGTGCGGAATTTGTATACAAAATACGTAGGAGTAGAACTGGTGGAAAGAAATGTGCTGGCCGCATCAGATTTTTGGAAATATTCTTATTTGTAACTGTTGTTCATATTGTGCCCAAAAGTCTTCATTCAGTCGCGTTTAAAAACATTTGGGGGATTATGGTCTCTCTTTGTTTTGTATAAAATATGCTCTACTCTCTACACCTACAGCATCTGGAGATTCGTTCAGACTGGCCCGCTATCTATTTAAGGACAATTCTGTCTTTTTCGAAATTTTAAGTTATTTCTGATCAAAGTTCCGCTAATAGTCATGTGTGACATTTCAAATTGATGAGCTAATTTACGCGACGACATTCTAACTTTGTCTTGTGCACTTTGAATCAACAGGCTCTGTTGATTCTATTAGGTGACAAAAGTTCGAGTCGCTCACTTTTTGGTAAATTAATATATACTACACTTTCTTCAGATACGCGTATAGTTTGGTAAATAGTCGTCTTAAAGACAGTTTTGCGTTCAAGTTTATAACACCTGTTCAATTTTTTCTGGCAAATTTATCATGGTATATTATAAAACAACTATTACATGTTTTTTATTCCAAATGACAACTAGATTAGACCGTATGTAAAATAATTGTTTCAAACTAAATATTCACAAAAATATTTACCACAAATATGATTATTTAGCAAGTAATTTTTTTAGAAGCACCCCGTACCATCTTTTAAGTTACATAAGATTTAATATGTTGGTAAATATCCTATTCCTCGAAAAAATAATATTTTGTTTAGTGTTAATTATTTTAAAAATATGTTAAATATAGCAAGCGATTATAAAATCGAGCATTGTAATTTTATTCTACTCGTATTTATAAATTTACACAAATATGTATATGATAGGAAAAATAATGAAACTTATTTTTAGAATCAAATAAAGGTGACCTCGATGTTGCCATGGTCTCCAAGCAGTAAGACTTTATCCTACGACCACGTTTAATGTTTTCAGCTATTTCATTTTATTTAATGAACATAAAAATATGTAAAAAGTATAAAAAAAAAAATATTCAATAAATCGGGTTTCATTTGCTAAAATGTTTTAGGCGGAGCAATAATGAAGATGCTATAGTAATAACCTACCTCAACTTTAGTGAATTGACTTTCCCAATGAATGATGCGGTTAACTCCATCTCTGTGCGAGATTTTCCTATCGCCATATTAGTGTATTAGCAATTATTTTTTTACATTTATTATTACTATGACTATTTATTTACTTTATCACTGTTATTTGTACGAGGATAATATTTATACTAGTCAAATTTATCTCGGATATGTAGAACCATAACAGCTAAATAGATCCCTATAATCTTAAGAAATCATAGGTGTGTCAGCAAAGCTAATACACTACAAAAGTTGTATTTCTCGAGCTAATAGTTTAAAAAGTGGTTTATTGATTTTTCATCGGCACTTCTTAATTTTTACTAATAAATTTGTTTATATTTGCACTATTTCGTTTTGTTTATTTATTAACATTAACGATCTGTCGTAAATGGGAAGTGGGAGGTGTTTTTGGGAGTGTAATTCACGTCGTTATACGTAAACGATGAAATAATGACATATATAGGAGATTGAGATCAATGCATTAACAAGTTTTTCTATAGTTGTAGAAAAAAGTTTATTAATTAAATTATAGTGCACTTTTTATCTGATACAATCTAAAATGCGATCGAATACGAACTACGTGAAGAGAAGTGTATATTTATTGGAAGCCACCGAGGAAAGGCAATAAATCCAATAAAAATGTTGTAACGACGTTACTTAGTTGTCTTTGTTATTGTAATGAGACTGGTTGGGAATAGAACAACGGAAATCACGTGACAACAGTAACAGATGCACATAAATTTAGGCTACATTGTTACATTAACATATGCCAGGATGTTCTAGACATGACATTACGGCATCTGTCTCATTCTGAAGCCATCTCTCTTACTGTCGATTGTAACTACATTATACTATTAATGCCACTGGATAACATGTTGCTTGTAATTGTGAAATATGGTGCTGGTGCGTTAACATCAAAGCCATTACCTTTATTAAATGTTATTTCATGAAAATCAAGTAAATGGAAAACTTATTGCGCTCTGACATTTACATACAAAGTTTAAAATTTCCGACCTACATGCTCACATTTCATTGAAGAGTAAATAAATTGTGAGTTTCAGAATATTATTTCTTTTTGTTTATTACAGCCATTTATAAAATGTTCATTTGTATATTACTATTTTATTCAGATTAATTTTTAAATTAAGCTTTTAAGGCATGATAATATTACTCACTTGTATCTAGTGTTGCCACAAGACGAGACAATAAGAGACTTATGGTCAGTCTTGCCTTAATATTGACTAAGTATCGACTAAATTGGCCTTATCGAGAAGAGACTTGAAGTCAGTTTTTATATTCGTATATAATATTGTACCTGTAATCTAAGAACTACAGTACAAGACAGGACTCGGTAATGGTCTCGTCTCGTCTCGACATTGTAGTCGAGACTAAAATGATGGCTTTGCCCGACAAGACAAAGACAAGACGAAACAAGACCAAGACTGGTCTTGCGGCAACAGTATTTGTATACTTATTTTTTTAAAGCCATATTGCTTTTGAAATAAATAATTTCAAAGTATTTGTTTATACACACCAACTTATTCATATTTTTAAAATAAAATATTAATATATATATATATATATATATATATATATATATATATACGAGGTGTGTTCAAAAACTATCGCGAATTTTGAATTTTCGCGGGTTACGTATATTCGAATTTCGATCTTTTTGTGGCTTTATGTTGGTACTCATGTCTCTCACTTATGTCGACAAGCTCGGCCATTTTGAATGTTCACTTACTTGTTGACAGCTGCTTTGCTTGCACGTGTTTTGGATCGTCTTCGATTTTTACCTATTGTGCTTATTCGTTAAAAACTGACTATGAATTTTTTGACCAAGACAATATCTTGCTTATCTAAAGGCGACGGAACGTAGAAAAAAATAATTCATTTAAAATTTGTCATTGTCATAAAATGTTTTTATCAAAGAAGTTATTTCATTTCTACGAGTAGAAATGAAATAACTTCTTTGATAAAAACATTTTATGACAATGACAAATTTTAAATGAATTATTTTTTTCTACGTTCCGTCGCCTTTAGATAAGCAAGATATTGTCTTGGTCAAAAAATTCATAGTCAGTTTTTAACGAATAAGCACAATAGGTAAAAATCGAAGACGATCCAAAACACGTGCAAGCAAAGCAGCTGTCAACAAGTAAGTGAACATTCAAAATGGCCGAGCTTGTCGACATAAGTGAGAGACATGAGTACCAACATAAAGCCACAAAAAGATCGAAATTCGAATATACGTAACCCGCGAAAATTCAAAATTCGCGATAGTTTTTGAACACACCTCGTATATATTATTGAAAAATGCCATTATATTATAAAATCTATTGTGGCCAGCACAATACCTCTCGCCATTTTCACTTTGTGACATAAGGCGCGAACAGTCATGTGACTTTGTTGGCCTTGGCAAGCAGATATAAGTATCATAATTGTTGATATTTACTATCAATATGCTTTAATTAGGCATACACAATAAAGATACACTTGTACTATTGATTTATTGAAATGAAAAATTACATAAAACTATGATGAAACTGTCATATATCAAAATCGGAAAAAAAACTAACTAACTTGACATATCTGCACCAACTATATATTTTAAGTCAATTTATAATTAAACAAATATAGCGGTTTTAATTATTATTTTCCAACACTTTCCCTAAAATTTTATATTGTTTAAATATAATTTAATATTTTAATTATTCTTAACATAGAACGTAAATTTTCAAATTTAACACGAGGAACTGGTTTCGTCAAAATGTCTGCAACTTGTTTCTCACTGGATACGTGTTGTATTCCCGTAAGTCCCATTTGTACTTGTTCTCGCACAAAGTGGTAGCGCACATCAATATGTTTTGATTTTTTATGAAATTCTTCATTTTTCGTTAATTTTATTGCGTTGTCCACTAATAACACAGTAATACTCTTTAATGATGCAACTTCGTCGAATAAGCGTGTCAACCGTACGATCTCTTTAGCCGCTTCACAAGCAGCCACATATTCCGCTTTCATGGTAGAAAGAGAAACACTTTGCTGTCGTCTGCAAGCCCAAGTGATGGGTCCACCACTATATTTGAAGACAATTCCGCTCACCGCTTTTCTTGAGTCGGGATCACTCGCATAGTCTGTAGCATTATAAATAACTTGTCTTCTCAGCAACATTGTACAAAATACCCATTGTAGAGGTGCCTCTTATATATCTTATAATACGCTTGACCATAAACCAATGCCTTTTTTGAGGTTTTTCCAAAAATTGTGAAACATAGCTCACAGCAAAAGCGATGTCCGATCTTGTTGCGACAGCGAGATACATCAAACATCCTACTCCTTCACGGTAAGGAGCTGTTGTTAAATTTCAATCTTTATCTTTAACTTCAAACGTTCATTAGCATCAATACTTAATAAAGTTCGAATTGTATCAAATTGGGCTATCGGGCTGAAGGTTTCATTGTAGTCAATTCCATTTTTCTGACTGTAACCTCGAATCACCAATCGAGCTTTATATTTATTAATTGTACCATCTTCTTTTCGGTTGATACAATATACTCATCGATTGGAAATTGGCTTGCAATCCACTGGTAATTCCATCAAAGTCCAGGTTAAATTTTCCTCCAGTGACTTCATTTCATCTTCCATTGCTTAGCTCCAATTTGTCCAATCAGTAGAGTTAACAGCTTCAGAATAAGATCTAGGTTCGTCTATTTCAGCTAACATTGATTCAAAACGTTGTGGTCGGTTTATCGCTGCTCAATTTCTAAGACGTGAAGCTATTGGTTGAGTTGTATCATCCGAAAACTACTTGCAGATTCATATTCAGAGTTACTCGCAGGACAAACATTTGACTTTGGTAAATTGATGACAGCATCTTCATTATTTTCCGAATTGTTGTTTATAACAGCTGGAAAAAATGCTTCTGTTTTGTTGGTATCCTCCTGTTCAAAAACCACATGTCGGCTTCAAACTATTTGTGTACCTGTTTTAATCCAAATGTGAAAACCATCCACATCTTCAGAATAGCCGACAAAAATTCCACGTTTTCTTTTTGCATCCCATTTTTGACGATGTTCTTTTGGTACATGTACGTATCATGCTGTTCCAACAATACGAAGTCTATTGATATGCGTAGTCTTTCCAGTAAATAGCTCATATCGGCTTTTACCCTCGACTCTGCTTGGTCCCGTTCGATTTAGCACATAAACAGCTGTATTTGCTGCCTCCGCAACATTATTCGCGCTAGTTCGACCACAGTTCTGTTCGTGCGTTCGGCACAACCATTTTGTTCCGGTGTGTACGGATTAGTAACAATGAACTTAACAGCATTCATTTTCATAATATTTCGTTCTTCATTATTGTGGTCACAACCACCATCACATTGAAATGCTTTTACAGGACGTCCAGACTGATTTTCCACAAGTTTTAGCATTTGAGCAATCTTCTGAGTAGTTTCTGATTTTTCTTTCAGAAAATAGATCAATCGATATGAAGAAAAATCACAAGTAAAACAAATGTAATACTTGGCTTTGCCTAGAGATGCACATTCCATTGGTCCACACAGATCAGCATGTATGTGTTCACCAGGCTTTGTACCATGCTGTTGACGAGAAGAAAAACTACTTCGGTATTGCTTCCCTTCAACACAAGCTCTGCAAAACTCACCTTCATTCTTGCTGTCAATACCATGTAATTTGAGTACTCGTTGAACGTGCCTCTTGTTTTGATGGCCCATACGTTCATGCCAAACTTGCAAAACGCTTTTAGATATAAGATTCACTTCATTTATACATGGCTTTTCAGGTTTTTTGATAGAAATGTTCATATTGAACAATTGACCATAATGAATGCCACATGCCTTAAACTCACCGTTCTTCACAAAGTTACAGTTGTCTTTTGTTGAAACAAACTACATGCCCTTATCAAAAGCAGACGTAACGGAGAACAAATTCCTTCGAGCTGTTGGTACGTATAACATATTTTCTATATGAAAGACAATTTCTTTTCGTTGACATCAGCCTCAAAATTGATAATTCCTTTTCCAATGGCATCCATTGTTAAATTGTCACCAATGTGGATTTTGATATGTGTTGCAAAATACTCAAAAGTTTGTTTCTTGCTCTTATTTCTTAAACCAGATTTATCATTATTCTTTGAACGATCATTATTAGCGTCATAATCACCTTTTCCATGAAATTCTAGCTTTACTTGCCAGTAATGCTGCCAACAGCTCTTCTGATTTACTACAGCGTTGCTGTTTCCGTTTTTCATCTGATGTAAGCATACTTACAAGATTTGCGAACATTGTTGTTCTTCAGATCTTGCCCACCATGCTTGTCTTACACTTACATAGTCTTCTGGTAACATATCATGCAACTTAACAATTTTTATTTTTAACTGTTGCAATCGCAAAATTAAGCTCTCAAATTCGCAATATGTGTTACCATGCCATCTCGTGTATTCATTTGAAAATTAAAGAATTCAGATTGATCAATTTGAGCAGCTAATTGGGTTTGTTGTTCAAAAACAGAAAGTAATTTAAGCCACATATCACGTGCTGTTTCACATGACACAAGTAATGCAATCACTTTAGTATCCAGTGACCTTACAATTATTTGGCTTGCAGCTCGATCTGCCTTGTCCCATATTTTAAAAGTAGCTTCATATTCTACGCGTACTTTGGCAACATCTTCCGGTTTAGCCGATTTTGGTGCATCTTCAGGTTTAGCCGGTTTCTCAATATCACCGACACACACCTCGTACGCCCCTTCAGTTCCGCGTAACAGATTTTTCATTGCAAATTTCCAAATCATCCAGTTTTCAGCATCACGTAACTTTTCGATACTGTAAATGTCCATGCTCATGCCGTTGTTAACTATCTGTGAACGAGTTATATCTGACCAAATAACCACCAATGCTCACACTACAACGAAGCACTATTCACGTCGACAAAAAAAAATACGCCAAAAACTGCAAGTCTTTATTATGCCAATGGTGAACTACGCTCTGCTGCGATGTTGATATTTACAATCAATATGCTTTAATTAGGCATACATAATAAAGATACACTTGTTTTAATTGGTTTATTGAAATGAAAAATTACATAAAACTATGATGAAACTGTCATATATCAAAATCGGAAAATAACTAACTTGACATATCTACATCAACTATATATAAGTTAAATTATATTTAAACAAATATAACGTTTTTAATTATTTTTCAACAATAATTTTCATTCAAAACATCATGATTTTCCAAATCCATGTATATTATTTTCCTTGACAAGTATATTCCATACTATTGAGACAAATAAATAACATGATATCGTCATTCTGACGCGGAGCCCCATATCTGCTTGCCAAGGCCAATGAAGTCACATGACTGCTCGCGCTCTATAAGTAAGGAATTTAATATTTCTTGTACACACAGATAATTGAAATTGTATCTCCTCGTTCGTTCTATGAGAAATTTTGTCCTACCCTTCTAATATGTTCAAAATTCTTCAAATTCATTGACGGTATTAGCAGTATTTCTTAAGGATATATATATATATATCCATAATTTGAAATACATATTTAATTAATAACGCAATACGATATATTAAATATACTCGTACCTTACACTGAAATTTTTCATTTATCTGTCGATTACAAAAAGTTGTCTGGGCAACGAGATTTATTATTACAAGACTATTATATATTATTATATTATACTATATATCTAAACCTATAGGAGATATAATATAAAAAAATGTGTCAGATTGAGAATTTAATTATCTTTATTAATTGTAGTAACAAAAATTTTCAAAAAATAATATTTAGAAAAAAATATTTTAGAAACTACCACTTCCGGTTGTCCAATTGTTACCAGAACCTACTCAGCTCTTCCCATTATTGTTAGATTGTTGAATCCGTAGTTATACAGGCTTTTAGTCTTACAGAATTTGATAAATAGTACCTCCAACATCCATACACATATACATACAAACTCACACACACATACATACATCATCACAAAAATGTTATAATCGGATTCTGCAAATTAACCATTTCATAGATATGAGCAATTTTCAATATTTTTAAGTTTACTTTAGAATTTATTGGTGTTTATCAAGTCTGATATGTTAAAGAGTAAAAGAAAAACATATACATACTACAATATTATGAACAAATTTAGTTAACAATTAACACTTTTGCTCCTATTTTTTTGTTTGTTTCTTTTTCCCTTAGAGAAAGAACGATAAACAAGTATGTATTTTAATAAGAGAAAATACCGTGAATTAAGCATATTTCAGTCATTTAATCTGTACTTTATGTTCTTTAATTTTTGGAATAATTGTTTTATAACTTTGCATAAGATTTTCACATGAAATTGATTCATGTGTCCAAAACACTGTTTCAGTAAGGGTGAAAATGTTATAAAATTTCAGACTTAAAGCAAAAAATCGAAAATTAATAATATAGGGTTGTATAGATAAACAAGTAGGTATAAGTAATAAAATAATTTTCCTTTTGCATGTACTACTATGTCAAAAATCTGTTGTGGCCAGCACAATACCTCTCGCCACTTCCTTTTTTGGTAGTATAGGGCGCGAACAGTCATGTTACATTGTTGGCCTTGACAAGCAGATGTGGGGGCCCGTTTCAGGATGATAATTAGTAATTATGTACATGGATGTCAATTGTCAATTTTTCATTCAGAATTTCAAGATTTTCTAAATACACGTAGTTAATTTGTCACCAGGAGTGGAATTTACTTGTTGAGGAAAATAAACCACATGGAATTGGAAAATCACTAAATTTAAAATGAGAAATTATGATACTTGACATCTATATACATAATTACTAGCTATCATTCTGACATGGGCCCCCATATCTGCTTGTCAAAGCCAACAAAATCACATGACTGCTCGCGCCCTATTGTATTTAACATTTCTTGTATACCTACACTCTACAACAAAATTTCTACTTACATATATCTATTCCTTATATTTAGATTGTTTAATTTTAAATTCATTTTATGAAGAAATTTTATCCTCTTCTAATTTTTCGAAATGTTTCCAATTCATTGTCAGGATTGACAGTATTTTTGATGGATATATGTAATATACCTATAATTTTAAATATTTAATTATTAATCCATTAAGAAATAATATAATGTATGTACTTCCCAGAAAAAGTCTTCAGTAATGTCTCCGGATTTCTGACACTGACATTTATCTGTCAGTTACAATACAAAAAAATTAAATTTTCAACTATTTTCCATGGCATTCTTTCGCCTGTAAAATTTATTACAACAGATTATTTTATATATTATATTTCTTTTATCTCTAAATCTATAAAATATATAATAAAATATTTAAATGTATGATATAGAGAATTTAATTTTCTTTAATATTACCAAGAAAAATTTTCAAAAAATATTATTTAGAAGATTTTTTTTCCAGAATCTTCTACTTCCGGTTGTCCAATTGTTACCAAAACCTTTTCAGATCTTCCCATGAATGTCCGATTGGGAAATACGTAGTTAAACAAATTTAAAGTCTTATAGTTTTTGCGTAACCGTCCTTCCAACATCCTACATACATACACACACACATACATCCACACACACACACACACACACACACACACACACACACACACACACACACAGACATCATTGTAAAAATGTTAAAATCGGATTATAGGGACCTTAAAACGTGCTTATTCAATAAAATCTGGATATGCGATTTTTAGCATGAATGCAATACCTCTCTTAGCGAGAGGTAAAAAAGTACCGGGAATCGGTCAATAAAACACAAAATATACATTATTCATCTAAATTTATTTTATCGCCTTCAAAGTAGACTCCTTCGAAAATAATACACTTATGTCAACGAATAATCCAATCATCAAAACATTTTTTAAACGCATTTTCACGAATCGACTTCCTGTACTCGCCGCGAATTCTCTTTTATGTCTTCTATTGACTGAAAACGGGTGCTTCGAAGTGGCAATTTGAGTTGCGGAAAGAGGAAAAGTCGACCGGAGTCATATCAGGGGAATACGGTGGTTGTTCGATAAGATTTGTTGAGTTTTTGGCCAGAAATTCGTTCACAATGAAAGCCTTGTGAGATGGTGCGTTATCGTGGTGCAAAATCCATCAGTTTTCTTTCTACAAATCTGGTCTTTTTCGACGAATTTGCTCTCTCAAACGCCGCATAACGCTCAGATAATATTCTTTAATTACTGTCTCACCTTCTGGCAAGTATTCCGAGTGCACAACACCGTGATAATCAAAAAAAAAAAAACTGTCAACATCACCTTCACATCTCGACCGCTTTTGAATGAGCTGTACAACTCATACGCATGTGATAAAGTCGATTCACCGTTAACCTTATGTAACATTTTCAGCGCTTCGGCACACGAAATTCCATTTGCAATGCAAAATTTGAGATATTTTTATCCATTGTAAACATCACTTGAGATGAACTGACAAATGGTGAACTATAAACAAACGTAGCGACAAAAAGAATTTTGACACTCCCTTTAAGCGGTTTTTTTAATATACAATTCCCGGTATTTTCTTGACAGAATGTATATCCGAGTAAAAATGAACAAACTATTTATATACAGGAGAAACACGGCCATATTGGGTGCGTTTGGTGAACAAGCACGGTCGCATCCTATGTGTGTTGCTGTGCGGCCGTACTGTGCACCTACCATCCTACCAAGGTGTGCAACCGTGTTGCTGTGCAACAAGAGCCGGGTATCATTTTCACTCGGATATTTAGACAAAATGGGTAAGAATATTGTTAAAACAAGAATATACAGTTATCGTAATTATGTTGTGCAAAGCACACTTTGGTAAATAAATTTAGAACATAAAAATGCTATTTAGATCCCTCTAAATGTAATTGCTTCAATTATATTTTATTTGAAAGAACATAAAAGTCACAAAGGATAATTATTAGCTTTTTGATATCTCAGTAACCTATCCAAAAACCAGCAAAAGTAATTCCAAGTGTCGTCAAACTGATAGTAGTTTTATCAAATAAATAGTGTAATATAAAACTGGTTCTCTTTGAACTATCCTATCAAGCAGCCACAAATGAAAAACAAAAGCCAAATCAGAAAAATGATAAGAAACAAATCGTAAAGATTTCTCGGCAACACGAGATAGAAATTCAAAGAAAACAAACAGTACCAATACTGCATCAGAATGCTAACCCTGCAGGAGATAGAGCGGAGTTGGATTTAAAGTCGCAACTTGGCCAGTAGATAACACAATCTCATTTAAGCGGAGAGGACCGGGACAATAAAAGCTTAGTAGAACGAAGAAAGGAGTTCTGGCCCACTTGCGAATGGCCAGAGTAACTGCTAATTCTACCCCAGAAAACTTGTCCCCAGTGGGAAATTGTATTAACGCACACTATTTACAGAAAACATTTACAGAAAAGAATAATACCTCCCTTATTTAGCGGTAGTGGCGAATGGGAAGTAAAACAACAAAATAGAAATCATTGTTGAATGATAGCAATTAATTGAAAATTGTTGAACAAATATATAAAATTGTGCATCACCAATGTATTTCATCTAAATATTTGCAAAAATATTATCTAGTATTTTATATATTTATAAGAGTAAAATAAGATACCCAACTTAAAATAAATATGTTATAGTTCCATTTAGAACAACTAGATGCGAGTTATTAAAATCACGCGGAATCTAAAAATAGACTTCCGGTTGACAGTTGAAAATAGTAAATTTTATGTAATCACCTATCGTAACAGATTCAAATAAAGAATAAATCATTAGGATTAATGCAAAAATTACAAATTGTTACTATTACTTCACTGCTATAGTATATTCCAATTTGACGCGAACAATACTTCAGGTAAAGGAACTAATTTTTAGATTAAAGTGTTTTAATATTTAGTAGGTTGTAGTAAATATATTTATGAACTGTTACGTATGTAGTTATATAAAATGAATTTGGCCACATTCGTGCATTACAGTGGAGTAATTTGCTATAGTATTATACCAAAATAACGCGAATATGGTACATTCGTGTTTTTGGTATAATTATATTTTAGAAATACATATATAAATTCTTGGTTTAGGTTTCATAACCATAACATAAAGGTTCAACATACTTAACACATATTCGTGCCTTTGACAGATAAAAATATGCTTACCAAGCAACACATTAATGTATTATACTTAAAATCGCTAAGTTTCACATTCGTGCCTTTGGAATGTAATTGACGAATTGTTATACAAAATTTACTATATTCTGTTTCAAACCGGAAGCATACTTTCAGTTTTTAATAAATAAACTTTATTATAAATTTTATTTAGTGTACTGGCTGCCCCACGAAAGAATATCAATACTTAAACGAAATCACATATTTTTAAGCTATTTTACAGGAGTACCAACCTCTTGAAGATGATCCTAGAGGCGTATATTTTGGTCTCTAATTTAAGAACAGTCACAAATAAAATTATAAAACTTGGTATATCTTCCGGAACACTCATTGACTAGTTACTACGGAACAGTGGGGGTAAGAACAATAGAAACTTTTTGTTTTCAGGGTATTATGAATTTGGTTTGACTTTATTTGAGTCTTTATAAAAAAAAATACTGTTAATAACATTTGATAAAATTCACCCATTTCGTGATACATAACTTAATTTACACAAATTGTTTGGTAATATTGAAATTATTTAATATATTTTATGAAATCAGAAATATTTAAGTTTTACGGGACATGAAACTTATTAAATAATATGAACTATACATAAGTAATGTAGACAAACTACAGAAATATATTTATAAATAATCATCTAATCAAGATAGTTATGATTTACATTTCTGTAGTTTTCATCAATTATGTAACTATAATAGTACATATTTATAACAAAATTTATTGTCAACAGGACTAGATTATTGTACTTATTTTGATAAATATTATATTAAAAAATCGCTAAATCAAAAAAATTGTTATTTAAATAAAATCCTTATATCTTTACATAGATACTGTTCTTGCAAAATGATCTATTATTTCACTTTTATAAATTTAGATATCATAATACTAAAAGACGAATAGCGAATTTAATTAAGAATGTAAAGTAGGGTACACATTGTATGGATACGATTTAGAGCTTAAAGCACTATGGAAGGAAGTAATCGGTAGATGCAGAGACAGTCTCGACTTTATGGTCCAGTTAAACGGCACTTCCTATCTGCGATATGTATCCGGTAGGTTCCGCATTCCTGCGAAGCGGCACAGCGCAGAATTATCCTCGTTTGCTCGTTTATTTAAGTACGTAATTGAACGCCCGTGGACACACAAGAAACCACATCTAATTTGTTAGAATACCGGCCAAGGAACAAGCCATATCGGCTAAGTGCCGCTTTTTACAACCATCCAATTTTGTAAGAAACGGCTACAGAAAAGCTTAGCATCTGCACACAGCTTTCTGCAGTTTTTTTGTGAGAGCCTAAATGCCTTGTTACTATAATGAATTAATTTTAATTTTGAAATTTTCTGCAAACAGTAATTTACAATTTTCTAGTTGTAAAATTAATAAAAAATATCTTCATCTTATTTTATTAAAAGTTAATTAAAATTAAAATGAATGCACGGTGCAAAGAAGTCGAGGTTCATTAACACGAATAAAAAAATATTCGCGATGGAATTATCCTAGAAAATTTATGATTAAAAAGTAAGGCTAAGTGTTTCTCAGTTGTAAAGTTCAATAATTAAAAAAGTTTAATTATTTCGTAATACAATTAGCCATAGTTGAACTATAAATTGAACTTACATGAAAAATGGAAAATATTCTAAACGATTTCTACAGAGAACCAAATATTAGTATAAAAATTGTAGGGTGTTACTAAAATAGAATGTTTTCATAATAAAGAAAGAACATACGAACATTTTTTTCAACACCTACTTATGGACGGTTATGCTAGAATTTTTGAGAAAAGACACATAAATACATTTACAGAGTGACACTGAAAACCGGGCCACTTAAAATAACTTTTTCATTTATAATTATTTTTTTCATTTTCTTTACATAGTTGTAAACTAGGCATAGGGGTTCACAAATCATAGTATTTGGCATGATGGTAATGTTTCCGGATTAATTGGAAGTGACATTAACTTTCAGATTTTGAACGCTAGCATTAGGATCTCGGATACTATAAAAGATACGACTTCGGTTAAATGATAGGACGTCTGGCGCGCCTTTGAGGAGCCATCTTAAAAGTGGTTTTGTTTTGCCAAAAATTATCATACGTTACTGGATAATGGCGGAAAACTAAATTTGGTAATTTTTTTCGTTTTGAAATTCTAAACTATCAGTAATGAAGAAAAATGTTTCAAATAATTAGTTTTCTATAGGTAAATTTTCTACATATAATAGAAACTTACATTATTTTAAATGGAACCCATATTTAATTTTTACTCTAAAAAAATACTTATTTTTTTTCTTTTTAGATTAGTATAAAGGTTATTGAATTTTAAATTTATTTTACCTTTAAAATCTTAGATTTTTCATGAAATATCTTATTTTTTTGTCAGTACTTTCATCAGTTTTTTAAAAGAGTATTTTGTTTTACTTACATAACTTATTTCATATCTACCCTGTTTCATAATTTAATATTAACTTTATATTTTCAAATTCATGTAAGTAAGTATACCAGGAATGATCTAAAAAATATTTAAAACACAATAACACTTAGAGAACATTAGGTAATATTTAAGTGTTATTTTTGTAAGATTCTATATTTTGTTATAAATAATAATCAATGTAGCCTACCTAATATGGCTTACCAGGTTAATTATTCATAATTTTCTCTTATGCTTTTGTAATTTATTTCTTCAATAAAAATTCACTTCAAGCATATCATAGAATTTGTAATTTTACGTGGATTCCATATATATATATATATATATATATATATATATATATATATATATATATATATATATATATATATATATATAATATACCATTTAAAATATGAAAAATAATGTCACTTCCGGTTAAACCAGCGGCGCTACCATATGACAAATACCATAATTTGTGAGCCTCTAAGTCTAGTTTACAAATATGTAAAGATAATTAAAAAAATAGTTATACATAAAAAAGTTATTTTTAGTTGGCTGTCACCCTGTATACATACATACATAAAATCACGCGTGTCCCACTTAGTGGGTTCGCACAAACCCGAAAACAATAAGAACAACATCAACATCATACAACAAATCCTTACTCTTAAACATATTAAAGTGACCGATTTTCGGTAGCGAAATACCGTATCCGGATCACAATAATACTTACCACTCTGTATATTAGAATTTGATTTTAAATATGTTCAAAAATATGTTCAAAAATATGTCCCTTCGACAATACTACAACTTACAATTCTTTCCTTTCACTTCTTAAAAGCTGCCAACCAATTTCAAAATTACTTTCAAAATAGTTATGAAATTTATTATCGTAGTAAGAATCTCTTCTTCTTATTCTGTATTTTATTACACTTCTAAACTTCGCAATTTTATTTCAAATAATAGGTAAATAACTTTAAAATAGTAGTGCAAATTTTGTTTTCCATGTTCTACTTCATTTTTTATTTTAAATAATTCTAGTGTAACCTTCCTCAAGTTACATTTTATCTACTGAAATTTAATTAGTGAACTAATATTTTAATGATGAGTATGAATAGATTCTACCAGTAATATCTTAAATTCTTTCTTCACCTCTTTGTCACAAATCATGTTAAAATTAATAACTTCAATATTTTCAAGGGAAAGATTTTCTTTAGAATTTCGTTCGTTGTTGCATGTTATTGAAACAAAATTCGTGAGTTCATATTGAAGTTTGGCTTTATGAAATTTTACCACGTCACTGTTCTGGAGTGAGTGAGTTTCCACACTGTTCGCCTTCACATTCGCTTTCAATAATCTCACTAGAGCAAAATTAAAATTCGCTTTAACAGAGAGCAATTTAATATGGAGGCCTGTCTGCACATAATATGCTCAACAAATTATTTCCCCAAGAATTTAATTATGAAGTAAATTAAGATATTCGTGCACGCTTTATGATTATGTACATTTCGCAAATTATGTGTTCGTTTTCCGTCGAATTTAATTTATTTAAAAGAAAATACATTTCATTTTAGTCTTGTTATAGTCTGGTGGAAGAAATTTTATCCTTGAAGCCTTATTACGATACAAATCTATAGCAGTACAATAAACTAGACATCTATCAATATCTACTCCAGACACATGACCTACGTAAGACGAGGGTGTGTCAAACGCTCGTGGAATGAAGTTTTTCAAGGAATGGAGTTACTGCTTGTTCATTTTTTACGTGATTTATTATGAGGTTATGTACCAAATATTTGCAAAATTAGAATTAGAGATATCGCAAAAAAAATTACACAGGTAAAGATATTTTAATTAACTTAAACAAGATCAGCTTCGTAGAAAGAAATTTAAGGACGATGTAGAAGTGAATAAAGAAAAAAAACATTTTTTTGAGGGAATAAATAAACTTTTTGAAATAACTCAAAAGTTTATTAGTGTTAGAGGAGAATATATTGAAAAGATAACATATAAATTTTATACTTATTCCCTTTTATTCCGCGATTTTTTTCATCTCTCCACTTATTTATAATAAATATTAGTATTTCGATAAGGTGGAATTTTGTTACGTAAACGGAAAGGTGGGGTAAATATAACCCCATTGTGTTTTGAGATAAAGGATAATAATTTGTGGACGAAAATTAACACATAGATTTCTTATAAATTTAATATGTTTGGTACTAAATCAATAAACAATATTAGTAAAAAATGTTTGTCTCACAGAGAAAAAAATTACATAAATGTTAACACTAATAATTCTTATATTAAAATAATAAACTCATTGACATTAAGATAAAAAAATAAAGCAAAAATGGATTCATTATTTGTACCTGTACATATTTCACAACACTTTGAATTTATCGATATTTCGAAGCACTAAATTTCCAAAAATGTAGAACAAATATTAATTTTCTCTTGACTGTTTTTACATACTGTAATTGCAAGATCTAGAGAAATATATTTTGCATACTGGGCAATACAAAATAACTAAAAACAACTTTTAATTGTAGTACATCAACGTCGTATAATTATTTGTGTACAATGTACATTATTTTTCAATATGTTTCCAGAAAGCTAAGTCTTTGTCAATCTTGTTCGTAAGATATATCTAAAAATAACCATTAATTCTTATTTTATGTGTAATATTAACATAGTAATATATCCGAGAAATATTAAAAATTGTAACGTTAACGGTAATGTGGGATAAATGTTACCCCAGGACGCTGTTAACAAATGCTAGACTCACTAAATGGGATATAAACATCCACTGACAACCCAGAAACTTGTATAGGTATACACATGTATACTTGAAAGGTATATCTTATTATTATAATCTTTTGACAACATGCTAATACTCAGAAATAATACCGGATTTGATAAAGTTATTACGTGAGTATTGGAAACCTTCACGAAAATGAGTTTCTATTCATAGCCTAATATACAAACAATTAAATTATCCGCCCAACAACATAACCCAAACCTTAATACATTTCCAAACGTGTTCAGTTCTATATCCGTATAACGTCCCCACAAAATATATTCGTGTTAATTGAAACTGAAGCTATGTAAGAAAACTTAATATTAGATTTCGGTTCCTGACGTCATAAAACGAACAGCCATGGTCCAGCGGTCTTGTTCTGCTGTGTTGGTGGTTCAACCGATCGACTTAGTTTTGAGAAAGGTTAGTAGTGCTAGTCCAGCATCGACATGGCAATAGCTTCAGGGGGTGGAAAAGCAATCGACCAACAAGGGATCGAACGAATAATTTGGTTAAACAAGATGCCATGACTAGAATAGCTTCTACTAATTTGATGTTGATGTTGTAGCCTTAGAAAAGTTTAGTTATATCTTACCTATATTATATTGCGTTAATATTATTTTTATCACGTACTTTAAAGTTGTACCTACATAAAATAAAAATAAATTAATTTTTAGTGACTTAAAGTATATATATTCATAGCACCCAACATAATTAGAGGGCTAAAAATACGAAGGGACGTTAAAAAATGAGCAGATTTAAAGGGAAGAAATGTAAATTTAACTAAATTATTGTTTTATTTTCAATGTATTGCGCCTTAATTATGATATACTTTTCATCGATAATAATCATATCACTTGTTAAATTACGTATGGGTGTTTTCCATGGGTGTGTTGCCAATTGGTAAGGAAGGTGTATGGATCGCATATCGAGATTTTGATGAATGACCACGTTTTAAGGTCCCTAGAATCAGATTTTAACATTTTCCCGATGATATGTGTGTGTTTGTGTGTGAGTGTGTGTGTGTGTGTGTGTGTGTGTGTGTGTGGACGTGTGCGAGCATGCGTACTCGTGTGTGTATGTGTGTGTACGTGTGTGCGTTCATGTATGTGAGCGTGTGCGAGCGTGCGTACTCGTGTTGTATATGTGTATGTATGTGTGTGTGCTTGTGCGTATGTATGGATTCTCTTTACACTGTAACTCAAATACTATCATTCAGAAAATTCTGAAACCATCTAATTCTATCTTATTCTAATATGCAAAGAAGCCATTAGATTTTTAAGTAAATCAGATGACCGGAAGTAATACTTTTACAGTTTTTCTTCTAGAAATACCTTTAAAAAACATTTTTCGCAATTTATGTTATCAAAATTAAATAATATAAAATTTTCTACTGGTTTGCATTAATAATATTTTTTATGTATTTTATATGGATAAATTTATAAAATAATCTATAATTAAAATACCGGAGCCAACGTTTTAAACACACTCCTTGGTTACACAGTTCGGATCTCAAATGTATGTAACTGACAGATAAATGTCACTGTCAAGAAAATAATTTCAAATTAAAAACAGTAACGTTTTAAGAAGAAAATAGTAAATATAACAGTAGAAATATGGAAAGGAACTTAATATATTTTATTGATGAACGACTCTAAATCAAAGTTCATTTTCATGATTTATGAATAGTAATTAAACTTTGAGCTTTTTATAAAAAAATATTTATACCATGTGGCATCGATTTCGCTAACAGATTTTATCATCTTTGGAGCCTACAGCTGAAAAATGTACATTAAATTGTATTTGTTATACATATAAAAAATTATTATAGAAAATATTATACATTTATATATATATATATATATATATATATATATATATATATATATATATATATATATATATAACTCAAAGTTTAATTATTATTCATAGAACTTAATATAGTTTCTAGCATTAGTAAATATGTGGATATGTATTTAAATTATACATGCCGAGAGATGTGTTGGCCACATCAGATTTTTCCTTTATGATACCTTTTAATTGTTTCAGCAGATCAGCATAATATTGCCCATTTATTGTAACATCTTTATTTTTGTAATCAGTATAATACCGTCTTTATTCTAGAAACTTTAGACATTGCTTTCCTAACCGATTGCAACACCTGCATCTCCTTATGGGAGAGGTATGTCGTTTTTGAGCCACTGAATGGACTCCTGTTTCGACTCAGTCTTATAAGTTCAAGTTTAATCTCCAGTAACGATCCGGACCAAAACTTCACCTTCATTGTCTTCGCAGAAGTATAAAAATATCTGAAGAAGTGGCCTCAATGAGCCTTCCCGAAGGAGATCGTCTTATTCCGTGTTAAAAGATTATCCCTGTTCATAGTTTTCGCAGGTCAAGAGTAAACCTGCTACCATTTTTTAAAAAATGAATTGGCAGGATTTTTCTTGTCTTGTGAAAAATTAATCAAAATCTGAAATTCAATTTTCTCTATATTTGCAGTTTTTCTAAACACTGTATTCCTTTTTCAGCGATATCTCGAAGACTAACGACGAAAATATATTAATATTTGGTACATAATATTATAATAAATGAGATGATGGAAAATTTTGTTATACCAGTAGATATTAAGGATATTATAGGTAAAATGGATAAATATAAAACCCAAAAACGGAACTTAAAAACCTTTTGAATTTAAATTCATGATTCAAAACTAATTTAACAGTAAACTTCCATTTTCTAGAGACGAAACCATAAATATTTCTCTGTTGAGCAATTCGTACTAATGTAGTTAAAATTTTATTGCACTAGTCTTAGGGATGATGGAAAATTTTGGTATACTAGTACAAATTAAGGACATTATGCATATATCTTTACTCAATTCTAAAATGGATAACTATAAAACACAAAAACGGAAGTTAAAAACCTTTTGAATATAAATGCATGATTCAAAACTAATTTAACAGTAAACCTCCATTTTTCATAGACGAAACCAAAAATATTTCTCTTTCGAGCAATTTGTACTAATGTAGTGATAATGTTATTGCTAGATTTGGCGACATTTATTTTTAACAATAAAAAGAAATGATTTGGAACCATTAATGCTGCAGCGTTACCATTAATGAAGTAGATAACACTTAATATTAAAGATAGAAAAATTGATTGCCAGTTGAATAATTTAGAAAACGATAAAAAATATTGAAAATATCAATGTTGAAATACATATATTTCAATATGAAGAGCCAAGAAAAATATATATTGCCATCGTCTCTCATTTATTTCCTTTGTTATCTTTTGTGCGGAACAAATTGAAAACAAATAAACGTAAAAATAGAATCCGTATTGAGGAAGTATTTATATCATTCCAATGTAGTATCTCCAATTGTTATTTGAAAAGATTTCCATGTTAACAGAGCATTGAGCTGGTCTAGGTCCGTAACTCTGAGATAATTGGAATTGTGTAATAGGGAAAAGACATTTCGCGTAACACGTTTTCCAAACGGTGGGTCACAATGCCCGAGGGAACGGCAGCAGAAGAAGGAAACAAGGACAGACACTGTCACCATCCCCAATCGCTGACTTCCTGTCACTACCAGCAGGGAGAAATACAATAATGGCCCCAAAATCTAATTTAAAGAATTACCGAATAATATTGGATTCAGCGTTTTTTGTTATTTTGTGAAAGAATTTATTAGTTGTCCGAAAAAGGAATTAATTGAGTTGACACGCTTTTTGGAATGAGTTTTTCATGGTTTGTGAAGCTAATTTTATTGTTTTTCCTTCTAAATTAAATTCGTAATTAAATTCTAGTTTTAATTATAAAATATAATTCAGTTGTTATACTACAGCAGTAAATACATGATGAAATATGTGATGGCAATATAAGAAAAATAAACATAAATTGCAAATATGTATATCAATTATAAATTTGAAATTTTACGGTACATACTCGTATGTAGATGTGATTCATTTAGATTTCTATAAAATTCTCTTGCTGATTTGAGGCACTATTACAAAAGAAGGATTTTGGTTATTTTTTTGCTAATACAGTGAAACCACCAACATCCGGGTAATCGAATTAATTTTTTTAATGGTTTAATTAAAAGATTAAATAAGAAGAAATGTGTAGCAAGTATTACTTTTATTAATAACAAGAAGAATTAAACCTGTTTCAATAGTCAAAACTGTGTGAACATCTGATATTCAAACAACAAAAATTATTATTATTATTATTTATATATTTACAAAAGAAACTATCCCAGGAGAACAAGCCCACGCGAGGATAGTGTGGTACATATATAAAACAAAAATTTAAACAACTGAAAACGGTACAAAAATACAAAAAAGAAGATTAAGTTTTGTTGGGTAACCGCCAGGAAGTGGTGTAAGGAAGATAAAATGTGGAAGGAGTATTGTAGAGATAGTATGTGAGTGAGTTAATCAAAGAAAGTCAAAGAGGGTCATGAATACCATTATTAATTAAATTATATAGGTGAAGAATAGAGTAGTTTTCCCTATGTTCATAAAGGCTTCTAAAGTTGAACATGGTGCATAGGCGAGAATAAGGGAAGTGGCGTTCCGGATAGTTACGATGTACTTTAAAATAAATATATTTCGGATTTTTTTTCTGAATAGTTCTTGGTGTACTTCGTAAGGAGGGCTCCAAATACTAACACAGTATTAAAGCTTTGGTCTCACATACGCGTAATAAAACGAAAAATTATTGAATTGTTGTGAGGCTGTAGTATTTCTGAAAACGAAACCTAACATTCACAGGTAGAATTATAGACATCACAAATATGATTGACAAAGGTGAGTTTATGATCAAATAAAACTCCCAAATCTCTAATTACTGCAGTGTTCTAAAATAATGTTATTTATTGAATAACCATACATAAGTGGAACCAATTTCCTAAAAAATGACATTACTGAATAAATATTGTTTCTGCCTTGTATTTTTATATATCAGTGTTTACTCTATGTAAAAAACAGCATGAGTATATATCAAACACATCTACATAATTATGAGACTAGATCAAAAAACAATATTATACCAAAATTTGTTAAACTTAACAAGTGTAAAAGCAGTGTTGAATACTGGGGACCAACTTTATTTAATAAACTAAATAGCGAGCTAAAAAATAATCCACCAAATTTGTTTAAATCTAAAGAGAAACAAATCCTACTTTCAAACTGCTTTTATAGTATAGATGAATTTCTAGATTATTGTAAAATGTAATATTATTAAAAGGGTAAAAATAAAAACACTTGGTGATGTCCACGAAATAAATATAATTGTTCTTCAACTAGTTTCGGCTACATGCCATCATCAGGAATGAAAAGTACATTATTCTTAACCTACCTTAAATAGTGTGCAAATCAGGGTTGCACAGAATTTGACGGTCGAGTCAAAATCTGGTCAATTGACCGGTCAATTGATCGAGCAGATTTTGACCATGTGGTCAAATTGGTCAAAATCTTTTTAATGCTGAAATCAAGAATCAATTCTGCAGAAAATTGCCGTCACAATTTTAGCATTTCCTACTTCATCTGCAGCTTCGGAAAGAAACTTTTCATCGTGGGGTTTAATTCACAGTAAGACGCGTAACAAATTGCATACACAAAATGTTGGTAAGCTCGTATATTTGTATGAGAATCTCAAAATAAAGGTTCCAAAATCTGAAGAAGCAGCATACACTAAATCTGATTCCGAAGATTCCATTCTCAGCCCGAATGATGATACTGACAGTGGTGAGAGTACCGACTCTGAGATTAGCATCTGTAGTTATAATTCTTAATTGTACAATTTTAATGTTGGTTCCTAATGTATATGATCTATGGTTCCTAAAATGTGATTGGTCATGTATATGGTTCCCTTATATGTGATGATTAATGTAAAAACATTTTATTTTTGTGACACAAACAGTGATAAATAAATTAATAAATTATTTATGTAATATTACTATTATAATTTGTATTTATTATTCCCAAAAGATTTTGACCAATTTGACCGTCAATTGACCAGTCAATTGACCTGTCAATTGACCAAAAAGATTTTGACCGGTCAATTGTGCAACCCTAGTGCAAATACAAATTTCAAGGAATTTAAGACAACTGGGGAAACTATGAGGCTGCTTGGAAATAATATTATTATTTGGCATAGATATGAGGATGACATTATCTGTCTATTTAAAGGTACTGACAGACAGTTAGAAACTTTTACAATTATTAAATTCAATTAATCCACGCATACAGTTTACGATGGAGAAAGAAATTAACAATAGCATAAATTATTTGGACTAACCATTTCCCGAGTTGATAAACATTTGGAATTTAAAATTGATAGAAAAGACACGTTTACAGATACCATTATCCCGGCTTTTTCAAATCATCCGATAAACATAAAATTATCCGTTTTTTCACAGTTTAATAAATAGATTATTAAAAGTCCCCCTCTCATCAGCTAATTTTCAAGAGGAACTAGATACAATACAAACAATCGCCAAAAATAACGGCTACTCTACTAGTATAGTCAAAAAAATATTATTTAGAAAAACCCGTTAACAAAATTGAAAACACTTTTATGCAACTGATCACAGTTAAGATATTGAATTTAGCTACAGAAAATTAAATTATATATGTCCTATTAGTGACAAATTAAGTAACCTTTACAGAAAAGAGAAGATAGTAGCAGGTTTTTATAACAATAATACCACTAAAAAAGTTTTAGTTAATAACAAACTCATAGATAGGCAGAAACTGGAGGCTTCAGGAATTTACCAAATTAACTGTAACGAATGTAACTTTATATATATTGGAGAAACCGCTAGAATTTTTTTAACAAGATTCAAAGAACATGAGAGATCTTTCCGTCTTAAAAAATCTGTTGTGGTCAGCACAATACCTCTCGCCATTTTCATTTTATCTTGCATAGGGCGCGAGCAGTTATGTGAATTTGTTGGCCTTAGCAAGCAGATATGGGGGCCCGTGTCAGAATGACAGCTGGTAATATACATAGGTGTCAAGTATCATAAGTTTTCATTCGAAACATTATGATTTTCCAAATCCATGTGGATTATTTTCCTCGACAAGTATATTCCATACTAATGGATGACAAATAAACAGAATATTATGAAATTTTGAATGAAGAATTATGACATTATGACATCTATGTAAGTAACTACTAGCCGTCATTCTGACACGGATCCTCATATCTGCTTGCCAAGGCCAACAAAGTCACACGGCTGCTCGCGCCCTATAAGTACCGAATTTAACATTTCTTGTACACACAAATAATTGAAATTGTTTCTCTTCTGCCGTTCTATGAGAAATTTTATTCTACTATTCTAATATGTTCAAAATACTTCAAATTCATTGACGGTATTAGCGGTATTTCTTAAGGATATATGTAATATTGACATACCTGCAATTTAAATAAATATTTAATTAATAATACAATAATATATATTAAATGTACTCATACCTTCCAGAACTGACACTGACATTTTGCATTTATTTGTCAATTACACAATTTTAATAACGCAACTGTTGTTCTGGCAACGAGATTTATTACAACAGACTATTCTATATCATTATATACTATACCTCCAAACCTATACGAGACATAATAAAAAAAATTAAATGTGTCAGATTGAGAATTTAATTATCTTTAATATTTGTAGTAACAAATTTTCAAAAAATAATATTTAGAAATTTTTTTTTTAGAAACTACCACTTCCGGTTGTCCAATTGTTACCAGAACCTATTCAACTCTTCCCATTACTGTTAGATTGAGGAATCCGTAGTCAAACAGGTCTTTAGTCTTATAGAATTTGAGAAATCGTGTCTCCAACAACCTCACACACACACACACGCATCCACACACACACACACACACACACACATACGCGCGCGCACACAGACATCATTGTAAAAATGTTAAAATCTGATTCTATGGACCTTAAATCGTGCTTATTCAATAAAATCTGGATATGCGATTTTTAGCATGAATCCAATACCTCTCTTAGCGAGAGGTAAAAAGATGATTCAAATGTAGCCAAACATATGATAGAGTGTAACCATAATTTTACTATAGGTAATCTAGAAATTTTACACATAAAAGATTTTTTTTTTTGAATTATGCTATTTGGAAAGTTTCGAGTTCAAGAAAGCTGCTTACAAAGGCAAATCATTAATGAACGACGATCTGGACTTAATCCAAACACCTTTACTTAAAGGCATTGCCGAAACTTTCCAAGCAGCCCCATAGTTTCCCCAGTTGTCTTAAATTCCTTGAAATTTGTATTTGCACACTATTTAAGGTAGGTTAAGAATAATGTACTTTTCATTCCTGATGATGGCATGTAGCCGAAACTAGTTGAAGAACAATTATATTTATTTCGTGGACATCACCAAGTGTTTTTATTTTTACCCTTTTAAAAATGTTCCACCAAGTGCCGACAACGTCCTCAATTAATACTATGTAATATTATTGCTTGTTGTTATTTCTATTTTGTATATGACCCTGGGATACATTTTGTTATGTCTTAACCATACTAAATATTATTATTATTTAATAAGATTTAACTGTAAATTGTTCTTGATACACCACTGGAGATGTTATCTATTTTTTTTTTAAATTACAGTCATTAATAGAAGAGATAGTATAATAATTTGTCAGCGAAGGATATTCGTGATGTTATTAATAAAAATTAGAAATAGTAGTGGACCAAGGTTGGAGCTCTGAGGAACACCCAAAGAAGCAAAGAAAGTATGAGATTTAAAGCCTTTATAACTAACAAACACCTCGCGGTAAAGCAGGTGAAAAGAAATAAGATCAATGAAAGAAGTAGAGATAGAAAAAGATTGCACTTTACTGATTAAGATAGTGTGATCAAGACTGTGAAAGGCCTTCGCAAAGTCTGTATAAATACAGTCAACTTGACCGTTAGTATCGAGAGCAGTAGACACTTTCTGAGCGAAGTATATGAGATTGGTCACAGTAGAACGTTTCCCAACGAAGCCAGGTTGATATGGGAAAATATAATGTATGATACAAGTTATTAAACATATTTTTTTCAAATAATATGTTAAGACCTGACAACATGGCTATAGGGCGATAATTATAGATATTAAGGATACAAGTTTGATATAGTGTTCATAATGAAACGCGTGTGATGTTAAATCACGAGGCGATGAGCCGAGTGTTTTAATCACGCAAGTTTCATTAGGCTATATCAAATGTGTATCCTTTTTTTTGACATAATGAGAAACATTGAAATGTTCATTCGTAGCCTACGTTATTAATACGTATGGGTGATTTAATGGCACTGAGTGTCATTATGAGTTTCATAATAGCACTGAGTGTCATTATGAAACTCATAATGACACTCAGTGCCATTAAATCACTCATAATGACATTCAAATTGGTGTACTAATTTCATATTAGCGCACTGTTGTAGATAAAAAAATTTACGTGCATCACCAGATTTATGTAATTGTATATTTTTGTATGTTTTCCAGACATTAGGAGAGGTATTTATTTTAATACGCAGGTTAAAGATGTGGTAAAAGGTCGTTGACAGAGGAGACACACCGTCCTTGATTAACAAACTAGGATAGGCATGGCCAGCATACGGGCCGCGTAATGAAGTTATTCAATTTTATAAACTTTTAATACCTTTTCAAAAATATTATTTATAAATATTTTAAATATACCATCTCCAGTTTATTTTAAAATCTTTCAACAAATTCTATAATGAAATATTATTTAATAAAATAAAAAGTTTTCATGACGTACTTTTTATTAATTTTAATAATTCGTCCTACCCGGGAAAAAAAAATTACAATGTGGCCCGCGGACTAAAACTGTTGGCCATGCCTGAACTAGGAAATAGGTCAGGGCCACAAGATAGAGAAATATGGTTAAAAGAAATAGAGCTATGCGGAAGAGAAGTGGGAGTAAATGAAGAAGAACAGTTGTTGACAGATGAAAGAAGAAAGCAAAGGCATCAGATATGTCACTAGTATTAATGAGTCGTTCATGAACGAGTTCATTTTGAACGACTCACTTAGTGAGCCATCAACTAATGGCTCTTTAGTTTGCACAGTACGGCACATGGCTCACTTGTTCACACTATCCATGCGCTCATTCACTTGCTATGCTCTTTAGATCGTTCACCTCTCACTAAACAGCACATTAGCACAGATGGATCACCGCTCATTAAATAGCACAGTAGCTCAGCTAAACTAAATACAGCACGGAACAGACCTAATTATACGCTCTGCACGCTACGTGTAGTTCAAAACATACGACACTCCTCGCATAAGTGAGTACAGCTGTACAGCACACTGACTTACTAAAATTGAACGAACGACCCATAACTACTCACTAGTAATAGAAATAGGAATGGTGGAGAAAATAAGTATACAATAAGTGAATATTTAATTTTTATTCACTTATTTTGTCCATTATTCCTAATATCAACATGTATACTTAACTGGAGAACATCATCAAAGGTTAGGAATAAATTTACCCTTATATAGCATAGTGTTATTATCCGGAGACATTTTTCTTTTACAATTAACGTAATTCTTAAAAAAAATGGATCAATTTTACTTTTATTTTCACAAATTGCTACATGATCAGCGTACGAATTTATTTTAGTTCGGATCTATGATATTTAAATATAGTGAAATACGTCTGATTATGAGAAAAATGAGAAAGTAACTCTGATGCGAATGTCAGCCTTGAGTTTTCGAATTATTGTTTTAGTGAACCACGATGTGTATTTCTTTTTATAATTAAACTTTAATGGGATACATAAGTCAAAAAATTAATAAAATATACCATACCGGAAAATTCCTTAACCCATTTGAAGCCTATAGGTCGATATCGACACATGCGGTTTTTATGTTTTATCTACAGTATTATATTGAATTTAATGATCTTAATAGCCAAACTACATTCAATAATAATTATTATTATAACTATTATCTTTCAAAAAATAATGTCTGGAAATTATATAGTTAGTTTTAAAAAAATATATTAATTTTGCTCCATTATAAATCGCATTTTTATCTAAATATTTCATTTTTTGTAAAGAAGGAATAGGATTTTTGAAAATAAAAACAGATAATTAATATGTTCCAACTATAATCTATCAGGGTCTGCTTTTGTATTTTGAATTTGTTTACAAACATTAGCGAAATTGTCGATAAAATTCCAGTGGGTCGTTTTCGACGTCGTTTTCGACCCACTGGGAACTACATCTTATATGCTTTATAACAACTTGCACAGACTAGTTGTGTAAGTATAGGCGATGGAAAATAAGATCGCAGCGCCAAAGTGGAACTAATGTTAACGGGATAATTTAACATTTACTAATTGTATTTATGCATTAAGTGTATAATACTAAGAGATATTATGTATGTAAACGTAAATATTATATACATAATAGATAACACTTGTGTTCATACATGCAAGAAAATGCCACGTGTATAATTTATCCCGTCAACTATAGTTCCGCAAAAATCACCAGATGTCACATTGCTTATTTCCCATCGCCTATACGTTGACAATAAGTTGGAGTTGCTTCTCGAAAATTTTGTTGGAGAGGACTACACAAATTTGGATTTATTTAGTAATTGCAATAATATATATATATATATATATATATATATATATATATATATATATATATATATATATATATCACAGCATATTACCCCAGTAAAGTAGTTGTACCTTACGAATATGTGATCCGTAAAAATTCAAAATTATCACAAATTCCTCGAAACTGAATTTTTGGAGATCTAACTAGTGACTAAACAATATTTTACTTGCAATACGTCGTAGTAAAGATAATCATTCTCTTGATTCTCCCAACTTTATGGATTGAGGTAGGTACATACATTAGTTGTGAAGAAGAAAGAACTGTACTGTAAGCAGTGTCTAAAAGTAAGACTATCGTGTTGTTTAGTTTACTGTTTGCTATTTTGTTTACATTATTATAATAACTACTATTATAAATTGTTAGAAGTGGAAGAAGAATTCAGAATCTAAGAATTATATAATCATAACAATATTCACAATTTTATTTATTTAAATATAACATACAAAATATCAAATGACACTTCTACATCAAAATTATAAAAAACAAAACTTCTGTCAAAAATACATTCAAGCTAACTCTATTTTTGAATTAATATTCAGTTGACTTGACAACAGAGATATTTTTAATAAAATATATTTCACACCCCCCCTTTTGACAGATCAATTGAATATAAATTTATATCAAATTTAATCCAAACATGCCTATTAATTTTTCCATTCTTGTTCTGCATAATGCTTTCGTCAGTAGATCGGCTGGCATTTCTTCTGTGGGGAGATATTCAACACGAACATTTTTCTTGTTAATTTCTTCTCTTATATAATGAAATTTTATATCAATGTGTTTCGTGCGAGAATGATAAGCAGGATTTTCTGCAATTGCTTTCGCACTTTGATTGTCAGAAAAAATAATGGGTATTTCAGGTAAAAATCTTTCCATCTTCAAACCTTTTAAAAACATTGTCAACCAAACATTCTCTTTACAAGCACAAGTCAGAGCCATAAATTCGGCTTCTGCCGTTGACAGGGCTACTGTTTCTTGTTTGTGTGTTTGCCATGAGACAGCGCCATTTGCTAAGGTAAAAACGTATCCTGTATGTGAATGTCGATCATCCAAATTCGATGCCCAATCTGCATCAGCATAGCCAGTTAATTTACTTTATTTCTTTTTATATGAAATTCCTAGTTTATTTGTACTTTGTATATACCTTAAAATTCTTTTTGCCGCCTTCCAGTGTTGTACACCAGGATTGACATTGAACTGACTAAGGAATGTTACAGGAAATATTAAATCTGGTCTCGTTGTAGTAGCCAGATACATTAAAGTACCAACCAGTTCTCTATAGGGATATTTCTTCATTTCATTTTTCTCTTCTTCAGTCCTCGGACAAAATTCTTTTGTTAGTTTTAATTTTATATCAAAAGGTGTTGAAATTGGTTTACATTGTTCCATTCCAAATCTCTTCAAAATTTTTTCTATGTAATTTCTTTGATTAATACTAATCTCACCTTTTTCTCTATTTCTTGTAATTTCAACCCCTAATAAGTAACTTACTTCATTCATATCTTTCATTTCGAAGCGTTCACACAATTTATTCTTCAGATATTCAATATCGCCTACTTCTTCACCGAAAATAAGTATATCATCCACATATACTGTGATTATTAAAATTCGATTTTCTACATAACTTACATAAACACAGGGATCAGCATGTAAAGGATTAAAATTCAGTCTTCGTAGATACTCATCTAAACAATGATTCCATTCCCTACCTGATTGTTTCAGACCATATAGGGATTTTTTCAGAAGACAAACAAGATTCTCTTCACCTTCCTTTATAAAACCAGCAGGCTGTGACATGTAAATTTCTTCTTTCAGTAGACTGTTCAAATATGCGGTTTTGACATCCATCTGGTGTATGTGCCAGTTATGTTCAACAGCTAACGCTAAAAGAAGACGCAGACTTTTCCATTTAACAACAGGTGAGAAAACTTCGTAAAAATCTACTCCAGGAACTTGTGCAAACCCTTGAGCAACAAGCCGTGCTTTGTAGCGATCCAATTCTCCAGTCTTCGTATACTTCCGCTGATAAACCCATTTTGAACCTATCACTTTCCTATTTTCAGGACGTTCAACCAATATCCAAGTACCATTTTTTCTTAGTGAATTTATTTCATCATTCATTGCTTCAAGCCATTCTTCTGAATCTTTTCTGGAAATAGCTTCATTATAATTCTTAGGATTCTCATCTGCGTTGTACTCTATAGTAGATATTTGTTTCGCAGTTTTATTTTTTTCTTTAATTCTTTCTGAACGTCTTGGGTTTTCTCTTATTAATGTTTCAGTAGTACAATTTTTATTTAGTTCCATTTCCTTTAATTTATTTTCTTCAATAAGCTGTTCTCCACTTAATTTTCTCTTACTTCTATCTTCTGGCATTGTTTCTTCTTCAATTTCTTCTATAATAGAGTAGTCGTTACAAATTTCTTCTTCCATTATATCATCAAATGAAAAGTACAAGTAATCTTCATCTTTAATTGGCTCATTTTTCATTTTTATAGGATTTTTATTAATAAATGGAAATTCGTTTTCGTCAAATCGTAAGTCACGACTGACTTCAATTCTTCTTTTTTGTATATTCCAAACTTTATAACCCTTTTGACAATCAGCATATCCAATAAATATGCAGGGATAACTTTTGGAATCAAATTTTCTTCTTTGGCCAGGTTCTTTAATAAGAGACCAGCATTTACATCCAAATGTTTTAAAATAAATTACATTTGGTTTTCTAGAATTCCATAAAAATGCAGGAACATTATCTTGTAATATTTTTGTTGGACACCTGTTTCTGATATGTACTGCTGTCGCTAATGCTTCACCCCAAAAGTTCTTCGGTAGACCACTCATCTCCAACAGACATCGTACTGTTTCAGTGAGCGTTCTGTTGGCCCTTTCAGCAACGCCATTTTGTTGAGGTGAATAACTTACAGTTAATTGTCGTTTTATTCCATGTTCTTGCAAAAAATTATTAAAATTATTATTTATATATTCTGTCCCGTTATCTGATCTTAGGCATTTTATTTTCCTGTTTAATTCTAATTCAACTCTTTTCTTATAATCCTTAAAACATTCTAAAACTTCAGACTTCTTTTTCATGAAATAAACATTTATAAAGCGACTATAGTCATCTATGAATGTAACAAAATATACATTTCCACCAAGTGAGACTGGTGATATTGGTCCACATACATCGCTGTGTATTAATTGCAGAGGTTCACTTGATCTGGACAACGATTTCTTTGGAAATTTTGTTCTAGTTTGTTTCCCAGAAATACATGTGGAACAGATATAATTTGGTACAAATTTTTCATCAAATGATATTCCATTTACCATACATTTTTCTTTTAATTGTTTTAAGCTGTCAAAATTCAAATGTCCAAATCTATGATGCCAAGTGTAAATGTCTTCTTTCTTTGTAGCCAGGTTTACCTTTGGATTAATGTTCATAATATCTTTTTCTTTCAGGTCAACAACATAAAGACCATTTTCACGATATGCTTTTAGAATTATTTTATTTTTATCATCAATTACTTTAGCATTCCTACTATCAAACTGAACAACATATCCTTTCTCAACAATTCGATTAACAGATAATAGATTACCATCTAATTCAGGTAACACCAAAGTATCCTTTAATTCTATTTCATGAATAACATCATCAAATTGTGTATAAAGATTTGCATCACCTTTCGCATGAACACTTATATTTTCCATAACCTTTTGTTAGAAGTGGAAGAAGAATTCAGAATCTAAGAATTATATAATCATAACAATATTCACAATTTTATTTATTTAAATATAACATACAAAATATCAAATGACACTTCTACATCAAAATTATAAAAAACAAAACTTCTGTCAAAAATACATTCAAGCTAACTCTATTTTTGAATTAATATTCAGTTGACTTGACAACAGAGATATTTTTAATAAAATATATTTCATTAATAATTATATTTATAAAAATACTAATTGTAAGCCACATTTTCACTTTAGGACGCAATCGTAATTCATTTCCATTCAATCATTACTATATACTCGTTTTGTATAAATGGTTATTCCCAGTGGGTCACTAACGACCCATGTTGTTTCTAAGGCCCTAGTGCCCGAAGATGTTTTATTAATTTTTCTGATGATAAAGAAGACTAAAATATATAAAAAAATCTGATGTGGCCAGCACATAACCTCTCGCCGTATATTTTACCTCGCTGTATGCATAAAGCAAAGAATATTTTTATAAATACAAATAATATATTCATATAAATCTATGACGTATAAACTTCTTTGTTATTCAATAATAGCATGTCTCAACATGAAGATATTTTACCATAAATTATGTTACAATAAATTACAAAGTAGAGTACTATATATAAATATTAGGCTGGTAACAGCAATTTTCAATTCGAACAACGTTGTTTACTTTCTCTTCATATTCTTCTAGTAAAAACATTAATTTTGGGCGGTCTATGTATATATGGATTGTGCATCTATTCTTACATATCTTCTTTTACATTTTATTTTTTCATACATGTTATATCTAAATAACACTAATTCCCTTTAATAAAGTGACGGATAGATTGCACTCCGATTATTCTTATATCGATATGTAATTTTGTCAATATTTACAACTTACTTGAGAAGAATTTGATAGCTTTTTCGCAATTCAAAGTTACTCTAGTCTACAGTACTGGTGTACATTGTCCCATAATGTTTGAAATAAATTTAAGTCCTTCAACCTAGACTTGTCATCTCCATAATAGTCACAGATCAAGAATTAAGGGATTCTCCAAGTACATTTTTCTTTCATTACTCATTATTTCTGACACTGACATTTATCTGTCAGTTACAAATAATTTAAATTTGCAACTATTTTTCATGGCATCCTTTCGGTTGTAAAATTAATTACAACATTATTTTATATATTATATTCCTTTTATCTCTAAATCTATAAAATATGTATAAAAATATTTAAATGTATCAGAAAGAGAATTTATTTTTCTTTAATATTATCAAGAAAAATTTTCAAAAAATAATATTTAGAAGATTTTTTTTCAAGAATCTTCTACTTCCGGTTGTCCAATTGTTACCAAAACCTTTTCAGATCTTCCCATGAATGTCCGATTGGGAAATACGTTGTTAAACAAATTTTAAGTCTTATAGTTTTTGAGTAACCGTCCTTCCAACATCCCACACACACACACACATCCACACACACACACACACACACACACACACACACACACACACACACACACACACACACACACACACACACAGACATCATCGTAAAAATGTTAAAATCGGATTGTAGGGACCTTAAAACGTGCTTATTCAATAAAATCTGGATATGCGATTTTTAGCATGAATCCAATACCTCTCTTAGCGAGAGGTAAAAATGTATAAAAATATAAAAATTATAAAAAAATAATTACGGGTTTAAATGGATTAAAGTACCCCAATTGCAATAAATTCATATAATTTGATGAAGTTAGCTGTTACAAGGTTTGAAGCGAACGAACGAAATCAGAGAAGACGCGGGGGCTAAATTGTTTAAGTCAGCAAAATCGCGCAGCTAAAATGTCATTGCAGATCAGAGAGAGGTCAGTCAATTGAAATCTGTCTCCACGCAAACCCGCGCTATAAGCTGTCACAACGCCCCCTCGTATAAAGAATTATTACGCACGCATTTAGTTAAGTTTCGTGTTCATAGTGTTAATCTATAAATTTATTCATCCGAGTTAATTTAAAAATATCAAAATTAAAATAAAATGAATCCGGAGTTGTTGTTTATTGGAATAAACTCGAATCACTAGTGAAGTTGTGAAGGTACAGTTCCAATCATCTCGCCCATTCGGGAACCCTGTCTTGAGTACAATTATCCTTATTTTGGCCGCTCCCATTGCAGTCCAACATGCACGACACGCAATAGGTGGTTGTGGATCGCCCTTTTTCCAATCGCTAACCACCTGAACAAAGATATATAACCCTTTCTTTCCTACATTGCCCTGGTCGGTATATTTATATGCTACATTTAGGCCCGGTATTTCAATCTCCTAATAAAGTTCGTTATACAATTCTGTTTAATAAACTAAAAACTGCGCATCGAAATTATCATTTAAATTACAATAATTTTACATTATATCATTTTTCGGTGCGATATTTTTTATTTGCTAGGAAGTTATATCTATCAGCTTACGTAGTTAGGAGAAAAACTGACCCTAAGACAACAAACACAACGAGGGTCATTATCATTATGAAATCTGCCACATTGGGCAGTAGTAGTCTGTAGGGTTGTTCTCTGTTACACAGTTTTTTAAAATGTCATAATTATGAGACGCTAGAGTATATAACTTTTCATAAGTAGGGAGATTAAACTCAACAGAGATACTTAATACTGGGTGATGAAGGGGATATTCTATGTCAAATAATACATCTAATCATGGCTAAATGATACTTGATGGTATATAAAAACTGAAACAAAGATAAATATAAATACTGTAGATACTCACCTAACACTGTAAGCTTGACGGGTTTTGCGGCTACTACGAAACCCAATGCGTCTTCAGCTTCACACTGCCACTTTCCATCGTCTTCAAGTCGCACAGTATCAATAAGCAAGTCACCTTCTGCCTCCACCAGAAATCTACAACAGATTAACAATGGGTTATATGACTATATTTTGATTTTAATTTCAACACGTAATGATAGACAGAAAATACCCGTATTTTTTTAAATCGATTATTAAATTATTAAAAAATTGAAGAAGAGAAACAGACAACATGCCATTGCGGTAGAAATATAAACTCAGGCCATATTGATGTTATCAAACTCCTTCAAAACATTAATTGCAAATAACCATATTATTATTAATAATAATAATATTTTGTCGGCTTTTCAAACCCGTATGAGTTATAGCCCTAAATCAAATACTTTATTTATTTTATTACATTTACATTTCATTACATTATGTTGCAATGTATTTGAAAACATTTACTAATATCCAAGCTCCTGGTGGGAATCGAACCCATGACCCCAGGGTTCAGGCGTTGAAGGTCGCTTTGAGCGCTGTCAGAGACAGGCTGTCTCAACACACTCGACCACGGGGGCGGTTCAAACACAATAAATAAATTTAGTTAATATTTTTCGAACATTTAATCGAATTAGTAATAAATGAATTTGATCAAAAAAGATAATAATTATTTCTTCTCAAAAATATAAAAAATACGAGTAGATATACTCGTATATTGAAAAACTAAGTTAAAAATCCAAAATCAATTGCTGATAAACTGAGATTGGATTGGAATATATTCCGCTCGAACCCTGGGGTCATGGGTTCGATTCCCACCAGGAGCTTGGAAATTGTCACTCGATATAAATTAGTCGAATGGAATTAAATTTAGTACATTGCCTAAAGTGAAAAGTATAGATTATAGATGTTACCTCGTAAATAGAGACTATACTCTGAAATCAATTATATTATTATTTTGTCTCACCTATGTCCACTGGCCCTCTTGGCATTGTCGACTAGCACGGTTTGCACAATCTGGCCGTCTTTGAGCCAAATGCTGGTGGTAAAGTTGATGTTGACATCGCACTTGAGCGTCAGCTGCTGATGCTGCTCACTGTAGAGCTGTTGAGTAGCCGAGGGTGTCTCTACCGGCGTGTTGATCCTCTTAGCTGGCTTCACTTTGTCAGCTCGCACCGAACGGTGATATGCATCGCGAAGGTGTCTGATGTGCGAGGTTTCTACTTGATCTGTAACAAAGAAAGAAAATCATATTAGAAGATTTAAATACAGTTAAACAACGCATAAATTGAGCTTAGTAACACCAGTTTTTTTATTGTACATGGGTTAGTACTTTTTTGAAAACACTATTCAATTAAAATATTTATATTTCATATACATGTTATTTTTCTATATAGTTTTCCCAAACACCTAAGCATTTGCACCACTGAATAAGAAGTTTTTTATTCCTGTGTCATGAAAAAGAAATCGTGCATATTCGTACGAGAACTTCGATTTGGTCTTTATTTTCGAAACGTTAGTCCCTCAACGCCTCTTTGTTCGAACAAATGGTAACCCACTGGAACAAGTCAGGACTGCAAGGGAGATAGTCAATGGTAGTCCAATCCAATTGCGTCAATTTTTCTTGAATTATGGCGGCAGTGTAAGGTCAAATGTGTGGATCCCATTGCGATATGTTGTTTTCTAACTTTCATTCTTTACGAAGTGTTCATACTAAGATTTGGCTAGTTTCATATTTCGTTAGCCATCTGTAGGTTCAGTAAGGTCGCGATGTTCTTCAATTTTGTTTTGTGTTACATTGGGTTTTGGGCGATGTAGATGGACCAAATTTTATTTGTTATTACGTTTGAAGGCAAAATCCTTATTATACTAAGTAAACACTTTTGTGTTCGATAAGGTTTATTTATTAAACTTTTCGCGTAATGTCTGCATGATCTCGGTCGGTTAAATATTTTCTTCAGGTAAAAATTCCTTAATAATGCGTGGCGCTACGACATTTGATAAGGGGTACTTGTTCATCATATTAGCTACTTACTACATATTAAGACGATCGTGCGACGTTATGCAGAAAATTAGTGATTGGTCGTTCGTTCAATTTTAGTGAGTCAGTTCAATTTGCTCCGCTCACTAAAGTGAGTCGTTCATTTTAATTACTCTTTTCAAACACGCAAGCGTTTTTCATGTGTGCTGTGACTGCTGTGCTCACTTGCGCGAGTGTCGTATGTTTTGAACGACTCGTAGCGAAGAGTGTAGCCCTAGCTCTATTTCGTTCTTCGTCCTGTATTTAGTGCAGCAGTGCTATTTTGTGAGCGGTGAGTCATCTGTGCTAGTGTGCTGTTTAGCGAGCGGTAAGCGATCTAAAGAGCAAAACCCATGAACGATGGCACAGCGCAAGAACGAATGCGCGGATAATGCGAACTGGTGAGCCATGTTCGAACTAAAGTGCCGTTCGTTCAGCTAGAAATGTCCACTAACTTCATCAAACAGTCTAAGTCGTGTGTAGCCTCTTATTCAGTGATGATAAAAAAATGTTCGGTTTATATTAGAGTGACCCACGCATTCCTTTGTGAATTATAATTTTCGTCATATACCTTTGATCTAATGATTTCAATAGTAGAATCATAATATGAGTTCTAACTCAATATATCCGACACATATTTCTAAAGATCAAAATTAAACTTATTTTTTGATTGATAAGATTTATTTTAATTTTCTAGTTCCAGTTATTTAATCTAACGGTTTTTATAATATCTTCTTACCTTAGTTTTCAATTCGTTACATTGTCCATTTGTAGTAAAAAAAAAATATTTTATTAAAAAATTTAACATAATTTTCAAAATGTTAATATAATATTAATATTAAATTTTATTCCTTAAAAATGAACTAAATAGTGCTGTCATCTATGTCCGATTATCATTACTTAAAAAATAAAGAGGAAGAATATCAAATGCAGTGGTATTAAATTATGTAAACATTTACTATTAATAATAATATTTTTAGGAATATTAAAAATGCTATAATGTCATCAACTAACCAATTCTCAAACTCTTGATGCGCCAAGTAAAATTATTAAATTGTAAGTCTTCTCGGCAATTAGCAAATCATCGATGCGGATATATATCTATCTTATGTAATGTTTCATTCCGGGTACGTACAAAAAGAAAGCAGGTCGCCCGTGTTCTGGTTACCAGCACCAATTACCAACGTTTAATACCTGCTTGGATAGCGCAGAATAAAAACTGAATCCTGTTAATGCACCAGCTTTTGCCAAGCCAAGATATTTCCTTCGTCGTTAGTTCATTAATTATTATATGATAATCCGTTTTTAAAAATTAAAATAAATATTATATAACCACGGATTATTACCCATTTCTGTCGTGGAGAGGGTTCTTCTTGTGCTATTTGAGAACTGGAAATAATATTCAAGTTTCAAAATTAAAAAAACGGCCTAGCACTAGCTCTAGACACAGCAAATGATTTTTATAAAATTTGAAATTAGTTAAAATTTTCGGTGGTAAACATGTTCGTATTTTGTGTCTCAAAAATTCGGGGTTAATATTTACTTATGGAAAATATTTTTCCGTTGTCCTGCAGGCTGTAGTTAACACGAGTTTTATAAGTTTGTATCTATTGATGTCGGTGTCGATGATTACACGATCAGTTCGCCGAACCTGAATAAATAAATTTTCATCCCGATACGGAAAATTGTAGGTACCAATTTCACGCACTGACAAATATCAAACTGTGTCCTTTCAGTTTTCTGTGCAATTGCACGTATTAGAGTGCATACACGAAAGAACAAGCCAACTGCATCATTAGTCGTTAGGTGCGCAACAAGGGGAAAGAATGTGACGTTGATGTTAATAAATGGCTACGCTTCGAATCCATAGGCTCGTCAGTTTTGTTTAAAACTGGGAGAGCTAATTACGCTCCGTAATAAAGCGTATATTTTAAGTCGTAAATTTAACTGTTTTTAAAAATTTTATTTTATTTAATGGTGATTCAATGAAAAATCCATATTTTAATTAATTTACGGCCGAATTCACCATTAATCCGTTGATTAATAATCAGTTGATTAAGGAATCAAGCTGATCTGTAGATCAACGTATGTTCTAATTCATCAACTTGATTTCTGAATCAAGGAATCATGATCAACTGATTCACAGTTTTGTTTTAGTTTTTGACAGTTAATGTAACTGTCATGGAATTTTATTCGTGGTAATTGTACTTTTCGTTAAAAAGGTATAATATGTAAGTTTTTCATTTATTTATAAAATATATTTTATAATTTTCCTATAATAATGTTATATTTTTATTATGATATAGGTATAAATTACACTGATTCCAATAAAGGAGTGTTTTTAGATATAGTGAAAATGAAAGATGTAAAAGTATAGGTAAAAATAATAAAACCAATGCGGTTCTAAATAAAGATAAAGAAGAAGGATGACGCAAAGTTACACATGGGTACAACAGCCAGAATCCTAACATAGCTATTATCGTCAAAATTAGGACTAAGGAAACACGGAAGTGAAAAGGTATCATTTTTAAAGTTTGAGTTCGTGACGTCATCGGTATTTGACCAGTGACACTGAAATAGTGTTATTTCATGAGTGCATATAAATATTATATATTTTTATCTCTCGCTGAGAGGTATTGGATTCATGCTAAAAATCACATGTCCAGATTTTAATGAATGAGCACGTTTTAAGGTCCTTACAATCCGATTTTAACATTTTTACTATGATATCTGTGTGTGTGTATGTGTGTATTTGTGTGTGTGTGTGTGGATGTATGTGTGTGTTGGAAGAACGATTTCTCAAAACTATAGGACTCAATATCTGTTTAACTACGTATTTCGGACATTAATGGGAAGAGTTGAAAAGGTTTTGGTAACAATTGGATAACCGGAACTAGCATATTCTTGAAAAAAAAAAACGTTTAAATATTATTTTTTGAAAATTTTTGTTCTTATAAATATTAAAGAAAATTTAATTCTCTATCTGATGCATTTAATAAATTTAATAAATCTTAAAGCTGAAATAATGCCATGGAAACCAATTAAAAAGTTTGTAACTGTCATATAAATGCCAGTGTCAGAAATCCGAAGACATTAATGAAGACTTTTTCTGAGAAGTACATACATTATATTATTTCTTATTATATTAATAGTTAAATATTTAAAATTATAGGTATATTACACATACACTTCAAAAATACTGTTTTCTTCATAGAATAAATTTAAATTAAAAAAATCTAAATATAAAGAATATAGATATAAGTAGAATTTTTGGTGTAGAGTGCAGGTATACAAGATGTGTTAAATACAATAGGGCGCGCGCAGTCATGTAACTTTATTGGGCTTGACAAGCAGATACGTGGGCCCGGGTCAGAATGATAGCTAGTAATTATGTATATAGATGTCAAATATCATCCTTTTCCTTTCTAAATTTCGTGATCTTCCAATTCCATGTGGTTTATTTTCCAAGATAAGTAAATTCCGCACTCCTGGTTAAAAATTAACGTGAACTTAGAAAATCTTTAAATTTTGAATGAAAAATTCTAACATTTGATATCTATGTACATAATTACTAGTTGTCATTCTACCGCGGGCCCTCATGTCTGCTTGCTAAGGCCAACAATGTCACATGACTGCTCGCGCCCGATACTTATTTAACCAAAAACGGAAGTGGGCACAACAGATTTATTTTTTAATATAAAAATTATATTTTAGATACTGTAAGTCTTAATATTAATTAATATTCGAGTAAGTGCGATGTAAAAGTTTATATAATAGTGGCGCTAGTGAATATTTCAGGCCTGTAGCATCAAATCCACACTCGTCACGCCAAAAATGTTAAATTCCTCATAACTTTATAATAATTGTTTTTTTTTAAATTATTTAGCTGTACTACTTATTAATCAATAAGTATTTTACGATTATCATATGAATTTATTGTATTTCGATAATTGTTTATGGGTCCATTTCCAGAATTTTATATACTCGTATGTACAGTAGAACAATTTTGAACAATATATTGTAAAATATATACTCGGATACGTACATATGTATTTACTTAAGAGAAAATTTGAAAAATAACGTACACATTTTCTATTTGTGTTTACTTTAGCAGAGCAAATAAGAGTATTATGACTTAACAATAAATTTAAAATAAATGTTCAATATTGTGAAGTAGGTCAAAGATGGTTGGAAGAAGTGTAACTACTACTTTTCTTCACTTTGTCCTTTCCTTTTAAAAGTATCAAGAAAGTTTTTAAAGTTTAAGGATAGAAAATTTATGTATATTACTTAATACTGTAAAAAGCTTATTAGTACATCTTTACTACATTTCTTAAAATTGTTCATATATAAACTTTATATTAAATCTGTATATGTAAATAGAAATTTTTCGAATGAGGTCTTATTATAATCAAATAATTCTATGTATATGGAAATGCAGAAAAATTGTTATACAGAAAAGTTTATAGAGGTTAATATGATTCTATTCATAGCATCCAAATAAATATTTCAAGTTGAAAATGAAATTAAAGTCTCGGCAGACGTGAAAAACGGAATCTGCGTGTGTACGAAAGTTCAACTTTAAAATACGAAAGTTTTCAACAAAAACGCGAACTTGAGAGAATTTTCTATTTCTTCTATTTTTCAAGTCCGCGGGCTACGTGGATGAAATCCCACGTAGTTCGGATCAATTTTTACACACGAACAAGAAAAAGTGCCGTTCTTTGAATTCGTTTTATAAACTTTCTCATCTTTCCTACCTACTTACATAAATAACGAACAATGCCTGTCAGCAAAGGTTTGGCATTCCACCAAGCACTTCATTTTCCATTCTCAATTAAGAAGCTTTACTTAGAGAGAAGATCCTCGTAATGAATAATGATTTTGTGATATGCATATTAAACATAAAATTAAATAGCAGTCTATAAAAAAATAGATGCAGATAAAATCATTAGTATATTACAGGACAAGTAAGAAATTGAGAATTTTGTTCATGCGTGTACACGAAACGCTAGTCGAATACGAGGTCTGTTAGAAAAGTATCCAACCTTTGGCCGGAGAAAAAATTGGCATACCTGGAGCGTTGGAAACCTAATCACCCTCAAAGTAGTCTCCTTGGAACTCCACACACTTCTCCCAGCGGTGCCGCCATTGTTGGAAGCATTCCGAGAAAGCCTCTTTCGGAATGGAGTTTAGCTCGGTTGTCGTTGCAGCCATAATGTCCTCTCTTGTCTGAAATCGCGTTCCTTTCAATGGCCTCTTGAGTTTGGGGAACAGTCAGAAGTCGCAGTGGGCCATATGATGAGAGTAAGGAGCCTGTTGAACCACAGCAGTCTTATTTTTCGCCAAAAAAGTCTAAATCAAGTGCGAGGAATGTGCTGGAGCATTGTCGTGATGAAGGCGCCAATTTCCTGTTGACCACAACTCCGGTCTCTTGCGCCTCACAGCAGCACGTAGGCGACGGAGGACATCCCTGTAGTACTCTTTGGTGATTGTTTAACTCTGTGGTGCGTACTCGTGGTGTACCACACTGCGGGAGTTAAAGAAAGCAGTCAGCATCACTTTGACGTTGCTGCGCACTTGGCGGGGCTCTTTGGTCTTGATGACATGGAATGCTAGCCGAAAGCTGTCTGAATCTTCCCAATGGCTTCCACCTGGCTGTCGCCCAGTTTCAGGGAAAATTTGATGCAATAGCGCTGCTTCAGTAGTCCCGTCATTTTCCTTGCAATGAAAAACCGACGAGAGCACTACACACTACCTCACTCAAATGCTGCTTGTGACGCTACCGACAGGCGGGAAAAATTTCACGCATGCGCACGAAGGTTCAAGGTCGGCTCATGCAAGCGCGCTTGATTCAAATTCACACAACTGAATGAATTGGTTTCGAGTACTGTATATTTGTATAGCGTCTCATTTAATCCTACTACTGAGATGTAAAAAATATATTAAAAATTGTAATATCTGCTATTGCGTAATTGCGAGAAAACTATTTTTCTTTGTAAAAAAAATGTGGACGATAAAAAAATTATTTAACGACAAGTAGAAGGTGTTAGTCAATGAAAACTTTATTGTCGTGTATAAAATATTATTTTATTTTGCACCTGACGTTTTCGATATTAAAATGTCAAGTCGCAATTTTGTTCCTAAGCTTACTATCACTAACTTTAAGCGTGTTTGTCAAAATTATAAATTACAACTTTTTTATAATATGCATTATTATTATTATAAATAAATAAATAAATATTTCATCACGGCATATTACCCATTACTGGGTGTGCCAATCTGCTTTGTATACAGATATCGGTAATGATGGAATATTTGTGCCGTGTGGGCGCTTACCAGGCGTCACCGCATGGGCACTCATAGCTGGCGTGGAGAGTGCCCCACAAGGGTCAATTTTGTGCCATTAAAATTCGATGTAATTTTTGGCGTCGGTCGGGATCGAACCCGGGTCCCCAGATTCGCGACCAGACACTCAGACACACGGCCACGAGACCCCTATTATTATTATTGTTATTATTATTATTATTATTATTATTATTATTATAATAAAGTGTAGATAAAAATTCAAAGTGTAGATAAAAAGTCAAAGTGTAGATAATAAATTACTTTATTTGCTGTTGATATTAAATTGTTACTTTATCAACAAAAAAATGAACGCACAAAGCCTACATTTAACATCAGGTGCAAAGTAAATAAATGCTTGGAACTATATTTTTATTTATTATTACACCCTTTTTGTCATGTTTAATGTATACAGGGTGTTTCCTTTAAAACAACCAGCGCTTTTTTGGGCGAACTAATGACTTTAGAGAAAAATGTTATATACAAAAAATTACCAGGAAAAAGGGCTTAATTTATGAGGAATAATAAATAAAAAATTCAACCAGTGGTTCTCAAACGGTGGAATAAAATTATATTTTTTTAAATAGCAACCTATATAATTTTTTTGTCCATTAGATAGAGAATTTTTTTCTGATTTCAACGATATAAATATGATATGGGGTTGTATAACAATTATTTCGAGAAAAATGATATTAAAAATGAGAAATAATTTTACAATATTGAAGTAGGTTATGCAATAAACAACTATTAATACGACTATTGCAACTGCAAAGCCATTTTTTATTAATAAGTAATTAAACAATTACGAAAACAAACATAATTTATAAAATTGAAAAATATACTTTAGGTTCTAAGTACAAAATTAAATTATATTTTGATGAAACTAAAAAGAGAAGGTCACATTAAAAATCGTACAAATCATATTTATTTAAAAATTTAATAATATAATTCATTATGTTAACATTTAATTACAAATCACATATTATCTAATAGAATAGCAATGTTAACACTGAAGATAAACAGTTGTATTCAGTTTTTCAAAGAAAAATGAGGCAAACTACAAAAGAAGACGTGAACTAGTCATTCGTCACTTTAAAAATGGAAAATCTTAAACAGAAATCCCTGAAATTTTAAACAGACCTCGTTCAACTATCCATCAGTACATCATAAATAGGTATAAAATACAACATCGCGTAGTAAATAAAGTTGGAATAAGTTCAAACCGCAAATTAACTGAGCGCGATGAAAATTGGATTTTACGTCAAATTAAAAATGATCCCAAAATTAGTGTCCCAAAAATAGTATCTAATTTAGAGAAGTATTTAAATATAAAAGTTTGTGCTGAAACAGTTCGAAGAGTATTAAGAAAGCATAATTACCACGGTAGAATTGCTCGCAATAAGCCTTATATTAACGTAAGAAATAGTAGGAAGAGATTAGAGTTCGCAAAAAAGTATGTGAATGAAAGTTTAGAGTCCTGGAAAGATGTAATTTTCACAGATGAGTTAAAATTTAATATTTTTGGTTCGGATGGCAAAATTAGAATTTGACGAAAACCGAATGAAGAGCTAAAACCCAAAATCTGCATGCTATTGTGAAACATGGTGGAGGATAAAAAATGGATTAGGTATGTGTATCTGCTTGTGGAGTAGGAAATTTAGTTTTTATAGATAAAATAATGAATAAATGTACTGTACTAAAATGGGAGTGTACGATTTTCATTGTGACAGACTGTATATAGTGTTTTATGGACTCAAAAGAAAACTTGTATCTGAAATACAAAATAAGAACTAGTTGTCCGTTTTCACTTTTTTTAGTGAATATGTGTCTCAACTACTTAATAAATAATATTTTTCAAATACTGGCGTCTTTTTAAATTAAATTGAAATGGTGGCAATCTCAGATTAAGAACAATTTAATTCAATGTGAAACACTATGCAAACCAGGCCAGTTAAACAGTGAAATATACGCGACATTAATTTTGTTACAGAACTGTGAAAATAGATTTAAGATTTCAGAAAATATCAAATGAATATCAGTATTGTAATGTTTATTTATTTAGGTGAACTGTAAAAATCAAACAAATGTTATTAATTAAAATAAAAGTTTATTAAACGATAAATAATTAAGATAAAGATAATAAAAATAACTAATACTAATTAAACAATTATAAACACTAATTTAAGGCAAAGAATATTATGAAATTCTTAAATACTTGGATTATTTAATTAAACAATGTTGATTTCACTATATTTATTTATATAACTATATTTATTTATATTATAAATATTTGTGATCCATCCTAAATGTATAAATCGTAGAAATGGGCTAATAGGATCAAGGAGAATTTAAATAAACGAAAAAAAAAACTGTGAAAAATTCATGGACCTCACTGGGATTTGAACCCTGGGCCTTCCTATATCTTTCTTCGTTTATTTAAATTCTCCTTGATCCTATTAGCCCATTTCAACGATTTATATTTATTTATGTTCACCACTCGTAGACTATTTATTTACATCACCGACTATTCATTTCACGATGCGTGTCTATATCAGAATGCCCGACTGGCTTCCCTGACGGTGTTTATATATTCCGGCGTCGTTTTACTAGAATGTTTTCAAATATTCTATACGATAATAACATTGAATACAAAAAAATCAGGCAACCACAAGTAATTAAACAGATCGAGACTTGTTTGTTTACCCCACCGATGTGTCGGCGTATGCATCTAGAATCAGTGGCGTCGGAACAGTTCTTGATGATGAAATCTGCATGTATTACCCTTGGTGCATTTAGAAGTCTTGAATAAGTGACAGTAGATGGTCCGTTCGAGTTCTTCTTTCTGTCCGCTAAGGTTAAAGCTGCAGACGAGTATTTCAACGCCGGTATAGCGGAACAGGATATCTAACAATCCTTCAATTCAAACCATCTAGACTACAGTCGATGCACGCGAAAATTGCGTCATCAACAAGATTATACACTCGCTCAGCGCAGCGGCCGTTCTAGAAACATACGACCACCGGCGACGGTCGCGTGCTCCTGGAGTCAGTGGCGACGGGTCCTCGTACGGTACAGTATATTTTCTACTCCAGTCTCAATTGACATCAATACGTTGCCGTGTACTTGCAAAAATGGAATGTATAAAGTTACAGTGAAATGTGGAGCTTGAAAAACAATTTATTTAAACGTCTATACTGGACTTTTATAAGTTGTACCTGCCTAAAGAATAATATTCGTCATTTTATGAACATGAAGTATCTTTTGGCGATTATGTATAACTACATATTTACGCGCAATTTTTTTTCTGATTGACACAACAAAAAATAAAATTAGACAAAAATTTCAGACAAACCTCTTGAATATATTGTCCGCATCTCTAGTACCTCTATCAAACTAGATGTATGTTGATACATTGGAAAATAAAGGCTCCGTATTCATATTAAAAATAATGTTATGTTCGTACTTTATGTTTTTAAAAATTAAACGTCATTTTATCATATTCTTTGGTTTATGGTTACATTGTAATAAATAAATATTAAATTTTATATATGGCCTTTAACAATTTTTTATTGGGCGTTGAAATCCAAAAGATTTAAAAAAATCATATCCATTCTTTACACTCTCTTAAGTACAAAAATTAGATGATTGCTCAAGCTCCTCTACAGTAGAAACAGTTAAGTTAGTCGTCTTGATAGATAATGTTGCTTTTCCGCTTACATACACCTTACAATTAATTGAGTACTGTCGATACCTTTTTCAAATATATCACCTCCTTGCACGTGAGTTCATAATCATTTTCTGAATCGCTCTTGTATATATGTATGTTAGGAATCGCCAACAAAGGCAAATAATGGCTCATCTTCTAATTCAATTTTACTGTAAATTTCAAATAATATAACCCTGGATATTAGCGGAATAATAAAGTCCCTTTTCGTTAGAAGTCCCAGTAAAAGTTAAGTTTCACGTAGCCAACAAAACACTGAATTTATCAGTACCTATTATCGACTTTACATGTTGCTGTCTAAAGTAATTAAAGTTGTCTTTAAAGCTAACTTTTGTCTGTTTGGATAATTTACACTTGGGGAATTTTGTTTTTGTTTAGTACAAGTAAAGTGTTGTTGAAATTATTATGATATTCTCCCTATGACACTAAACTTTTTGGAATAATTTAATATTAATTTAGCTGTGAAGTTAATATACTTATTCAGGCTTTGTATGCATCGTGTTTCTCATCTTTGAATAATTAATTAAATTAGAAAATATACAATGTAGTCTACTTGATATTAATGAGTACTTACTAACTTACTTTATTTTAATTACACTTTGTTAATAAATAATTATTTCTTCATTAGGTAAACTCACTTTAACTGTAACTTTATTTACATAATTATCCATATCTAAGGAATATGAGTTTTGTTTGCTGATACGAAGTTATGTACACGATGTAATAATAATAATAATAATGACTGGCTTGCAGCATCTTATTTGGGAACCCCATTTACCCAAACTCACTGAATGGCAGATTTTTGTAGCCTTATCACTTCTTACCATGAGATATCACTTCTCTCTTGGGGTTGTACGAAATTGTGTTTGTTTATCCACAATCACAATATGACGACTCCCCGTTTATATGTTGTATGTGAGCTGTTAGCTCACTCTTTTCTACTCTCAAGCAGTGGCCTATGTAGTGGAGAGACCGGAGCCCCCCTCCCCAATATATTTTTACATTTTTAAACTATTTTATATATTTTTTAATTCTGTCGTTATCACTAATACACGTACAATACTTTTGTTTCACTCAAATACATTTCTTTTTTTAATTCGAAGCAAAATTTTATATGTGATTCATTATGCATTCAAGAGGCGGAACTAATTAACATTCCACAAAAGGCAGCAATTTTTATATTTTTCATAAGTTACCTAATTGTATTTTAGTAAGCTATATGTTACGGTATAGTATGTTATTTCCTATATACACATATGGTGATTGACATAGTCAAACATAGGATATGTAAAATCATACTTTCGTAATTTCCTGTTTCCCGAATAATTATTTTAGGTGACAAGCTTCAAATAAAAGTTGCATAATATTTTTTTTGCATATGATTCAATTAAATTTTCATGCATAATACCAGAAATAGGTATAAAAATTTCGAAAATCGCCCCAAAAATAGCGATAGCTATGGAATTTAACAAAAAAAAAAGTTTCATGATTTTTACTCTGAAATAAAAATCTATATACCCCACTGTTCTCAAGGTTGTAATAGACATCTTACGCCATCCTAGGTCTGACTTCTTGGCTCCAGCCCGAATTAAATCTGTATACCAATGCCTTGGCGCTGGGTGCAGTCAGTCTAGGCTATTATTCGCAGCCAATAATGTACATTCGCTTTATTTTCGTATTTATTTGGAACTTTTAAAGTAACCTGTTTAGTTATTTCTGTTTATTTAACACATTTTAAGTAATCCAGAATGTCACAATAGTTGTTGAACTGATCCTTGGGTTGTAACTATGTAACTGTTGTAACATAAAATCGTGCCTATGTACTTGAAGTTGTTTACAAAGTGATAAAAATTAGGTTAAAGTAGATAATCGTAATTTTTACCTCTCGCTAAGAGAGGTATTGGATTCATGCTAAAAATCGCATATCCAGATTATATTGAATAAACATAATTTAAGGTTCATAGAATCGGATTTTAACATTTTTACAATGATGTCTCTCTCTCTCTGTGTGTGTATGTGTGTGTGTGTGTGTGTGTGTGTGTGTGTGTGTGTGTGTGTGAGAGAGAGAGAGAGTGTGTGTGTGTGTGCGTGTGTGTGGATGTGTGTGTATGTGGGTGAGGTTGTTGGATGCACAATTTCTCAAATTGTATAAGACTAAAGACCTGTTTGACTACGGAAGTAGTAGTATCGGAAAAAATCTAAATATTACTTTTTGAATTTTTTTACTATTAGTATTAAAGCACGTAAAATTATCTATTCGATACATTTTAAAATTTTATTATATCTTATATATATTGAGATAAAAAAGTAATATATAAAAATCTGTTGTAATAAATTTCAGAGCATAAACAACTCCATAGTAACCATCAGATGTTTATGAATGACGGAAGAATGTCAGTGTCAAAAACCAATAGTAGTTTATAAACCTATTTGGGCGGTATTGGCAGCTCAATTCTAAAACGTGACCTTAAGTCTATTTTAACTAAACACATGACAATGGATAAGAACCGATTCAAAATTTGTCATAGTACGAATATGCTTTTATATAGATTTTAGCTGAAACTAAATCTTAGAAATCTTAGAAATTTTTGTGGCAACAAAGTAGTAAATCGTCAAATTACGCTTTTACATTAAATGAAGAAGTTTAACTGACATTATTCAAGAATTTTTCTGTGTTATTGGTAAGTTTAATATTTCTTGTTGTATAACAATAATAACAATTAAATATTTAAAATTATAGCTATATACATATAATCATCAGAAATCCCGCCAAGAAATTGGAAGAAATTCGAACATTTAGAAGTGTAGGAGAAAACTTCCTCAAAAAATAAATTTACAATTATAAAAATAATCTAAACATAAAGAAAAGACATGAGAAATTTACAGGGAACGAGCAGTAATGTGACTTTGTTGGACTGGACAAGCAAATATGGGGGCCCGAGTTAGAATGACAGCTAGTAATTATGTACATACAAATTTCATTATTTTCCAATTCCATGTGGTTTTCGTCGACAAGTAAATTCCACATTCCTGGTAACAAATTAACCACGTGAAGAATAATTAACATAATTACTAATTGTCATTCTGAAACGGGCCACCATATTTGCCTGTCAAGGCCAATAATGACACATGACTGCTCGCGCCATATACTTATGTAACCAAACACGCAAGTGACGAGAGGTATTGTGCTGGCCACAACAGATTTTTTTTATTTGTTATTAATATTTGATACTATTTTTTAATTTTTTAAGCAATTTCTTCTGCTGCTCGATTTGGGAAGCATTGCGTTATTTAAATAAAATAAAATAAATAAATATATCATCACGGCATATTACCCATTGTTGGGTGTGCCAATCTGCTTTGTATACAGATATCGGTAATGATCAAATATTTGTACCGTGCGGGCGCTTAGCAGGCGTCACCTCACGAGCACTCATAACTGGCGTGGAGAGTGCACCACAGGGGTCAATTTTGTGCCATTTAAATTTGAAGTAATATTTGGCGTCCCCAATTCGCGACCAGACACTCAGGCACACGACCACGAGACCCCATTATTAACACGTATTAAATTGTCTCATTTTTATCACTGCAAGATAGATGTGTTTAATTGAGTTCCGTAGTGATTGAATAATTTCATTAAATCAATTAATATAATGGCCAAGAAAGAGAATATTCTGCCAAGGTTGGAGTGGGATTCGAATGCAGCTAATGAGGACTGGGAAACAATCGGCCGTAAATTCTATTACATAATAAGTAAAGATAACACAATATTTAATATCGTAGATATACCATTTAAGTAGTCATTTTAAATACTTTTTTTTCTTTCAGATATTAATTTTCTTTTTGGGTTTATTATTTGTGAATTTAGGCTTTCAAATAGCATATATGTTTAAAAACTAGTATCATTTTTTTCACATTAAATATTGAAATAATTAAACTTTCCTTAACTTCTCTTGAACTTTTTAATTTAAATAAATATGAAATTACAAATTTGGGAAGGAATAATTAATATTTTAAATGCGTAAAAACACAAAATATGAAAGATAGTATAAGTAGTACAAATCTAAAATAAAACTAGGGAGACCATGCTTCATTACACCAAAAGAAAACATCAGTGAAAGTCATTCAGGATATGGATATGGAATTCATATAGATATCCTGAGGTCTCGTAGCCGCGTGCCTGAGAGCCTGGTCGCGAACCTAGGGAATCGGGTTCAATCCCAACCGATGTAAAAAAATATTTCAAATTTCAAATGGCATAAAAGTGACCCGTGTGGTTCTCTCCACGCTAGGAACGAGTACCCGTGAGGTGACGCCTGTTAAACGGCCAAACGGTAAAAATATGTTATCATCATTACCGAAATCTGGGTACTAAGCTGACTGGCACACCCAGCTAAGGGTAATATACCCTGATATATTTTTATATTATTTATCCTTTAAACTCACCTTCCCATCTAAAGAGACAATTGTAATATTCTATCCTATACTAATCCAAATAAATAAATGCAAGTGGTAGAATATCATGTTAAAAAAGTAGCCCTACATATTTATATTCCCAATTAAAAATTGGAGAACGCCCCTGGACGTTAGGCAATTTTATATAAATATAGATCAAAATGAAAATTGTGCCTGCAACTTATTAATACAACGTAGGATCAAAGTCTCTATATATAGGGGCTCATATATATAGGCTGACACTGCTTATCCTTTCCAATCGGACTCTCCGATCCGCAAATGTTTTACCACTACCGTAGTACTGGTTGGATTTCAGCCATTACTACATTTATTTAACATATATAAGTGGGTAATTTACAGCATCCGAGTGTGATAAGTACATGTATCTGTATTTATTTTTAACGAAAAATCACACATTGTCAGTCGACGGGAATCGAACACACGGAACATGGTTCGGACGACGTCAAAGCGAGCTAAGAGATTTACGCTAACCCGCTTGGCCGCCAAAAGCCGATCAATTTTACCTGTAAATTACTGAATTTGAAAAATTACTTCTCATTTATTCGGCAGTAACACGAGTTGGTTAGATATCGGTTCAATATTGAACCTGAAGTCGCCAAATAAGTACTCAGCATTGTTGAGGTAGAGTGGAATATAGCGCAGAGATAGGTTATAGCTTGTAGCAGTCTGCTTGAGGAATTGCGACGCCATGTAGTCGTATTTTATTCATTTTAATCACAAATACGTATAACAAAAAAATGCATTACTTATTTTCCTTATTTTTTACGACAGTATCCATAAATGTCGTAAAATTAGATTTGCAAATATATATAATAAATATAGTGTACTCAACGTAATAATCTGTAAGACATGTGTTTATTGCACTATTCTATGTTTGAGTTATCAAAACGCTTCCCATTGTAAATGAGAGAGCTTCACAAATAAAGGAATAAGTCTGTAATGCACGTAAACATCAAATGAGAAACCTCTAGCTAAAACGATTCATTACTCTCTGTAGAATACTTGCAGTTGAGATCCGTTGAGAGATGTTGTATAAATTACATGTATACCGTACGAATGTACTAATGTAGTCATTTTTAGTTTTATTCGTTCATTAAATAGGTTGTGCCTTCAGCAACGCCAAGGGTATTTTGGTATTTGTCAGTAATCCTATTCCTGCTTTCAATAGGCGGCATTCGAGATTCTCGACGCGCCTCTATATTTGTATGTATATCTGTCGTAACAACATAAAATGTAGTGTCTATTTTGTCATAAAATTAGCAACCGATTTCTTATATTATAACAAGGGCTTGCTCGGGTGGGCAACACACATGACATCTACGTAAGAAACTTCGTGGCAATTGTAAAAAATTAATTAATAAAAATAGATGTTGTGTGTGAGACCATTCTAGGGATATAACCTGTAAGGGTTGAAAATCCCGAAACAAATACATACATATATATGTATATATATATATATATATATATATATATATATATATATATATATATATATATATATATATATACCGTGAGTCCCAAGCAAACCTTGCCATAGGTGTTTAACATGGGAAAACAGTCTTTTGCAAATAAAAAGTGTCCGGCAGAAAATTAAGTCATGCTATTGAACATGATAATAGTACACTACCTCCTGTACGTTATTTAATACTAATTTTTTACTACTAACGTTTAAGAAATTCATTTTGACACAAATTTTTGATATAAACAAAACAAAAAACCATACAATGAACACATTGTTGACACGAAAAGAAAAATACTTTAATAATTTTTATAGGAAAAGCTTACTTTTAAATTATTGTGATTGGAAATAGAAGATCGATATTAAAATGGATAACAATATTTTATAAATAAAAATAACTGGTTTTAACAATGACAAAAATTGATTACAATAATCAAAATATGGATTTAATAAAAATTCATAATATTTTCTTATGATCTTAATGAAACATGATTGAGACACAATGAATATGTGTATGTTTTGTATTTTTATTGTGGTTATAATTAAAAAGTATGTGGTATAGTTTAAAATCTTGTTTTTGATGGTTATTAGTTTCATTGAAATTACTATTATATCGTGATAGAAACTTACTTGTAATTATTTAACTAATTCATCCATATTATCTCATAATATCTTTAATATAATTTGTATTTAATGCATAAATAAAAAAAAATAATGAAAAGTTTAGCTTGATGGAGATTTGAACTCCAACCTTCAAAAGTTCCTTCATTCCACATGCAGCCACGCTAACCATTCAGCCATAATGACAATTGAAAATATTTTTATATTACATAATAAAATACTGAAATAAATATTTATTGACATTTACTTATAATTTTCTTTGATTTATGCAATGATAATAAAGTAATTAGTACAGGAGGTAATGTGCTATTATCATATTCAATAGCATGGCTTAATTTTCTGCCGGACACTTTTTATTTACAAAAAACTGTTTTCCCATGTTAAACGCTTATGTCAAGGTTTTCTTGGGACACACGGTATATACATATATATATATATATATATATATATATATATATATATATATATATATATATATATATACATATATATATATATATATATATATATATATATATATATATATACATATATATATATATATATATATATATATATATATATATATATATATACAGTGTGTTAATTAAAAACCTGGCCATAGGCGTTTAACATGGGAAATCAGTTTTTCCTTGCGCAAAAGTTCCCAAATTATTTTAGACAAAAATACTACAAATAAATGTAGAGAATTAAATTCTGCACCCGAATTAGTTATAAGAGTTTATTTTTGACATTTCATAACCGAGAAAATCAATTTTAAATTATTCTGGAAATAGCTGATTTGTAGCGGTAGCTATGGAACTCAAACAAAATTAGGAACAATTGTATACCTTCTTAACTGTCAAAAAAAGTTTGTGTTTCTTGATTTTCGTTCAATAACATATTTCTTTGAAAGTAAGGAACAGTTTTCTCACGAAAAAAGCTTCAGATTATAAAATGGTAGACAAATTTTGTTTGGGTTGCATGGAAATCAGCAATGTTCAAAAAAAATTAAATTTGATTTTCTCGATTATTAAATGGCAAAAATAAAATCTTATTACTAGTTCTGGTAAAGAATTTAATTCTCTACAACATTTATTTGAAGTATTTTTGTCTAAAATAATTTGGGAACTTTTGCGTGAGAAAAAACTGATTTCCCATGTTAAATGCCTATGGCCAGGTTTTTAATTAACACACTGTTTGTATGTCTGTTTGTGAGGATCCTCTTTACGTTCTTACTCAAATATTATCATCATTCAGAACATATTGAAATCTTGTATTTATAACTTATTCCCCTTATTCATATATGGAAAGAAGCCATTAGATTTTGGTGTAAATCAAATAACCGGAAATGACACTTTACTTGAAGCTCAAAACAGTTTTTCTTTGAAACATACATTTAAATTACATTTTTTCGCGATTTATGTTATTATAAAAAATAAAGATTATTCAATTTTATATAGACATGCATTAATACTTTTTCTACCTATTTATTTTATGAATAAATTTATAAAATAATTAATTTTAAACTCCCAGGGTCTTTGCTTTAAAGATAAATATATCTCCTTGGTTATATAGTTCAGATTTCAAATTTATATAACTGACTGATAAATGTACATAAATTAATTATTAAAAAGTTAATAATGGTAGTATTATTAGAAGAAAATGTAAAAATATTAATTTATAAAATATCTTATTAATAAATTAATTTTCAGATGTTTGTAATTGAAAAGAAATTAACGTCATATCACAAAATGAAATTATGGTATGATTCTGGAGAAGAAAATACGAATAATACATATAATAAATTGGAATAGAATAATACAACCTTTTTAGTTAAATTCTGTTTGTATTTATTTAAATTACAACGTTTCGACAATATAGACTATTGCAATAGTCTATATTGTCGAAACGTTGTAATTTAAATAAATACAAACAGAATTTAACTAAAAAGGTTGTATTATTCTATTGAAATATGAGTTCTGAAAGATTTTATAATAATTTAAATTGGAATAGTTATGTCATGTAAAGGAGCTTCAGCATTAGTAAATATGTAAGTATATAAGTTAACAAAAATTTAATGGCGGGAGGTGTTGTGCTGGCCACATCAGATTTTTAATAATAAAAATTGTATTGAAAAATTTTAGTAAATGAAACTTTCTAAATATTTTTCCCCGCTCCGACTCACAGGCGCCCCTAAATTCTTGTCGCCCTGTTCAAAAACCCGTTGAACCGGCTATGCCTACTTCAATGGTATTGATTTTAGGCTGTAATAAGTCATGTTTCTGCCTCAAAGGCTATAAAAAGATCTGTGTACACATTTAATCGTACATTAATGTAATTTTGTCGTTGAATAATTTTATAAGAATTTGCAAACAGTACTTAGATTATCAAATTTCAAGCCTTCCTTTGAATATTAATAAGGGTTTGATAAGTAAAAGGTAAACATTTTGTATTTACAGAGTAAATTTGCAAATAATAAAATTTGTATTTATAAACCAGCGTGACAGATGTGGTCTTATAGTTAGAAACCACAGGGCGAAGTTCAAAGTTTGTGCAATCAAACTTGATGCCAAACTTGCAACTGACATTTAATAATAAGATAGTGTACAATATACATACTATGAACTATGTATGGCATTGAAATCATTACAATACAACCCTACAGTTGTATAAGTTAATTATTTATGTATGGTAATTATATTATTGTTTGTTCATAATTTCCACCGATTGGCGTTTAGGCTTATATATATACAGGTGTAACACCAAAACCGACCACCGTCATTATTTTCTTTATTATTATAGTTACAAAAAAATATTATTGAACAAAGTTGTATGAGACCAAAGGGGATATCCCATAAGAGAAGAAAATATTTTTTTAAACCAGTGGTTCTCAAGTTACAGCATAAATTTATATTTTTTCAAATGGGATTACACAATTTTTTTATGCTTATTCGATAAGCGTATTTTTTCTGAATTCAACTATGAGATTATTTTATATCCTTAAATAACAAAAATATTGAGAAAAATTCAATTGAAATTTAAATAAATTTGATTTTTATAGTTATTTTTCAGTAAGCTATAAATGAAAAACAATTGAGCTTAAATTAAAATGAAACAAATATACATTCTAAACATTGTTTTATTTGATTTGTATCCTAAATAATTCAAAATGACAAATAACAGTTTTTGTGTTTCATACATAGCCTACTGAAATTGACTATAAAAATCAAATTTATTTAAATTTTAATCGCATTTTTTTCAATATTTTTATTATGTAAGGATATAAAAACAATACAAGGTTGAATTCAGAAAAAATAAACTATCGAATAGGCATAAAAAATATGTTTAAGCCCATTTCAAAAAATATAACTGCGTGTTGCAACTTGGGAACCACTGGTTTAAAAAACTATTTTCATTTTTAATGGGATATACTCCTTTGTCTCCTATAACTGTAGTATTTTTTTGTAATTATAATAGTAAAGAAAATAATGGCTGTGGTCGGTTTTGGTGTTACAGCCTGTACCTATATAGTATGAAACTGTTTGCAAATTAATCTGCCTAGCTTCTCTGTCTAGATTATTTTATGAACATCATTATCATGCTTATCATTTTAAAATGAATAATAGATGTCTGTGCTTAATTTTCATTTCAAATTTATAGGAGTAATTAAAAGACTGGTTAAACAAATTGTAGTCTCCACTAGATACTATGCTATGAATACTATCTGAGTCTCATATTTTCAATTAAATTACTTATATTGCATATATTTGCTTTAATGTGAAATATATATTTAAGTACCTGACCCATCAAACATTAAATAAAACCATAAGGCTAAGTACGCACTGCGACTTTATGCCGTGCGGTATTTTGTCGTATGAGAGGAAAACGTAAAAAGGTTTGAACGAGCGTACTACGCTTGTTTTATCGTAACGTTCGGCAGCTTGTGTTTTCTACTAACAAAAATTTGAGAAAAGAAACGCAAAAAAAATAATCGGGTTTTCGCGCATTTTCTTTTTTCTAATTTTTAATATTAAATTTTTCAACATTAATTTCTGGACCTTGTTCTAAATTATTTGCAAGGTGATACCGGAGAAGAAATCTTTGTTTATACAAATTGACATATATATATATATATATATATATATATATATATATATATATATATATATATATATATATATACATCTCTCTATCAATTTGACTTCCGTACATAGAAACATGCATTTGGCGTCTATGGGAAATACTGGTCCTAGGCGTCTACTTCTTCGAGTATATAGAATGTTTCACCCCACCTAATAATGTGAGCATAAGGATATTTCGAAAAATTCGTATTTAAAGAAAACAATATACACGTATATTTGACTTCCGTACTTTATACGGGTTTTTGCCGTCCCGCGTATATTTTTGTACGTATTACTGACAATTTGGCGTCCAAAATTAATATACGTTTACAAAAAGCTATCAATCGGGCATCCTGCACTGTTGCCAAATATTATGTACTGTAGTACTAACATGGAATACGAACATAATCGTCTAACATGAGATCATGATTTTTTTTAAATTATATTTTTTACTAATATTTTGAAAACTATTTGTTTAAATTTGATTTACATGCAATTCTTCAATTAAATCAAATAAAACAAAATTCGTTCTGCATGTTTAATAAAATGGGTCTGCAGATATGTATATTTATACGCCTTATGTGCAAAATATTTTAACATTGCTACGTAAATGTCACATTTATTTGTAATTTTATTAAAATAAATAATTTTGTTCTTCCTCTCTGTGATTTTGTTTTTTTATCTTCCGTTACTTTAGGTAAGGAAGGTATTGTCTTTGGTCAAAAATTACGTTTTACTATTTTTACGATGCTGTCTGTACTGTATGTATGTGTGCGCATCTCTTACTCTGTGTGTGTGTGTGTGTTTATGTGTGTGTGTGTGTGTTTGATTGTGTGTGTGTGTGTGTGTGTGTGTGTGTGTGTGTGTGTGTGTGTGTGAAAAAAGTTCTCCGATAACTCCAACAACTACAATTCCAAAAATTATAATTCTTTCATTCTTTTGTACGTCCGTATAAAGACTTAATTAAATTTTGGCTATAATTGGTACACCGGAAGTACTCTTATTTGCAGTTCTTAACAGTTTTTTTTTATGTTAAATATCTCTTCTTGACATTTTGTTATCACAAATATATGTTATTCTCTGTACGATTTGATTATTTTTTTTCTTTATATTCAAAGTATTTGGAGATGAAAAATTATAAAGAAATTAATATTCATAAATCTTGCAACCAACGTTGCTGTAAGCACAATGTAAATCAAATAGAAACAGTATATTTTAGTAATTGACAGATTTCTGTGTCAAGTATAATTTGCATTGTTTGTGAAATAATTTTACTGGAAATATATAATCTTTTGCAGGACACTACCTTATCTGTGAGTAATTTATATAAAACACATAGAAAAGACGGAAGGTCATGTGTTGGCCACATCAGATTTTATACAAATTTATGTCTGCTTCCGACATATTGAAAATTTGAATTAAAGTAACCAAATGCTTTTAGAATAGGTAAACATACTTGCACTGGGGTTTAGATGATTTAGCATATTTTTTGATTGTTTTACAGCCACAAATTAAATTTTTAGTTTAGGTGTTCCTAAATATATACAAGTTACAAGGTTCCTTTTGAAACAAAGTTTAACCGTAGGTACATGAATTATTAAATAAATATTATGATATAAGGACTATTTAATATATGTATCGCAACATCTGACGCCTAGACCAAAAAAGTATGAAATTGATTTTCTAATAAATTAAAAATATTGGCTGGCTCTCTGAGCACCCAACTAAGAAGACTGAAGTACTTATACATTATATTAGCATATTTTCGTAAGTAATCGCTTGTAAAATTGGATGATCGGAATAACAATCATTATTTTTATTTAATAATTACCTACTAGTTTTCTCACATCTTTTATAAACTTGTTTATATGTACCTCAGCGTATAAGATATAAAAGAAATATTTTTTTTGTTCCATATCTCAAAAACATTATTCACATAGATACATATATGTTTCATTTGCAAGTAAGAAAACTACCATCCATATTTCAAGCATTTTGATCATATTAAATATTTGTTTTGTCAAATTAAGTTTGTCTATCCTATAATAACAGTATTTTTTAATGAAATGTATATGTGTATCACATGTAATATTTAACGCTGTTTTTGCTACACCTTAACTTATATGATCGCAGTTCAAAAGACAAAAATAAATTTTCAAGTTTATTTTTGATACAAATTACAATACTGATTTTAAATTTTTAAAATACTGAACTTTTTATTTCATTATACACGATGCACCAATAAAATTTAAGCAGGAATAATGTTGCGCAGTGCTATGCACATCTCTACATAGTATAAAACTAGTGATATACCTTGGCTTCACCTAGGAGCAATATTGACTTTACCTCCAAAAGTTTTATTTAACCGAGTTCTTATAACATTTTGCAGAGATAAGTCGGCCGGGGGGGCGCGCTTCCAATAATGTCCCCGAAACTATAAATACCGTATTTTAAATTTTTATATTTAAGTAATTTTCAGTTTTTATCCGATAGTGTTCTAAAGTTGTTAACCATTTTTTATATTCTTGTCTATTTTAAATTTATTTTAACCTAATTGTATGTCATTATTCATTTTATCTCATTTATTCTTCTATTCAATTCTGAGGAATGTTTTATATATAATTTAATATATTGTGTTTTCTATGTAATGACATCCTAAAGAGACATTGATTAATCTTGAAGATGGTTATTGTAATGACAGAAACGTTGATGTAATATCAATAATTTTTCTTCACTCAGGTTCATAATAATATATAAAAAAAATTGGGCGAGGTTTTTCTTTATCAGTAATAAATGCTCATGATTATTTTTTATAAATGTTTATCGAGATATTTATAAAATCATTGTAGTAGCAGGTATAGATGTATTTTAATACATAATATGTAATAAAAAATAATTTTAAATTTTACAAGTCACGCATTCACAAAATACTTATAACAGTATAATAACGTGCGAATGGGAATGCACGAGCAATACGATATTACTTTCGAGCGAGATATTTTTTAGACGATTATAAAAATAAAGTATTTTCAAAATTTTTGTTTCAATTGACAATACTTACATAAATAAATAAATAAATATTTCATCACGGCATATTACCCATTGCTGGGTGTGCCAATCTGCTTTGTATACAGATATCGGTAATGATGGAATATTTGTACCGTGCGGGCGTTTACTAGGCGTCACCTCACGGGCACTCATAGATGGCGTGGAGAGTGCACCACAGGGGTCAATCTTGTGCCATTAAAATTCGATGTAATTTTTGGCGTCGGTCGGGATCGAACCCGGGTCCCCAGATTCGCGACCAGACACTCAGGCACACGGCCACGAGACCCCATACTTACTATTTTCATTTTTTCAATTAATCTACCATAGCAACAAAGAAAGCAAAGCTACCTGGCTATGATGATTTGGTATTTAAAGTACCTACGTGTGACGAGCTTAAAAGCACGACACGAAGCGTAGTGTTTTTTTTACGTCATTTATGCTTTGTAAGAACTTATGCCCGTATATTATACGCTATTTTCTTATACCTGCATATTTATACCTGATTTACGAATTCGGACAATAATTTAATCAGTCTAATAATTATTTTACATCTGTTAAACTGAAAAACTCAAAATTACTTTCCAGCATAATGAAAATTAATTAAAAATTGTTTAAATAATTTAGTATTTTTTAAGATCCAAAACTAATTTCCTATTTCGCGTTTACAAAGTTTCATGTACTGAATGAAGAAAATCTAATGTGGTCAACACATTACCTGCCTTCAATTTTTAAATCCTTCTTGCAAAAGATTATATTTTTAGTAAAATTATTTCACGAACATATTTTGACCCTGACATCTGTCAATTAGTATAATTTGAATATCCAAATTGTTTCCATTGTGATGCTGCATAGACTGCAAGATTTATGAAACTTAATTTCTTTATAATTATTTTTCTCTTCCAACTATAACAAATATAATGAAAAATTGTAATCATGTAATATAATATTCTTTAATGTTTATAATAAAAATTTGGGTACTTCCGGTCGGGTTGACCAATTATAACCAAAATAGAATCAGCTCTTCATAAGGGTATACAAATGAGAAGTACGTAAAAAATTGTAATTTTTGGAGTTTGCAGTTATCGAATAACGATTGTCACACACACACATGTACAGACATCATCGTAAAAGTAGTAAAATTGTATTCTAGGGACTCTAAAATGTGCTTATTCGTTAAAAACGGACTATGAATTTTTTGACCAAAAACAATATCTTTCTTATCTTTCTTATTAACGGAACGTAGAAAAAATAATTCATTTAAAATTTGTCATTGTCATAAAATGTTATTATCAAAGAAGTTATTGTATTCCTATATGACACAGTAACAAAATATCGGAACAATAAATAAATATGAAACTATTTTTCATGTTTTAATGAATAAACTTTCGTCGTTTATATGTGGAAAAGATTTTTTTTAATTGAGAAAATAATCAAAAAATAATTATTTTATAAAAATACATTATTTCTGCAAATTATCTTTATAAAATAAACAAAATAATATGGAAAATAATAGACATCTTTATAATTTTACTCAGTGTTGACTAAATTCTTTAAAAATAATAATTTCTCAATATAATATTTGATTATGGTATCATAACCAAATCAGATTCATATTCTTTAAACATTTAAAGTGAAGAAATACTGAAAACTAAACGCACGAGTTACACATGCCATGTTGCCAAGTGTATGGACGTCAAATTGGCGGTGATTTTCGGTTTTCAATATACGGCGGCGTATATTATGATGCGACGAAAGCGCCACACACGGAATTTCGATGAACTAAATATACGGCTGTTAACAACAAAACAGTCATTTGGCGTCCAAAATTAAAATTTGCAGGTAGACTCCCCACATCACGTAGATGCTAAAAATGTGAGAAAAACTGATTTATAATTTGGCGTCCATATTCGGACGTCACTTTACGAAGGACGTCAAATTGTTGGGGATCTGGCAATGTACGGACGTTCGGTTGTTAGACTGATGAATATATATATATATATATATATATATATATATATATATATATATATATATAAGTTGGGATTCTAAATAAATACATATGTCTCTGACACTATTACTCTTTGGTGAATTGTCGTAGTGCGCATTATGTCGTACAAATCTATGCGCCACAAAACAATGGTTCTTCGCCGCACCGCAATAAAATTGTAACTTGTTGCATTTTTTGTCGCTGCGACACGCGACGAAAATGGGCGCACTTTTATAAGAAAAACCTTGTTTTAGGAAAATAAGGCACGGCAAAACACCGCGCGGCGTTTATGATGCACGGCATAATGCCATAATGCGCGCCTAGCTTAACGCGTACCGACAAAAAAAATTCTCGAAATGCCAATAGTCAAAACAGTATTCTTATGAAGAATACTATTCTTCCACAGTTAGAGCTTATTTTGATAATCTGCGAGAAAGTTATTATGAATATCTACTTAATTAGTCACGGTTGAAAATTTGTTACTGAAAACACTCTTAGCAAAGTGAGTATGTCTAATATGATTCTTGATAGTTTTAAACTATTCTAAGAACAAATCTACTGTGAACATAGACATGTTTATTGTGTTCCCTACTAATTACCAATATGTATCAAATTTAAATTATCACGTGATACTTTTTTATATGATTGCAAAAATAACGTTATCTGTGTAAGAGGATTAATAAAAATATAATTTTAATGTTAAAAGCAAAGAATTTGCATTAGATTTTTTATTAAAAATTGAATAAAGTGTTAGAAATGTTGCACAAAGCTTTCTGACGAGTTTGTTAAGGAAAACATGTGTGGTACAGGCGTTACATACAGGGTCGTGAAGATATCGAAGATATCAAGAGAGTTGCAAGGCCTAGTTCATCACCTGTCGTAGAAAAAACTAGGAATTTGTTCTTGATAATTGCCAAATCACTATTATGAGTATTTCCTGGAAGTTTTATGCGGTTTGCAATAAGCAATCCGACAAAAACGACCAGAATGGTGAAAAATCAACTCGTGGAAATTGCATTACCTTACTAAATTACTTATTCGTGCATTTCTATCAAAAAATAACTCCTCCCCTAATGAAGCCTCACTCACCGTATTCGCCGAACATTACCTCCTTTGACTTTTTCCTGTTCCGAAAGGGAACAATGAAAGGACGAAGTTTTGCAACTATAGAATAGTTAAGGGCTATACACAAGGTACATTCCACAAAAGTTTTGGTTATTAGAAAGAACGTTGGAATAAGTGCATTATAATTAATGGGGAGTAAAAAAAATTAAACAATTGTCAGCAATTATCTATTTATTAGTGATTTTTATAACACAAAGTTGTTTTTTTTTTTAATAAACTGATAATTTGCAAATAGCAAAATCAACGTAATTTTTTTTTAAATCAAATCTATGCTGTAAAATGTTAAGGTACTGGATATTGAGTCTAACTTTAGGAAGAGATTTTTTTTAGAAATGGGTCATATTTATAATAACCAGAATAGTATCATTTTTCGAACAGATACTGATAACTTATCTCAATGTTATCAACATGTACTAAATTTGCTTAACAATTCAAACAATTAGTTCTTATTTTTCGTTATTGCTTTTCTACAGGTGTTTAGTGTGTTTGTTTTTATTTTGATTGGTGTAAGATATTCTTTGGGATTGCCTCGTTTGGCCTACATATCTCACAGGTATATAAAATAAAATGTTTGTTAACTTTCATATTAAACTTGAATCGATTAGTTTGTATCAATTATGTATCTAAAAACTTTTTTGTTATCATCTGACGACCTTTCCTAATTATATTTGAAAGTAGATGTCATTGTATGCAATTTAAATTTACAAAATTTTGGACTAAGTATGGTTGTTTTTACCAGAGACACCTCATATGTATATATTTGATACTAAATCAGAGAAATACTCCGTTATAAGAGTGTGCAAGAATAACTTGGCGGCTTTTCAAGTAATACAGTGAAATAATGTTGGCTTGATACATGTACGTGTATATTGTGTATTATAAATGAGTATTGTACTACTGGATCGCGTAGCTGTGTGCTTTGGGTGATTGGTTGTGATTCGGACAGCCCAATTTTGAACCTGACCGACGACAAATTTGAAAATAATTTAATTAATCCGTGATGATGTGGTGTGTGGCTATTTTATTACAGTTTAAGCCAGATTTATTTTGTATATTTTTAGGTAACAAATCAGGAACATGAAATGAAATGTATTTCAAATTTTGACCATAAAGGGATGTAGTCCCATTGATGAACTATCGCCCTCCCCACTACACAATTTATCAGCACTTTCGCTAGTATAAAATGACATTGTTGAAGCGCCGAACCTTGTTTACCCTGCTTGAAAACTCCCTTCTAAAACATAGGCTTGATAAATTGACAGTAAGTGCGGAATCCGACACTGTGTAAGTCAGCGTCGTGCTACGCTCCGCTACTTCGCGTATTAAAGTATTTATTAGGCAGGCTGTACGAAGCAGAAGCAGGGCTAAGGGAGAAGAACCAACAACCAAGAGAAAGGGAAAGGGCGTCGAGGTGACAACCGACGTGCCAACAACACATGTCTCCAACAATCGATAGCCATTGTCTGCAACATTTAAATGCAGCGAATGTTTTGTTCGCCTTAATTTGAGCTCTGAATGGTGAGAGCTGTTGGTGGATGCTGATGGGATGGTAGAGTTTGACGTGTTGGCTTGATGGATACGCCCACTTCAAACAAATGAAATGAATGGATCATGACAATGTCTGCATTTTGACGAGCAAAAGGACGAGGCCTTTTTTATTGCTCTTTTCAAAAGTGTCTGCTTCACATAAATTCCTATAACTAGGTTACTTACAATAAAATCGTGTTACGTTTTTAAAATTTGTAGGTTAAAATTCGATACAGCAATTTATTACTTCACATAAAAGGAAAGAATTTTAATGTTTTTACCTTCCGTCACCTCTAGGTAAGGAAGGTATTGTCTTTGGTCAAAAAATTCGGTGGTGAGTTTTCATTGAATAAGCACGTTTTAGGGTCTTTACAATACGATTTCACTATTTTTACGATGATGTCTGTATGTGTGTGTGTGTGTGTGTTCGTGTGTGTGCGTGTGTGTGTGTGTATGTATGTGTGTGTGTGTGGACGCCGTTTCGTGTACGATATCTCCAATACTAGAATTCCAAAAATTACAATTCTTGCGTATTCCTCTTCCTTACAACCATATGCAGACCTGTTTAGATTTTAGTTATAATTGGTCAACCGGAAGTACCCTCATTTGAAGATTTTAACAGTTTTTCTTGAAAAAATCAGTTAAATGTTATTATAATTTAAAGAATATATTATTGTCTATACGATTTGATTGCATTTTATATTTGATATTCAACAGATATAGAGTTAAAGAAGAATAACGATAATAAATTTTATATAAATTTCATAATTCAGCTAGCTATGCTAACTTAACCATGGAAACTGCTAATATATTCAGGTAATTCAAATTGACAGATGTCAGTATCAATAAAATGAAATCAATGAAAGAATAAGTGAAGTAACTCTAGTGTTAGAAGTTTCTAGATATAAGAGAGACGATTACATATTGGTTTGAACATGTCATGAGGAGAGATGAATATATTAATAGAAGGTGGAAGAAACATAGGGAGACCAAATATATGATGAAAAGACTGTATTGTAGAAGACTTGAGAGAAAAGGAACTGAATGAGGACGACACGCAAAACAAAAATGAGTGGAAGAAGAAAATAAAAAATAGCGACCCCCTAACGAATGGGAAAAACTAAAGAAGAAGATGTCAGTGTCAAGTGCAATTTGCATAGTTTGTTAATGAAATAACTTTACTGGAAATATAGGATCTTTTGCAAGAAAATTTATGTATGGGGCGTGTGCAGTAACATGACTTTGACCTGTGTCAAAATGACAGCAATTAATTATGTCCATAACTGACAAGTGTTATAATTTTTCAACCAAAATTTCATAATTTTCTTATTTCATGTGGTTTGTTTGTTATCAGGAGTATGGAATTCAGTTGCCGAGAAAGGGAATCACATAATACCAAAAATTTATAATCTTTTGCAAGAAAATTTATGTATGGAATTTGTACATAATACACAGGATTGACGGAAGGTATTGTGCTGGTCACATCAGATTTTTTTTAACAGCGAATCAAATAAAATAAGTATACTATCACGATTTATTACCCATTTTTAGATATAACGGCGACATATCTGCATCCTTAAGGCGTTTACCAGGCGTTATCTGACGGGTTCTTAAAACTGAGAGGGCGTCACATGAATAAATTCTATATACTCTTAACAACGTAACCATATAGAAATAGAATAATATATAAATCAACTAAACATATACGTTAAGTTATACGAGGGTCATTTTATAAATAATGAACAGGTTGGCAACACTGAAAATTGGATGATGCAACAACAGTGACATTTGCGTCACTTGTAGTAGAAGGTTTGGGGAAGTAGCATGTGTTTTGTTTTCAACTACAGCGTGATCTGTTCTTTACAAGCGTCAGCTAGAAATGGAGCCTGCACGTATCTTGGGTATTGTTACTGTTGAAGGTCGTACATTAAGATTGAAACTTTACCTGGCACAACCCAACATTCTTGTATTGAATAGTCACAATTGATGAAACCTGAGTTAGGCCCGATTGTGCCAAGTTCAGATAAAGTAGCAGTTTACTATCTATTAGATAAATTTATTCTACCGTCTTAACTAGAGAATAAGATTTTTGATGTTTTATTCTCCGGATAGCTAATGGGCAGATTAAAATTGTGTTAGGGTAGAGTTATTTTTGAAAAGTTGGCAACTTGGCTGTAACAATTTTAATAGAAATTTGGTTACTTTTTCGCTTGTCTGTGTTTTGGTGCAGTTGTAGTTTAAACCACATTTTGAACGTTGAGAAAAAATGATAAATACAACTTGCAAAAATGAGTGGTAAAAATTATATATAAAGATAAAGAGCAGTTTATTTTACTACCGCGGAAATAACTAATTTAATTAAATTAGTCGATAAATATAAAAATATAATTGAGTCCAGGAAGACAGATTCCGTCTCTTGGAAAGAAAATCGACATCATCTGGAATCAGAAATTATTTTAGTTTTAGTTGTGATATACACCCTGTTGCATAAAATCGCAAAGCATCAACAACTGGCATATCGAAGAAGCAGCGTGATTCGTAATTCAGAAAAAACAAATGTAGACAAATAAGTGTTTATTTCTCAAATTATGCTTTCTTTAAAATAGATAAGAACAATATTTGATCTTCAATTTTATCTAACAAATAAAGTACTGTTTTCTTTCACATTCGAAACCTCAAAAAATTCTGAATCATCCCATTTTTAAAAATTATTACATCTTTCTCGTACTGTGTACTGTTTTCAAAAATAATATTATCAAAAATGAAATCCAATCCTTCATCATCACTGTTTTACTGATTTATTATAATAATTATTAATATCAACAAACAGCTTATATCATCAAAACAACACAAACGTTCCATACCATATGTTCCGTTTCTCTTCACTTCATGTTTCCATTCGTGTGCACTCGGTACGATATTCTTTGGATAAGTTGGTAGATTGACTGACTGTTAGTTTCCTTGCCGTTAATGAAAATTTTCTTATTGGTAACTTTTAACCAAAATTGGAACAACGCAAACTGAAGTTATCAATAGAATAAATTTTAACCAAATATTTAACTATAGGTAGAACAACCGGCCCTTAGAGATTTTGAGCCGGAGTTGAAATCACAGTCTAACGAGTCCAAATTTCCCACAGCCAAAAAAAATTCGGAGAGCTCAATCAAAAGTCAAACAAATGATGATCCTTGCTTATGATTACAAAGACACAGAGTTTCATGTGGAACAAGTGTCACAGCTGTTTATTATCGGGCTTTCATGCAAAAACTGCGCAAAATAATTGCACAAAAGCCGACTTCAGTTGCTCGAGGCTGGGCCACTCATTCTCCATGACAATGATCGACGCCACATCGGAAATGTCGTAACCGAAAATTTACGTGAATTCGGTGTAACCTCATGCTCCCTACACTCCAGACATGAGTCCACCAGACTTCGACCTATTCCCAAAGCTGAAACAGCCCATGCGTGGACGTCATTTTTCTTCTCTGGAAGAGCTTCATGCTGCCGTTACCCAAGCCATTCAACAGATGTACAAAGATGGTGTCTTGGATGGATAAGTAAAGCTTCCCAGACGTTGGGACTCGGTCATTGAGAAGCAGGGCAACTATATCAAAGGATTATAAAGAGACAGTGTAATAAAAACAAACAAATGAATAAACTAAAAATTGTGTGCAATATTTGTGAAATGACTCTCGTGTTATAACTATATATTATTATTGTAACATTCAGAACCGTGAACGATTCAATTAACTAAATAGGAACAAAAAAAATTATGAAAAATTTATGGGCTTCACTAGAATTTGAACCCAGGAGCTCCTATTGCTAGTAGGATGCTCATGAAGTTTATAAATTTTTCACCAAAATGATATTACAGTGTAAAGTTTTATTAAATTAATGAGAATTTAAAAATTAAATCTAGTACACACTTACTTAATATAGTGTAACACACTAATATACATGTATACTACTATAAAATTAGGTAAGACAACTATAATAATAATTATATTCACATTTTATGTGCGGACTATATGTCTATCACCAATTGTAACTGAATATTTTCCTAGCGTACTTGTTTCAAAGCTTATATGTGTAAATAAATAAATAAAATAAATATATCATCACGGCATATTACCCATTGCTGGGTGTGCGAATCTGCTTTGTACACAGATATCGGTAATGATGAAATATTTCTACCGTGCGGGCGCTTACCAGGCGTCACCTCACGGACACTTAATGCTGGCGTGGAGAGTGTACCGCAGGAGTCAATTTTGTGCCATTAAAATTCGAAGTAATTTTTGGCATCGGTTGGAATCGAACCCGAGTTCCCAGATTCGCGACCAAACACTCAAGACACACGGCCACGAGACCCCATATATATGATTTTACAAAGAAATGTTATAGAAGAACTTTTTTTGCTTGACTTGAAACACTTCTGTCATTCAACTAGTGTTTGCAGAAAACTTACTCAGTGATGCAGAGATATTAAAAAATCGCATAAATGATACTAATATCCGCCTTAACAGTTGAGGAAATTCAAAATAGCTTTAAAGAGCTGCGTCGGGAGGATTGCATTATGTAGCGGCGTAGGTGGAAGGTTAATAGAATAATTTAATATTTGATTTTTGTGTGAATGATTTAATAAAAAAAATTCTAATATTTTTTTTGTTTTTTTTTTTTATTTTTAACCCACCACAAGTTATTATTGTAGTTTCAATTGCAAATTAGTTTCTTTAAAGTCACGCATAAAAGATCTTCCTATAACATTTTTTTGTAAAATCAGAAATAAGGATTTTTTCTCTTTTGTAAACTCAATCCGGGGACATACTATATACAAACATACATAATTATGGATCTCGAAAATCCAAAATTATATTCATTTGATAATTGCAGCCTCCTTTTGTTTCGTTTCGGGTCCGCTCACTTCTGGGAATATTCTAGCATAGTAGAACATTCTCAAATAAGCCCATACAAGTAACAATATTTATTGTTATTTCCCGTAACTTCTATGTGGACCAAGCAACACAATTTTTTCGTTCATAGTTGCAGACTGTCGTAATTGTAATATAATCTCTTATAAAATCATGTAATAACATATTGACTTGTCGAAAATTAGAATCTCTAAAAGAAAACTAGAGAACTAAAAATAAAAACCATATGACAATACAACCCTACAAACAACAATATTTAAGAAATGTGCACTGAGCGTACTGAGCCAATAAACTACACTGCGAATCAATAGATCGCTTTTCGCTTTATTCCGGGAAATAATACATCATCGAAAGGAACTCTCGGGGTATTGTAACTGGCCGACTCAGATACTAGTGAATACCACCCTGTTCGTTATACACTGGGTCGATGGCGATGTCCATGCTTCGACACTACTGACGTTTTAATCTATAAAGCCAATATTTTCTTTGCTTTCTTGCAATGCCAAGCATTCTGTCTTTGTTCCCTTAGACAGATAAGAGAGCGGATTCATTAGATTTTTTTTAGCTTTATTTATTTCTAAGTCGATAAATATAAGTAGCAATATACTTGCAATTTGCTAACAACAGTATTATTAAATCTATTTCTGTGCAATGTAAGTAAAGAAGAATTACTTAAATTGATGTAAGTATGTAACTGATTGATAGTAAATTGAAATATTTTTTGTATCATTATTTAAAAACTATCAAATCGTATTGATAACTATATAAGATGGCACAATGTTATTACGTACATTTTTTGAATAAAATGGAAAGAAGAAAATAAAAACGTAATGAACGTAAACGGCAAACTTCCAATGAAACGTAAGCAACAAGTCACAGAAAGGCTACCCTCATTGAGACAAACAACAATAAAAAGGAAATTAAACTACAAGTGAACTGCAAAAAATAAAGTGGAATTACCTAGAAATTTCACAAAAAAAGTAGGTCGTTATTAATTTTGACCATCAAAGAGCAAAAAGAATGTAATGAAAATTGCACACAATGAAGGGAAAAAGTCACATATTCACAATTTTACACAGATTCTATGAAAAGCACTTTAAAACTGATGTATGGAAAATAAATAAATAAAAATATATCACGACATATTACCCATTACTTGGGAAGTATGAAAAATGATTTTCATTAAATTAATACCCTCCCATGAATTAAGAAACTCACCTTCGACTCGAATCTTAAACTTCAAAATCGTGCCTTAATGGCCATCATTATAAACACGTTGCATAATATACTAATTTAATATATGTATTAGAATTAATAAGTGATATTTCAAAACGATATGAAAATTGGAAATTTGAATAGTGAATCTGTAAATATGTCAATGTCTGCATTAAAACTATTAAAGATTGAACATAGTTGTCAAAGAGGTGTTTGTAACTCATAATTAGTTCTATCTGTTGTACAGTTAAATATTAATTTATAACGACAAGATATTCGGAGGACATTAATTGAAATACGTTTCTGATAAAATACAGTGATGGAATACTCTTTACCTTTTGTAATAACTTTATTTTATATATTCATATGCATTATAATTCATAAAATATGATATATATATATATATATATATATATATATATATATATATATATATATATATATATAAGTCTATGTTGAAACGTATTATTCACTAGCGACCAATAGAGTATAAGTGGAGTTGTACTGTTTTTACCAGAGATTTTAAAAATTGTTCCTAATAGTATATATATATATATATATATATATATCACACAACATCTATTTTTATTTTTATTAATTTTTTACAATTGCCACGAAGTTTCTTACGTAGATGTCATGTGTGTTGCCCACCCGAGCAAGCCCTTGTTACAACCACCAGCCGGTGCTAGATAGCTTAGTTATTGCCAAGTTAATTGTATCCCAACTTGGAAAGGTAACGGGAGTAGATACCGATCAAGATCAGTCGAGAAAAATTCGACCTGTCCCGGATTCAAACCTACGACCTCTGAGTCCAGAGGCTAGCACTCTACCACTATGCTATCCCGCCGTATTATATATATATATATATATATATATATATATATATATATATATATATATATATATATGTACTTATACTGTTACACCCACTGCATTAGATTTCCAAGCGTTATTCATTTACTATTTTACATTTAGCAACATAATCTAAAAGTGGCGTCTGTGAATATTGTTTTTAAGCGTTTTCAGGTGTTTTTACACATTCTCGTTCCAGTATGTCAGTTTTGTTGTACTTTGTTGGTTAATTTAGTATAAGTCATTTGTTAAATGTATGTTCTTGAGATCAAAGTAGTATAAGTCACATATTTTTTAAAAATATGTATTTTTTTTCAAAATTATGGTGTATGTTCGTTCTTGTGCCCTTTTACAAACAATCATTTATTATTTTATTTTTAGTCTTATCAATGATCTTACAAGACACGTTAAACATTCATACATATCTCCTGCGAAATACAGTTTTTGTACTTATACTCGTTTTTCCACGCACCAGATATATATATATATATATATATATATATATATATATATATATATATATATATATATATATATATACAGTGTGCGATTAAAGTGTGGAATATCAAAAAAAAAGCCGAACTCAGCCGGTTTTTATAAAAACGCTGAAACACGTCGATTTTAATTTTTAAAAATACACATTGATATGTACGATTCATCTTCCGACTTTCATTTGTTTTTCAGTTATGACGTCATCACAAAAAAATTTAAATGACAACATAGATTTTTAGTAGTGAAATCCGATAGTGTTTTTTCTTCTCTTTATGATCATGTAAATAAATCATAACGTTACATAACAAAAATTCTGAGAAAAATCGAGTTGAACATTTAATAATAATGGATAATCAAGATACCTACCTCGATAAAAAAATTAAATGTAGCAAACTGTTTCATTCAATTATTCTGTCAATCTTCAATTCTCTAGACATAAATATTGTAGTTTATTGTTGAATTTTAATAATATTCTTCTAAATTATCAAGGCCATGGCGGATTTAACAATAAGGCAACGAATAGAAATTTTATTTTTTCTTGGTTGTGGGAACCTTACAAGATCCCAGGAAGAAGTGTGTGATATGTTTAATGCAAAATACCCAAATCGACCTATTATTTTTATTTAATTCATTTACATTCATGGGGTCTCGTGGCCGTGTGCCTGAGTGTCTGGTCGCGAATCTGGGGACCCGGGTTCGATCCCGACCGATGCCAAAAATTACATCACATTTTAATGGCACAAAAATTGATCCCTGTGGCGCACTCTCCACGCCAGCAATGAGTGCCCGTGAGGCGACGCCTGGTAAGCGCCCACACGGTACAAATATTCCATCATTACCGATATCTGTGTACGGAGCAGATTGGCACACCCAGCAATGGGTAATATGCCGTGATGAAATATTTATTTATTTATTTTACATTCATTTAATTTAATAGTGTTAATTTTGTTTGCTTTATTTTTCATTTTTCAGTTTAAAACTTTTCGATTTTCATGTTTTATAAGTTATAAGTTACATAATCAACTTCTAAATGTTTTTGTCAGGGTGTCTTGATTATTCATTATTATTAAATGTTCAACTAGATTTTTCTCAAAATTTTTGTTATGCAACGTTATGATTTATTTACATCATCATAAAGAGAAGAAAAAACACTATCGGATTTCACTACTAAAAATCTATGTTGTCATTTAAATTTTTTTGTGATGACATCATAACTGAAAAACAAATGAAAGTCGGAAGATGAATCGTACATATTAATGTGTATTTTTAAAAATTAAAATCGACGTGTTTCAGCGTTTTTATAAAAATCGGCTGAGTATGGTTTTTTTTTTGATATTCCACACTTTAATCGCACACTGTATATATAGTGTGTACAACGAAACGTGGAACATAGGAGTTTAACATGGGATTTTTAAAATGTGCGGAAATTGGCTCTCCTGTACATTTTACAGCAAAAGTACAAGAATGAAAAGTTGTTTGGAATTAATTTTTACTTAAAAAAAAGTCCTCATTTAATGCAATAGAATATCTCTAGCACTAGATATTTAGAAAAGAAGATGACATTTTCGTCAAAAATCAGGTAGCCATGGAAATAAAAAAACAAATAAAACAAAATCTCATTCTGACAGTTCAGTTCTGTTTTATTGATGTTAATTGTTGCAATCATTGTGTCTACACTGTTGTAATCAATAAATTGCATCACTGTTCGTTTGTGCATAATAAAATGGATTTATTCAATCGCTAGAAAAATGTCGTCTTCAGAGATAGTGAGAATAGTCCATAGGTTATGACTGCAGTTAGTGCAGTTGGTAGACTCATGGTTGTTAGTACAGACGGTAGCATTCGCGGGATAAACTTTTGAAAAGTAATCTGCAAACCGTCAACTATTTCTTTTGTTATTAAATGAATGATCTTGAAAATGCATAGATTCGAATATCCCTAAACCTAAAAATGGAACTAATTTTCTGAATATGTGTATGCTTTGTATTTTTATTGTATTTATAAATAAAAAGTATGTGGTATAGTTTAAAATCTTGCTTTTTACGGTTACTACTTTCGTTGAAATTACTATTATATCGTGATAGAAACTTATTTGTAATTATTTAATTAATTCATCCATATTATCTGATAATATCTTTAATATAATTCGTAATTAATACATAAATAAATAAAAATAATGAAAAGTTTTGCTTGATAGAGATTTGAACCCCAAACCTTCAAAAGTCCTTTCGTTGCACAGCAGCCATGCTAACCATTCAGCCACGATGACAATTGCAAATATTTTTTATTACATAATAAAATACTGAAACAAATATTTATTGACAGTTGTTTATACTTTTCTTTAATTTATGCACTGATAATACAGTAATTAATATTAAATAACGTATAGGAGGTAATGAACTATTATCATGTTCAATAGCTTGGCTTAATTTTCTTCCGGACACTTTTTATTTGCAAAAAAACTATTTTCCCATGTTAAACGCCTATGTCAAGGTTTGCATGGGACACAAGGTATATATGTTGGCATCAGTACCCTTCGAAAAATACAAAATCACCACTTAAATTATTTGATTCGTTCTCTAGATACCACTCCTTTACCAAGTATGGCATTATGCACGAGCTTATAAATATTGAGGTAGTACATCCTGTCTTAAATAATATATGCAAAGAGATAGCCGACCGCTCTCTTCAATGTTCATGAAGCTTCTATAAATGATCGATGTGATGCAATCAATTATATTATATTCATTATGTGACGAAGTTATTATTTTTATTTATATAAAACAAGTACAATCCACATATTAATTATGAATAATGCTCACAAACCTGGTGCTAATTTTTAGTTTTATTTTGTAAAAAAGGTGGCTTGCCAAAAAAATTATATTCTACAAAAATTGTTTTAACTCACAACAGTATGAAAAATTACAATATATGTATCACTAAAAAAATAAAGAAAATTGTACCATTTACCACCAAATCAATTGCAATCTGGTGTGTACTAAAATAATTTGAATAGAAAGAAATAACAATAGTAATAATAACAATAATAATAATAATAATAATAATAATAATAATAATAATAATAATAATAATAATAATAATAATAATAATAATAATAATAATAATAATAATAATAATAATAATTCGACGTCATTTACAAAGTATATGGATCCTGGCGAAAGACTATTTTTATGTTTATGTAATATAATAAATAATATTTTTAAATTAGTATTTATTTAGTATAATCCATAGCTAAGTTCTAAATTAAAACATCTTTTTCCTTGCTGGTATCTATCATATATACGGTTGTCTTACGCTTCATTTATGCAATATATCAAGCTGAAAGAATCAGGATTCGATTTGACACAGTTTTAGTCATTCACGCCGTTTTTCCAACATCTGTGTTTTGCAAGTATAGATTTTTGTTTTTTTACATTCCGAGATTTAACGATAATAGCTCTCTGCGGTTGCGGTTTGAAAGGGAAATGAATTTGCGGCGATTTCGTATGAACGATATTTGCCACTTTTTCCTTTGTTTCTAATTGTTCACAATTTTGCACCGCTCATCAAAACAATAAAAATATTGTAATAGAATATTTTTGGTATTCAAAACAAAATTATTTATGGAAGCATTATGATTTTATGTATGTATATACTTATGTTGTTTTTCATGTTTATTCATAGTAGTATCATGAAAGATACTATTGGTTATATGGTAACCACATTTAATTAGTTGACAAAATTATAAGGTAAACTGATTAATTTAAATTATATCAATATCATTTTAAAATGCATAAGAAAATTTACAAACAATGTATGATATATATTTAAATAAAATATATATCTATTAAATACTCAATTAAATGTTAAGTAATGAAATTGACAGAAACAACACTAATAATCGGGCATGTTTCATACTAACCAAAAATTATTATCACGTTAACCTTAAGTAAGTAATCCGAAGCGTGTTTTGAATTCGTAATTACTTTTTTTTTACTTTTAATATTTTTTTACATTTATTATATATTTTAGTCTTCTTTATCATCAGAAAAATGTTAAAAAAACTTCGGGCACTAGGGTCTTAGAAATAACATGGATCGTTAGCGACCCACTGCCATTGGGAACAACCATTTGTACAAAAGGAGTATGTAGTTATGTTTGAATGGAAATAAATTATGATTGCGTAATAATGTGACAATGTGGCTTACAATTTGTATTTTTATAAATATAATAATTAATAATAGTAATTATTACAATATTGTAAACAAAATAGGAAACACTAAACTTAACAGCATGATAGGCTTCCTTTTAGACGCTGCTTACAGTACAGTTCTTTCTACCATCATGACTAATGTATGTACCTCAATCCATAAAGTTGGGAGACATCAAGAGAATGATTATCTTTACTAAGAGATATTGCAAGTAAAATATTGTTTAGTTACGATTCGTACGAAAGTCTAGTTAGATCTCCAATAATTCAAAGTAGATGAATTTATACCTCTCGCTAAGAGAGGTATTGGATTCATGCTAAAAATCGCATATCCAGATTTTAATGAATAAGCATGTTTCAAGATCCCTACAATCCGATTTTAACATTTTTACGATGATGTGTGTGTATATGTGTAATAGGCAATATGCCAAGTGTGCCCACTACCTACGTAAATAGTAACTACAACTTCCACGCAGTAACCACGCTGATTACAAAACGCCTCCGATTTGCTAAATAAAAAAAAACATTTGGAGATTCAAACGCAGAAATGTGTGTATGTATTTTTTCATCTCCAATATTCGACTTTCTTGTTTGCAATATAGTCATCGCGGCATAGGTAAATATATTTTCCTCTCAAACTACAAAAACATAAAATATGCAGAACATTTTATGTTGAAGAAAGCTTCCATTTCTCTAAAAATATTAAACAACGTAGACACAAATATTTATTTCCAGCCGTCAAACACACGTAGAAAAGCAAGAAAACCGTCTCAAGAAAATAGAAAAGTATAAAATAACACATCGTAAATAAAACCATCCGCACAGTATGTTTTCAATCAGATTTTAATCGATTTTCATCATGCTGCCACAAAGGAATTCACGTGTAGGAAAAAATGGCTCCTTCGTTTGCCCACAGATGTCTCTACGGTGGTGGTTCGAGTCTGCGGAATCGAATTTCCTGCAACTTCATTCCACAGTATTCAAATGTCGAACAGAAATATTGTTATTGCTTTTTTTATATACCATGTCACGGTTTTATAGAAATTACGATTTGAATTTCCGACGGCAAGTAAACAGGTATTGTTGAATTGGTCGTGCGTCTCTGAAGACAGCCTCTGCATTTTGTTATTAACTTGAGCAGAACTGTTCTCTAACGCAGGCACCATATAGAAACACATTTCCGTAGATATTTATTTGCCATGCTTTGCTGGTAATGGGTAGCACGCAACATTAATATTTCTAAAGGAAATACATTTGCCATTTGAAATTATAGTTGCGACCTCTGCTATTTTTGAAATAAATCACACAGATTTAATCTTAACGACTTGCGAAAATTATTTATATTTAATAATCGATTATAAATTTAATGAGCACAGTTATCAATTTCCCAAATAGTCATATAGCTACTACTCACGATTTTAGATCATCGTTATGATTAGCCTTGGTCTCTAGTACTATAAATAATCGCAGAGGTGTTAACTTTAGAGAACCCAGTACCTATGATCCTCCTAATAATTTACAGAGAATCCGTTTCCTCAACAACATGACTGGAAATTTTAACAAAAATACAAAATATTTCTAATTACATTATTTTTTTATTATTTTTTATTCGTTATATCTTATTTGATGTTAAATTATTTAAGTTTATATTATTGGTAGTAAGAATACAATTATTAAAGTGTTCTTGATATTTTTTTGGGAACTCCAATAATTTATTCATTTGATAATATCAATAGACATCTTTAAGACTTTAGAAAAAATTAAAAAATACTCACAATTTTAGAGAATATGTATACACTTTAGTTTCCAATGCCCAGATATTTCGTAAACTAATAAATAAATATATCATCACGGCATATTACCCATTGATGGGTGTACCAATTTGCTTTGTACACAGATATTGATAAGGATGAAATCTTTGTACCTTGCGGGCACTTAACAGGCGTCACCTCATGGGCATTCAATTCAGGCGTGGAGAGTGCACCACAGGGGTCAATTTAGTGCCATTCAATTCAAAGTAATTTTTGGCGTCGGTTAGGATTGAACCCGGGTTTCCAGATTCGCGACCAGACACTCAGGCACACGGCCATGATAACATTAGAAAAATTAGGAGGTATAGAAGATTTATATCTGAAGAAAAGATTGACGCTACAATAGTGCCAATTCATGAGTATTTTGAAAGCATTCCAATAGAAGATTGGTTGGAAGCTTTTAAGAAGTGGAAGAAAAAAATAGTGCACTGCATTATCGTTGAAGGGAACTTGAGCATATTTAAAATAAAATTGTTGATAATTCTAGAGCAACCCTCGTAAGGATATCTCAACTTTGTTCCAATTACATGGAAGTATTACTTATAGGAACACCAACTTGAAATGAAAAGCACGTATACTTACAAGTTGAAAAGCCTTTGAAAACAAAGTCCTGTGATTAAAAATTTATGCATTACCCTACATACGAACTTTAAAACTTTAAATAAGCTACCAAAATTGTAAAAAATACTTCAAACTAATTCTAGAAAATATATTAATGTCCTTCAATACAAAATTTCTCCACCTTTTCTATCACAAATAAATTCACAACTCAAAAGTACGGTATGTATCCACATGTCAGTAATAAAAATATCCATATCTTTATTTTGTTGTCAGTAGCTGGAGTTCACTGTCAAATATCTACAGGCTAATCCTGTCAGTGACTTTATTCAACAAGTAGACTTGTAGAGACAGGTAGACATAGCCGCGTTCCGCTAGTACGCACAAGTTCGCAGGAATTGTTTGCGTCAACTAATAATATTAGTACAGTAATCTATAGGATTACCGTTTGAATTATTCAAGTTGAGAAGCAAATTTGGTGAAGTTTGTTTAGTCCGTGACGAAATTATGGAAACTCCGAAGTTTCGCTGTTGGAAACAACAAACACAGGTGTGAAAATCTTCGAGAGAAGTATGTTTAATTACATTAATGCCAGTTTTATATACTTGGGGCAACAGCGCTATTTAGTTTGGAACACCCATCTTTTCCCTTGCCATTAGTTCTGCAATGTCGATAATGTTTCAGATGTGTGTGAAGTGTGATACAAATGTAGATAATTATTTGTGATCTTTTCTAAGTCATAAATTAATAGAAATGGCTTTATAGATCCAAGAGATTTTAAGTAAACTAAGAAAGATATTGTGAAAAATTCATGGACCTCGCTGGGATTTGAACCCATGGCCTTCCTAAATCTAGTAGAAAGCTGTAACCACCTGAGCCACGAGTTCCAATCGAAGATAATGAATATTTCGCGAGTAGACTCTCCTGACTGGAGAGATGTATACTCAATGTCATCTCAACGCGAACGTTCAAGGTATGATATCTGTCACAAGACAACAATATTTCAATATTGAGTGAGAACACCACCACTTAATGCGATATAATTTTATAAAATTATCGGTGTGTAATCATCGTTGTTTTACTCTTTTATTGTTTGCTATAGTAGAATTTCCTTTTTTTCAATTTTTGAAACAAGTTTAATGTTGTTAATAATCATATAAATTATATAGTACTGGATAAAATATTTTTTATAAGGAAATAATTTATTGTCAAAAGAAGAGTGAGTGCACTTGGCAAATGAGTGTAGAATAGAATACTTTGTTTTGATCTATAGTAGTAAATTTTTGGGCGAACATAAAAGAAAAATGACTGCCGTGGAAATAGGTACCTATTTCATAATGTGTGTTTGTTGAGGTGGGATTGTGTGAAGAATAATTTGTTATATGAAGAATATACGGAATGTTTAAAAAAATATACCGATAAACTTTTAGGAGCTGTAAGGTTCATGAAAACCATCATTTAATAATTTCATGTGCACAAAGGCGCCGTTTTAGCAGTAGGGGAAGAAAACTAAATTTCTAAAGAAACATATTTTTAGACTTTTTTATTTGATTGATCGGTAAATTATTTTAATGTAGTTCTTCAAAATGGCCACCATTCACTTCAATGCAAAGATTGTATTATTCGTACATGGATTGACGGAATAGCATGTACCTTCACACAAGCGGCCATGACTCTTGCTAAGAATTTTTCCTTACCAAGTACAGGTATCTCGTTTACCAAGACTTCACAAATCCCAAAGGAAAAATCGAGAGGATTGAAATCGAGTCAATTATTTTTCGGTTGCCAATTGTCAAATGTTAACATATGTCGATAAATTATTAACCTAATAAAACATTTCAATATCGGGTGAATACTTGAAGACCGAAAATAAGACTTTGACTTGCAAAATTATACATAATTTCCTGGTTCTCTAATTATTATTCTATATATAAAATTTAAAATGAAAGTTGTAAAGCGTAAAATTTTATATCTGAGTTAATAATCAATATTAATTTTGCGTGCTTTGCAAGGGCAGAAATTAGGTATGGAAATGTCAAAATCACCCCAAAAATAGTGATAGCCATGAAATAGAAACTTAAACATTAACAAATGTTAGCATTGATAGCGATTAATATATCAAGTTAGTATAACGTTATATACATATTTATGTTAGGCGAGATGTAACTTAATAAAATAGGAAAACGGCTTATTTCAATCTCCAGTCAAACAAAATGCAAAAAAATTATCTAATAATGAGCTTTAAATTATCTTAGTCCAATAATACAGAAAACAAATTAAGATAGTTGACTACAATTCGGCATAGCCGAGGAGACTTGCTCTGAGACCAGGGGGGATCGATTCTAAACAGTGTCGAACTTAGAATTCGGACAAACAAATCTATTAGGCACCACTGCATTTGTATGCCAAACGAAAAAAATAAAATATAACTCACTATTAGGCTTAAGAAATTTCCCAATAAAAATTCTAAACTCGCTTGAGTATAATAAAATGTATTTAATAAATGAACCAGTGAAATGTATTTTACAACAAATAATAAATTCAGTTTCGCAACCCAAAATGTAACAATGTACTGTTTTAAACTCAAATAAAGACGAGCGATTATCAGTGCATTGTTAATGACTCCGAAAAATAAATAAAATTCGTAAAAAAATCTACTATTCAAACGGATTGAGCCACTTTCACAATGTACCGATGTCATAATAAATAAATCGCTGTTAATTTGTAAATTAATAACGTATACTAAATAATTCGTTGAAATATAAGTCTCAATTGAATTTTCTAATTGTTTAACAATATAGTAAGTGAAGAACGGAAAATGAACATTAACACACAGTTACACAGACCGACAACTGAATAGTAAACTGGATGGACAAAATATGACTGTTTATGTACAAAAATTTGATAATCCCGAAGTACTAGCGGGTATAGTATATAAAATGGAACCTTCTCATCAGATTTCAATGGCCGATGATGATGTATGACGTGACGTAAGCAATGATGACTGCTAACTGACGTCACTGAGTGGAATTGCTCGATTTCCGCCAATTATTTTTTTCAAAAGTTTTCCAAAAAGATACCAGGACGTTCAGGACTCCAATTCAACTCCAATTTACAATATACGGGCAAGATATAGTGCAATAATCTGGATATAAGCCCACCAAGTGCGTTTACGTGCGTGTGAAAAATTGCACAGAGTTACTTTGCCAAAATCAAAAAGGCTAAAAATAAAAATAGACACTAACGAATATGTTTATACAACATGAAATAATGAACTGCATATTTACTTACGAAAATTTGTCTTCCTATATGATAATGCGTCAATCCGGATAAATCGAAAAAAGATTTCGCCAACAATATTGAATATTCACTTCTAGCCGCAAATATTACAAAACAAAACTCACTCTGCAAGTTCTGACAAACGAATATAAATTTTTACAGAATTTGAAGATAGACCTCATCTGCCCAGATGAACAACAGATGTTTATTCTATACCATAAAGTGTAAAGTGAAGACTAAACAAATGAAATATACAAACAAAATTACTAAATACAAAACAAAATATGAATCTACCAAAATAGGATGTAACACTAGATTAATTTTTTATATTATATATTTAAATTGAAAGATAATTGTTCACTTTCATAGAAATTACAAATAATAATCAATCTAACATGTCATATAAAACGTTAAATATTTGTTTCAATTCCATGGTTATACCGCTTTTTTGGCATGATTTTCGATATTTTTGTACCTAATTTATGTCTTTACAAAACATGCAAAATAATTTATATGCTCTACAACTTTTATTTGTGAAATGTTTTTTACTTAAAATAATTAGGGGGGTAGGAATTACGATTGTACAATTTTACTTGTTATATTCCTACGTTCGGTATATTTTTAAAATTAAAAGTGCTTCACTTGAAACTGAAAATAGAGACTTCGCAATTCTGGCCAGTCTGTATATATATATATATATATATATATATATATATATATATATATATATATATATATATATATATATATATATATATATATAGAAATCATATTTATCTATTTTTAGTAGTTCGAAAATAATAGTTTTCTTTTTGTCAAATTATTAATAAAAAAGTTTTCCATACAATGTAGGTAATTAAAATTAATCTCACTGTACTTGCAATATGTTAACGTAATTGAGGATGTACGATCATGTGAAGGTCCTGTATGGAAGTGGATGAATATGATGAGTAGTGTACTAAATGAGAAAAAGTTTCTGGGTGGAATAAGATAAAGTACTTGTACGAATACGATTATGAATGTGAGCGAGGCGAAAAAATTCTTTGATGATTGCTGCTTGAATGCATTCATTTACGTGCTGACCCACTATGTGAAAAAGTGTGAAAAAGCGTAATTGTATGTATGCATGATTTACCTTTACAATTTCACTAAAAATAGTACGACATGAAAAATAGAAAAATCGTACAAATAATTATAATAACAAGATGAAAGATATTGTGAAATATGTCTGTCAGGTCATTTACATTCCCAATGCACTGTTAATTTGCTGGAATCCTGCCATGAAAAACAATGCCTTGAAGAAAAGATGAACCTAGACACGGCACTTAAAATATCGTCTAGCGAATGGATTTATTTATTATGCATATACAAAACATAATCAGTACCATTTCACAATACTTTTATCTATTCATTGTTCTTTTAATAATTAATGTTTCTACTCTGATTGTTATTTTTTGTACATATATAGATGAAAAGAATAATAAAAAAAAATCTGTTGTGGCCAGCACAATACCTCTCGCCACTTCCGTTTTTGCTTACATAAGTATAGGGCGCGAGCAGTAATGTGACATTGTTGACCTTACAAGCAGATATGGGGGCCCGTGTCAGAATGATGATTAGTAATTATTTACATAGATGTCAAATGTCAAAAATTTTCATTAAAAAATTTCAAGATTTTCTAAATTCACGTAGTTAATTTGTCACCAGGAGTGTGGAATTTACTTGTCAAGCAAAATAAACCACATGAAATTGGAAAATCACTAAATTTAGAATGAAAAATTAGTATATTTGACATCTATGTACATAATTACTAGCTATCATTCTGACACGGGGCCCCATATCTACTTGTCAAGACCAACAAAGTTACATGACTGCTCACGCCCTAATGTATTTAACATTTCTTGTATACCTACACTCTACACCAAAAATTCTACTTACATCTATTCTTTGTATTTAGATTTTTTAATTTTAAATTCATTCTATGAAGAAATTGTGTCCTCTTCTAATTTTTTGAAATGTTTCCAATTCATTGTCGGGATTGACAGTATTTTTGAAGGGTATATGTAATATACCTACAATTTTAAATATTTAACTATTAATATAATAAGAAATAATATAACGTATGTAGTTCCCAAATAAAATCTTCTGAAATGTCTCTGGATTTTTGACACTGACATTTATCTGTCAGTTACAAAAATTTAAAAAAATAATATTTAGAAGATTTTTTTAAGAATCTGCTCCTTCAGGTTGTTCAATTTATTACCAAAACCATTTCAGCTCTTCCCAGTAATGTCCGATTGAGAAATACGTAGTTAAACAAATATTAAGTGTTATAGTTTTTGAGAAATCGTCCTTCCAACCGGCTCACACACACACACACACACACACACACACACACACACAGACATCATCGTAAAAATATTAAAATCGGATTGTAGGGACCGTAAAACGTGCTTAATCATTAAAATCTGGATATGCCATTTTTAGCATAAATCCAATTCCTCTCTTAGCGAGAGGTAAAAATGGTAGAAAAATGGATAAAAACCATTGTACTCGTAGTTTGTGTTGTTTGTTATGAATGATTAAAGCAAATACTTTATTTTATCTTCTGAAACAAATTTTTATTTATTTATTTTTAATATTTTATGAGAAAGTTAATCAGATTTATTATACTTTCTGTCATATTTTTGTATTTTTCAACAAAAAAATCATTAACAACATATTAAAATGTGTGCGGAAACTGAATTTAATTAGCCATCTAATGGAACTGGAACAAAGAAAATAAAAATACAGCGCTATTAGGCGCTGTAATTTTCCTGTGGTATTAAGAACAGAATGGCGGATACTGTGATATTAAAGAACATGGAAGCTTCGTTGTAAATGCTTTAGATTTTTATGATTTTAATGTTTTCCTACAGCCTCGTTCAAAAGAGTTTAATGTATTTTATGTGAAATAAGATTATTACTTTATGGCCCAAGAGTGGTAATTTCGTTAATGAAAATTTATTAAAAATTATTTTGCATAGAAATAAACATTTAATTAAGCCAAATTAATTTAAAAGACAGAAAGTAAAAATATCTCCTGTACCATTAAAGTAGCTTTCTACTGAACATAACCGTTTATGACACGTGTTATTAACAATGCTTTTTTCACCAATTTAAAATAAAGGCTTACAAAATATTAATTACTTTTGTTATCAAAATTTGTTGCAGACTTTTGAAAAGCCAATAGAAATGTTTGTAACATAAGATATTAACATTAGCTACTTTTTCCATTAATATTTTGTGATTTTTAGTGACAACAGCAACAGTATTAATAACATTCTACCCATAGATCCCTTTCCCGCCGGACTACAGAATCTGTCAATAATATTAATAACAAAATTAGATCATCTATTTACTTGTTGATAACATGTTAGCAATTTTATTAATAACTTTTAATTTTTTATGAAAAATCGTTATTAACATTTTTATTAATAACATTGTTAGTAATATTTTATTATTAATTAATTTATTTAAACAAATTTTAATAACTCATTTTTAATTAACATTTTGTTAAAAACAATGTTTTGTTACTCTTTCAGGATAAAGCCAGCTAAAGTAAAAACAGAAACACAAATTGACAAATTACAAGTTTCTTTAATATACTAAAGCATGTAAAATGCGAACAAATTAATAGCTAGCATTTGTAGGTTATGTCAACAACAGCACATTAAAATTTAATACTCATTTACGTGACTGAGATTATAGGAGCTGACTAATAAAATGTAATAATTAACGCAATAAAGCCCGGACTTGACATACATCGCGTGAGGAAAGTTCTATAATTTACTTTATTAAAAGTTGATATAATGTTAATACCTAAACATGCTTGGTCTTTAGAGCTCAAACGATCAATTATAGTACAGTTTTGTTCGGAATAATGTTCTCAATTACCTTATTAGCCAAAATACGTGGATTATGAAGTATAAAAGAGTAAAAGCCTTGCCGATTTATTTACTCGTGTCCAATTTAAAAGAAATGAAGTATATACATAAGAAAAATATAAAGACATCTAGTGTGGCCCAGGCGAAAGAAGTCTGCTTAGTTAGGAATGTATGGCGAAGGATGATTGTTTCTTAACTATTATTGTGATCCGGATGCGGTATTTCGCTACCGAAAATCGGTCACTTTAATATGTTTAACAGGGCTATTCTGTAGGATCGTTATGACATAACGAATCGGTAAAACGTTATATCGTCATGGTAATAACGAAAATCGTTTAATAGGCTTATTCTGTAAACGATCGTTATGACATTTTTCATTGTTAAATCGTTATCATAACGATAATCGTTAAAGTGGTATTCTGTAAACAATAATTTAAGTCTACATAACGAAAAAAAGATACCGATATCGTTATTTCTTAACGATTGGAAAAATCATTCGTTATCTAAACTTTTTGTCAATAATTCAGTATTTTAATTCATGTCAAAATAAAATTGCTATTATGTTGAATAGTGATCTCAAAAACCAGTCATATTACAGTTTTCTGCAAGGTAATATTAAAATAATTTAATAAGTTTTTATTCATAGCGCCTAGCGCAAGCTTCTCAATTTGTCTACAGATGGTAGTAGTTGCTCTAGCATAACCTACAAAAAGAAAAATAATGGTCAGACAGCTGACAGGTTGACAGCAGAATTAATCTAACCTAGAAGTTTTGTGAGTTATATTGAATTATTTTAGATATTTCAATTAAAATTATAAATTGATTTTAGGAAATAAAGTTCTTAACTTGATCCCAAGGTTATTATTTTTCAAAATGTGTTACATAATACGGATACAAAGATAACGATTATCGTTAAGTAGAGATAACGATTTTCATAATAACGATTTCGTTATGGTAACGATTCGATTTTACAGAATAGGCCTATAAGAGTAAGGATTTGTTGTAGGATGTTGATGTTGTACTTATTGTTATCGGGTTTGTGCCCACTAAGTGGGACACGCGTGGAACACATACACTGGCACTTTGATGACCGATGAACACTGTATATTATTGTTTCTTGAATGTTGAAGGATCCTAATATGGTTTATTTTGGTAATTTTGGGGCCTTAGTAATCCTCATGAATATTTGTATAACATTTTATTTGTTACATTTACAAGACGTTTCGGATATTAAATGTATCCATCATCAGTGACTCTTAATCAAAGCGTAAACTCCATCGCCGAAATGTCGACGGATGTGGTAGAAAAATCCACGATTGTCCATTATGTTCAAACGGGAAGATGTCAAGATGAGAGAAATTCGGCCGATTCCCACGTGTTAAGTATTGTTTCTTGAATGTTGAAGGATCCTAATATGGTTTATTTTAAAATAAACCATATTGGGACAAATAAAATGTTATACAAATATTCATGAGGATTACTAAGGCCCCAAAATTACCAAAATAAACTTTATATTATTGACATGGGGTCGCTTGGCCGTGTGCCTGAGTGTCTGGTCGCGAATCTGAGGACCCGGGTTCGATCCCGACAGACGCAAAAAATTACGTCGAATTTTAAAGGCACTAAATTGATCTCTGTGGTGCACTCTCCACGCCAGCAATGAGTGCCTGTGAGGTGACGCCTGGTAAGCGCCCACACGGTACAAATATATCATCATTACCGATATCTGTGTATAAAGCAGATTGGCCCACCCAGCAATGGGTAATATGCCGTGATGATATATTTATATATTTATATTAGACATTATTTGAAATTAAACTAGCTTCTTTTTATTTACATCATTAATATTTACATTAAACTTATTATTATTATTAATTACACTAAACATAAACATAAACTAAATAGTTACATTGTTGTAACCCTGCGTACTAGCGTCTAGTACGCGCTCAATCTAAAACTCGAGACTACATATTTTCCACTTGTTACTTCCTTGAACGTAAGTAAAGGAAGTATTGTAATCGCGAAAAATTTCGGTTTTCGGATTTCAGCGGAAATATCCATTTTGATCATCCCAGAATCCATTTTGACTAATTTCGTCGTGACGTCTGTACGTACGTACGTACGTACGTATCTCGCATAACTCAAAAACGGTAAGCCGTAGAAAGTTGAAATTTTGTATTTAGGACTCCTATAACATCTAGTTATGCACCTCCCTTTATGGTTATTACACAATTTCTAGAAGTGGCACTTTACATGAAGCCTATAATAGATTTTAATGAAAAACTGTTTTAAAATATAATCCAAAACTTTTCAAATTTGGTATACAAGACTTTTATGTCAATCGAAATAACATAATAGATTTTGATTAAAATAGGCTAACCGGAAGTGGTACATTACTTGAAGTTGTTAACGGTTTTTCTTGAATAAAATGATTTTATTTTGATTTTAGAAATAAATGCTTCAAATAAAAGTTTTAGAGAATTAATTTCTGCGTCTAGCACATCAAGTATTATTAAATTAGTCCTTTGTATAAGCGAGATATGTAAATTTAAAAATTATATACTTTTTTGTTTTTGTAATAAAGCTTGCTATGGATTAGGACAAAAACATTAAAAAAATATTCATGTCAAATTATGTTAAATACGTGCAATTTTATGATTCGTACAATAACAAATATTATATTTTTATTGTGAAATTAGTCATATTCTTTGTTGTAATCAAATATTTCTTTGTTGTAATCAAAACTCTCTTTATAAAGAACCGGGTTAGATTAATGTTAATTTAAGAATGATAGTAGTAAATGAATTATTTTTTGTTCTATATCAAAATATTTCTCGGGCTTGGCTTAAGCCTGTCAATATTTTGTAATTTAATTATTAAAAAAATATGTATAGGTTAATAGGCGCACAAAGAAGTCGTGTGGTGTCCACATCACTCATGACATTAGTCAATATCATTAATTCAATTAAAAATATTGGCATGTATTTTTTTATGGTCCCTATATATCTTACCGTTTTGAAGTTAAAATTAATATTTTGTAATTTAGTTATTAAAAAAATATGTATAGTTTAATAATCGTACAAGGAAGTCGTGTGGTGTCCACATCAGATTTTGTTTCTAAGACAAACTGCCTAAAAACAAAGCGTTAACTTCGTGACAGGATTATCTTAGGGGTGCAGGATGAAAGCATCATAGGGCATCCATGGTGTCCTGTGTCACGCTCACGTATGCTTAATAATTTAAAGACTTAATTGTCAACAAATAAATAATAAATGTCAAAACCATAAACACTGAGACAACGTTGAGATACTAATTACCGATGATATAGTATGACAATGGCGAATCCAGACGCAGCTATTATAATATGAAAAGAATTTCTAAACTGAATTTTGACATCTATAACTTAAATATATAAACATATTTAAAATATTATTTTTGAAACTACAATTTAGAAAAAAATATTTGTCGTTGTAAAATAATATTTTGTAGACTATATCATTCATGAAGTTATAAACCAATAAGAATGTGTGATTTTCCTTAGCTACCACGTATTACAGCGGTTATTATTGAGTATCCATGGTGAACGAATATACGAACCTTGGTATATTCGAATATACCTACCTTCGTATATTCACTTATAAGTGCGTTTGGTTATTTTGTTCTATGTACTCAGAACTGGCAATGTCATTTTTAATTATATTTACGGACATGATCTTTTTCATTCGATCACAGTATCGAATATACGAGTATAAATGAATCTGTAGTTACACTTTGACGAGGAAAATCGTGCGTTGTATGCTTTAAGTAGACATTTAAAATCACACTGACTGCTCCAAGTGCACCGAAACAAATAATTGAACGCATCTATTGTTTGACAGAAAGGAATTATGGAAGTAAAAATTTGACAAATAAACAAATAATTATTTGGATCACAAATCTGGAACTGCACTATTGCTAGTTTATTTGAAATACAAACATTTATTTTGAAATACGAGCATTTCAATGTAATATTACATACTACTACAACTATATTTAAATTATGTAGTATATAGTTTCTGTCAAAATAAAATAGACCACAGGTCTACGTTAAATTTACTATTTACTTTTTAATTTATTTTTTATTCATGATATAGTCTACCTGTATACAACTCGACAATAGAAAATTCTCGACATACTCAACGAGTTGCCTAATGGAAATACCACTCGACCTTTGGTCTCGTGGTGTTTCCAGGCAACACGTTTCGTATAATCGAGAATTTTCAATTGTCTTGTTGTATAATATATGAAAATAATATTAAATTACAATGTAAATGTTAATATTATTTTCTACAAAATATTATTTTATTTATGCTGATGATGAATAAATTTTGATATCCGAAACGTCCTGGAATAAATGTAGAATAAAATTGGAATACACGAGCCCATGCTATTCGTAATTCAAACTATATTTGCATACTGATGTTTATTGTTTGTTTATATTGTATATACTCTTTCTTCATTCATATTTAAATACCAATGAAACCGTCATTATTTCGGACAAAATAACAGAAATGTCGCCTTAGGCGTACAATACTTTCATAAGAATAGCAAGATTCAAGTGTTAGTTTGTACCTCTTTTATCTTTCTGCTGTCTCTATCTTTCACTCTCACATAAATGGATTTGTTAGCTAAAAGCAGTTCCGTTTTATTATTTTTAGTTCGGATCTTAAAATAACATAAGAGGTTATTAAATTCTGAGCCTCTTTTGTCGATCGCCTGGCCTTAATTGGTGTTTTAAACACAAGTAGTCTATGAATTGATTTAGTTGTTCAAAGACTCTAAAAAGCAATAGAGCTTATATGGTTTCAATGCTGGTAGCTAATTTTGAGAAACCTTTACAGTCATCCTGTAATTTTTTTTAAAAAGTATTTTAATTAATGAAAACATTTTAAGGAGCTTCATTTTGTAATTAATAATGTCTATTATAATTTGGGTAGTAACATATTTTATCGTAATAATTCAATTAAAACTAAACCAGTCATAACAAAGTAATTAATGATATATTTAATAAAGCTAATTTAGCTTTTCATATCAATGTCAGATGGTTAATAAAATAGGTAATTAAATACATATATAATAAATTAAACAATCCCTGAAATGCATTTGAAAATTGTTAATATATTAAAATTTGTATGTACTGTCCATTAAATTATTTCCAAAAATATTAAAAGGAAATACAATGGTAAAATTTCTATATGGCAGTAATTTCAGCCCTATTAATATTAGAATAAAAGTATAAATATAAAACACGTTCAAAATTAAAATCCGCGTCAAATAATCCCAAATTTATGTATATAATATGTTCTTATCATGAAATGGACGTAATTTTCCGTATTTAAGCTGTTAAAAACAAAACATACAATTCTTACTGTCCTATTGTTTGTTGTTTGAGTTTGACAGATATTAGTATATTAGTTGATATTTAAAGTTATAGATTGAAAATTATTTCATTGTTTTTTTTTTTCTGGGATGGTAAATGTTTCCAAGATTACTGATAAACAATTTAATAATTATTAAAACTTTATAACAGATACCATCAGTTAAATATTTTGTTTTATCTCTTATGTTATTGTGTAAATACGTAGCTAAAAATTATAACTTTTATTTGGCTTCTCACTCGCGAGCGGAACACATATATTTTTTTATACCCTGGATTTTAAAGTAGTGATACAAAATGTTAAATGAATTTTGTAATGCACAATAAAGACCTTTTTGTAAGAAGAAATGTGATTAATATTTGTATAGGTACTTGCAACAATTAGGTACTTATTCTTATTTTTATTTTATTTTTTGAAACTTGCACATTAGTTGTATTGAAAATTTAAAATTTTAAGTTCTTTTTATTTAATTTCATTGTGTATGAATTTTTCAATAATATTTGAAAATTTGAATTTTACTGAATGTAAGTACGAGGAGCTGATTATATTTAGAAATATTATAGAAAAAAAAAACCTGTAACAATATAAACGTAATAAAACTAACATAAATAAGAAAGTTGATAACGCATTAATGGCAGAAAAAGTACTTGTTGCTAATGGTGTTTTTTTATACTGAAAATATGTTAGAAATGAAAAGAAATCCCTCGTACGTTACAAACCATGTGATGTCTTTTAGCGCCGAAATAAATTACAAAAATTAAATTTTGATTTTTTTTTTACATTATTCTATTATTTATTTAACTACATTACATAAATATACAAACAGCCATCTTTTTAATGCAAAATTCCTACAAAAATACCAAATTAGTCCAGATTTAAAAAAAAAATGAATGCACATTTATAACCAAAAATAATAAAACACAAACTTTCGAAAAAATATGATCCAATGAACTTCAGCCTCAAACCATAAGACCAACTCTTACACTTTGAGAAAACTTTTGTTAATGTTATGACATACAGTCCCGCAGAAAATTTGAAAAACCTTTACAACATTTGCATACATATTTGAAAACATACTCGTCCATTTTAAAAAAGTAAACAAAGAACTTTCCAGCAGAATACCAAATGAGCCACCTATTTTTCAAACCATTGTTAAACACAAGACAAACAAGTCAATTGAAGTTACACATAAAAAATCGAACAAAACAAAGCTCCTGCTCCACACTCCTGCTGGGGAAAAATAACACGAGGCAGGAATAGCTGACGAAATGGAGCGCTAGAGAGGTGGGAACTGCAACACTCCACTCCAACCAGGTGACAGTCTGGAAATCTCGTCAGCGACGCTGATTCGGAGATTCAGGAGATGAAGAGAGGTATTGGACACAAAGGACAGTGGTCTTGGTCTGTCAGACGCACTGGCTGGAAAAACTCACTCGAGGAAACTTTTCCAATGATGGACGCATTTATCACAAAAATCAACAAGCTGTATTTTATTAACTTTCTTAATGAATTTTTGTTTGGTGAATTTATTTTTTAAAAGAATTAATCTTTGCCTGTTGCGGTTTATATTAATTAAAAAACTGAAGTTTGCAGCATTATATGTTGATCAACAATTTTTAGAGTACTTTATGAAATGCGATTTCAGGAAAGAAACATTACAAATAAAATACAGAAATTCAGTATTCTAGTTCAATACGTAATAATAATTGTTATAATCATCGAATAAATTGAATATTCAAGTTTTTTTTACAAAACAAAAACATTTCGGATCCGTTCATTGATGACAAAGGTATTGCGACAATTTTTCTTCATATAATATAGTAAGTATAAAAACAAGATATTTAGATTTATATTTGTTTTTATGGATTCACTACTTATTAAAAATTAAAAAATATCGGGACTTGTTTGACTTTTATAGATATTTTGCATTTATCTGATAAAAATAACGAAAATAAGTATGAAATTGTTTAAAAAAATCTGATGTGGCCAGCACATGACTTCCCGCGAATTTAATGTTTACAATAGCAATGAGCTTTAAGTAAAGTATCACTTCCAGTTCATAGTTTGTAAACAAAATCTAATTTGTTGTTCCAATAAATAGAAAAGTCTATAATATAAAATTTTGGATTATATTTTATTGTTTTTCCTCGAAAATCTGTTGAGAGCTTCTAATTAAGTACCATTTCTGGTTTATCCTGTATAGTCCAAGTCTAATATGTTGTTTTAAATATATACAAATTTGAAATACCAAATTTGAGAAGTTTTGGATCACATTTTATTATATTTTTCAAGAAAGTATGTTTCGAGCTTCCAGTAAAGTACCACTTCCGGTTTATCAATTTTAGAAAAAATCTAATATGTCGTTCTCATTAATAAAAGTCTTAAATATCAAATTTGAAAAGTTTTGGATTATATCAATATATTTTTCACGAAAATCCGTTCAGAGCTTCAGTAAAGTATCACTTTCGGTTTATCAATTTTAGTCAAAATGTAACATATTGTTTCCCTTGATATAAAAGTCTTAAATACTAAAATTGTTTTTTTTTTGGGTATTTATAGTTTATAACATAGTTCATAACATGTATCCAGATGCCCTTGAACAATAATTAGAAACTGAAAAATAAAAATAAACATTCATTATTTTTTTCAGACCAAAACTGTAAATATAAAATTTTAATTTGAGTGTGAATAAATTGTTATCGTTCTTTATATTTTTTATTTAATTTACAATTTAACTTATTTAAATATTTTTACAAGTTCTTCGTTAAAAACTGTTATGGGCTTCAAGTAAAGAATCTCTTTCGGTTCTCCAATATTACACAAAATCTAATACAGAAAGCTTAAATACGGAAAATCATTTTTTTCGAAGATTGATATGAGTTATTGTGGAAGAAAAAATCGTCAGACACACATATACAGACAACATTGTAAAAATAGTAAAAATGTGTTGGGGACCCTAATTCGAGCTTATTCATTAAAAACTCACTATCGAATTTTTTGACCGAAAAAAATACCTCCATTTATGGTATGGCAAGAGGTAAAAATAAGATATATTTTTCAACTTTGTTAAAAAAACTCAAACCTCTATTTTTTCATGCTTGTGTGCTTTATTTGCTTTTGGACACAACCTCATGCTCTTAACGACGCGACCAGCATCGAACTAAATAGCGCCATAAGCTGGAAACTTTAGTAAATAGACTTGTTTTCTTTCTATCTTTTTCTCGATTCTATTGTACCGAGTAATGTTCCATAATTTATCTGTAAAAACTAAAGTTTTGACCTTTCTGACGTTTTCTTTCGTTCTTGTTTCCACAGGCCAACACTTTGTGTCCTCCTCAGTTAAATTCCAGTTCTGTCAGTAATGCTTACACCAAAATTTTGCTATTAAATGTGTGCGCCTTCCTCCTATACTCCAATAAGACTTCCATGGATGCTGTTTAGTTCACTGCTTTTCTGTCAAGATCTTTTTGAGTATAAATTTGATTTTATACTTCAAAAATCTCTTAATTTGAACTAAATGTGAAAAGTAATCAGATAAATGTTACAAAAATTAGATCGCGGTAAAATGTACACTATTTTTAATTATTCTATTATATATCGCTAAGTTTGTATTTCGCAGATGACTTCACAATACCTTCTACCGTTTTTAACAAAAATTAATTATTAGCAGATTTGGATTCTAAATTCTATTGAAATAGTAATTTAAATATATCCCGTACACTTTAGGTAAAATAACATAGGGATATTATCAGGTTACCCGTAATTTGCTATCATTCAGTTTGTGTAGGTCATCTATAGATTTTTTGATGCTGAACGCGGTTACATCGGCAATGTTGATGCACGCAGACGAACCGGAAACGATGCTCATGATTACATTTGTAGAATGTTATCAATCTCATTTAAATATCCCCGGAGATCTGGTTCAATCTCCTCGCTAGAGCTACACGAGTACGCCGAGAAGGCGTAGCTTTCTCAAGAACGACTGATATCAACGTACAAAAAATTTAGAGAAATTTTAACACTACAGAATTGCTTCTCGATAAAATACCAATACAAAAATCATAGCATTAACCATGATGTTATTTATTCATCTAAATTGATGACATTAAAATTTTCTCTATTATTATTACTTGTTTTTTTATACATTTTATGGCGATGAAGTATATATTCCTTGAGTTAGTCTTGTGCTTTTTTGTATCATTTCATTTTATACTATACGCTAATGAAGATGAAATTATGAGACAGAATACTCATGGATGACATGAGCTTTGAAACTGAGACCCTTGAGTCGTGAAGCGATAACGTTATCACTTCGCTACATGGGTCAGTCCTAATTACGTGTAAATTTTACTTAACAGTTAAAATTATTCCCAATTTTCTTTACCGAAATGTGAAAAAAAATCTGACGTGGCCAACATATTACCTTCCACCTATATTAAAAACACCTACTTATCTACCAATAGTAGAAAATGTATTAATTTTCATTGGATGAAATATAACTTTTCTTGTGTTATTACCTAGATATCTAATAAATTTTTATTTAATATTTTCGCCCCATTATTAAATGATTAGATTTTTGATAGTAATATTATTTGAATAATACCTAAATTAGGTAGCCATCACGGAGTAGTGTTTATCTTTAAAGCATATGTACTTGATTTACCAAACAATTTATGTTTTAATTCTGTAATTTATTTAATTTTACAAAATAAAATAAATAAAAATAAACACATGACCGGGGTGGAATTTGAACTCGTGAAAAATTATTACGATGTCTCGATCTTACCAGTTCAGCTAATGAGCACATTACTATGATTATTGTTTTCAAGAAGTTATAAATAATAACTGCAAATAGCATTATACTTTTGTAAATATTTCAATAATAAGCAATTAAATTACGAATATTTAGATACTCTTCGATCCCACATTAAATAATATTTCTGACCTTATCAAAAACTCTCACTTTAGCCTTACGGGACAAATTATGTTTGAAAAAAACTGTTTTCCCATGTTAAACGACTATGTCACGGGTCACGGTTTTCAGTATTCACACTGTATAGAAAAAAAGATCAATGTATCTACGAGTATACAGGCTGACACTGAAAAACGAGTCACTCAAAATATATATTTTTTTCGTATTCCACGAATTTAGATCCATATGTAGACGTGATTCGATTTTGGTTATAATTGGTAAAACGGGCGTACCCTCAATTCCAACTTTTAACAGTTTTTCTTGAAAAAACGCAGGTAAATATCATTTATTGACAATTAATGATTTAAGGAATATATTATTTTCTATACGATTTGATTGCATATTATACTTTATATTCAATAGATATAGAGTTAAAGAATTATAAATATATTAAATTTCATAAATCGGCCAGCTATGCTAACTATGGAAACTGGTAATATATTCAGATAATTCAAATTGACAGATGTCAGTATCAATGAAAAGAAAATGAATGTGGCAGAGACTAGGATATTCAGGAAAATGTTGGGGAAAAAACGGAAAGATAGGGTAAGGAATGAAAGGTAAGGGAAGTGGCTCAAGTGATAAAGTTTGTAGAAAGATACAAGAGACGATTACATTGGTTTGAACATGTCACGATGAAAGATGAAGAGTATAGTGGAAGAAGAATGAATAGCTTATAATAGAAGGTGCAAGAAACATAGGAAGACCAAATATAAGATGGAAGGATTGTATTGCGGAAGACGTGAGAGAAAAGGAACTAAATGAGGACGACATGCAAAACAGAAATGAGTGGACGAAGAAAATAAAAAACAGCGACCCCTAACGAATGAGAAAGGCTAAAGAAGAAGATGTTAGTTAAGTGAAATTTGCGTAGTTTGTTTATGAAATAATTTTACTGGAAATATAGGATCTTTTGCAAGATGGAGTTTGTACATAATACACAGGATAAACGGAAGGTAATGTGCTGGTCACATCAGATATTTAATTATATTTTCATTCTAAAGTAGGCTTACGAGCTCCCAATCATGGTATTTACCATGATGGTAGCGCTTCCGATTTAACCGCAAATAACATTAACTTTCATATTTCAAATTCACCGTATATACATTTACATATTTGGAATCTACGTAAAATTACGAATAAATTACAAAACTGTAAGAGAAAGTTATGAATAATTATCCTGGTAAGCCATATCAGGTAGGCTGTAATAAGAATTTTTTTTTTTTGTGACAAAATATGAAATCTTACAAAAATAATTTACTATTTAAACAATTAACTTACATATTACTTAATATTATCTCAAATCTTTTCACAACTTGCCTGATATCATGGCGGTGATCATGGCTTAGCAGGTTTTTGTAATTTATTTCTTCAATAAAAATGGATTTCAAAAATATCGTTGAATTCAAAATGTTACGTAGATTCCAAATATATAAAAATACATAGGGTATCCCATTTGAAATATGAGAGTTAATGTCACTTCCGGTTAAACCGGAAAAGGTACCATTTGTGACCCCCTAGGCCTAGTTAACAAATATTTTCCATCTTAGTGGGAAGACAAGTATTCAAAATTATCTGAATAATATTTAACTTTAGTGGATATATATCCTCTTTAAAACTGTTAAATTTTGGTTAGTAATAAAACATTCAATATAAAAGAAAAACATTAACCTTTAACATATTAACTAAAACGTAAAGATAACAAAAAGTTTACTATGTAGGTTAGTTGAGCTTTCAGCTACAGGAACTATTAATCGATCTATTTACATTTACTGCTCCGTAAATGCTTTCGGTCTTTCAATGCTGTAAAGGTCACACGTTGTTGAAATGTTTAAAATAAGTCACTAAACATCGCGTTGAGATTGCACTCGAAGTAGCTCGCACTAAGCCGGAAATGTTTCTCTGGGATATTTGGAAAGATTCCAGGGTTGATAGAGAAAGCTACATTGATGAACTATTGAAAACAGAAATATACGGATTTAAATCACAGACCACTAATTTTTGATCTGCTTCTGAGTTAGAGTTAGTTCAAAACAAATAAATCTTGGAAGTTTAATTTATTCCGTTATTGAAGCGGGAAATTGCAATAAAAGTTTTGCAGAAAATGAAGTTGAAGATATTTTCAACTATTAATAAATCCACTATTATTAGAGTCTTGTACAAAACGCAGATACTTTATAAATTATAATATGGGGTAATAATTATTAGAGTAGTTAAAGTAAATTCGATATCATGTGATATGCAATAAAGTAACAGAATGATATCATCTTTTTCCATAATAACTCTCTTTTTCAATAAATTTATCATAACGTCAAAAATTTTGTAGTGTTACCGCTTTTAATTATATATATATATATATATATATATATATATATATATATATATATATATATATATATATATATATATATATGTTTTGGTAATGTATACTAAAAGTATATCACATAAGCAGCCTAATAGTAAATATAAAATTCAAGTATTATCTTGTAATGTTTAATATTTAAATTACACTTGGCACGTTTCACAAAATTTGTACTTTGTACAGTTTATTTATTAGTATTATCTTGTAATTAAAAATAACGTATCCGGCCATGGTTATTTCTCAAGACAGACGCCAGATAACTATACTTCAGAATTCACATATACCGTTTTAAAATTTTGAAATGAAAATGACAGATTTACACACTGGTAAAACAAAAATGTCGAATTAAAGAATTGTGGAATGCGCTTCAATGATATTTTTTCTCGTTCTACGCCATAGAACCATGGTATACCTATCCCTGTTTAATCACTAATGCTTATTAGGCTACACTCACACTCATGTTCTAGGGCCGCATACCTACTCCCTGTAAGCTATTTTTTTTTCACAGTAGTGATACTTTATAGAAAAAATACATGTCTCTTATTTTTTCATGTAGAATAATATATAAAATTTTCAAAAATTGTGATACTTCCCTATTAGGAGTAGTTTTCTTCGTGTGGATACATATCTTCAATTAGGAAAAGTTTTATTATTAGCAAAATATCAAATTATAATAATTATAGTTGTCGTCAAATGAGCATGGACTGGAAATTTCTACACTGTTGCCAGTTCAGGGGCAATGTTGAAAATGCTAATTTATGAAGAAGCGGTAACACCGCATGAGAAGGGCAGGGTGCGGAGAAGGGAAGAAGTTGAGCATCAGTCCATACTTATTTGACGGCGAGTATATTACTATTATATACACAGCCTACTCAGGAAAATATGCCATATAGTTTTTCAACAAATAACCCGAAGCATGTCTCTTCATTATCAAAGAAATGTTAGGTAATTCAAATTGTATATCAGAAATTACATGTTCAGTTTATTGGTATTTAAACCTTCGAAAACTTATAAATGAGTGTAAGAAAATCTATAAATATTATAAATTTAAAATACAAAAACATTTATGTGAAACAATACAGCCAATATTGTAAAGAGCTCTGATAGTATAATGTCAAAAGTTTTAAATTTATAGATATAGTGAACAAAAAATCATAGTTTTGGCTAGCACTACATCGTTGTTTAAATCATCAGAAGCTTTTGGCCCATTTAAATATTTATTCAACGAATAGTTTGACATTTTTATTGTGCTTTATGCGTGTTATAATTTTATAATAATTATTCAGTAAGGTGACCAAAAGAACAAGTATCTAAAATGGAAATAAATATAGAAAATGAAGTATTTTAGGGTTATCTTTATTTGTTGATAATATTTTTTTCAATATTATAATATTAGGATTGCCATCCTTATCATTGTTGATATCTTCCGATGAATAAATTGTTGTTTACCTTTTTTTCCTCGCTTCTTACTTATATTTTCACTCATTTCCATTTGATTTCAATGACAGAAATCTTAAGTACATCCAGGTTACTACATTCGTCACAATAACTTAAGCACAGTAGTAGCAACGCTGCGGCGAGTCCATTGCAGCAATTTCCTAGTACCTTCCGGCAATCCAGGAAGGGGAAAACGAGACAGTTCTAGACCATCCTCAATGGTGCCTTCTACCACCTGGACCAGACCAACTCAGTCTTTTAAACTGTAGAACTGATCTAGGTTGCCCCATTCCAAAAAGCGCCAATTTCAACTGCGCCCTCGTTCAGAATTTATTATATTTACATCTGATTTAATACATTTAAATTTTAAGTAAAAATTGTATAGCCATACGCAAATAAATAAAAGATAGAATGTCTCCTCACTGCGTGGAAGTTTGAAATTCATGGGTGATTTTAACCCTACTTCATATTATGTTTATGTTTATTCGCACTTGTTTCAGAAAGAGCATCAACCATCCCATCCTGGTTTAAAACTCAGCAACATAAACGTAACATGAAACGTTGTAAACATCCGTCTCTTCATTGTAATCTCTTCGGCACTTGAACCGATAACCTCAAGATTACCAGCAAACCCATTAAAATCCACCATCAATTCACCTTCATCCAGCGAATAATAAACACAACTTAACAAAAATCTCACGTTTCACAACACAACCAAACCAAAACCAGCGCCAGTAAAACAAGGAAAATCGCATTGCATTGCACGAAGGTAGGAACTTCTCAGTGAGGGTGACACTTTACAATCACCGAATGGCGACCGAGGTTGTGTGCATTTCTCGTTACCTAAAACGACAGGGGTATCAGATGAAATATCTCCCAATCATGAGACAGAATTGTGTCATCGTTACTTCCAACTCACTTCATTCGAAGGCTGTACAGATGCCTGATTGGTTACAAACTCCAAAGAAAAACGACGTTAAAAGGAGTAGCTTTCACGCCAGTATAACACAGTGAGAGTGATGATGCATCATTTCATAAAAAAGGATACTTTGTTGTTGCTTATTGAAGCCCCCTCGTTTTATTATTAACTATTTTATATTGTTTTCGACCGTAACTGTTGATTAAAGAATCTATGACTGGTACTTAAATTCCCAACTACGCAAGCTAGTAATAAGTCACCCGATAAGAAAGACAGTGCAGATTCGTGCAGATTAAGTTAGTGTACACTAGCGGGATTAAAATACCTTAATTTGATATTAATATTACCCCCACTTCACCTTGTACTAACTACACTACTTCGAAATTTATTTCAGAAAAATGTGTACTAATTCTACATTTTTCTTATCACACAGGCTGCATAAATTACACTTCTTTCATTAAACAAATCATCATCAATACCTAAATCTGTGTACAAAGCAGATTTGCACACCCATCAATGTGTAATATGCCGTGATGATATATACTAAACATGCCATTAATTAAACTGGAACAACCTAGAGCAAGTCATCGAACAGACCTAGTATTATCATTGCTTAAAAATCTGTTGTAGCCAGCACAATACCTCACGCCACTTCCGTATTTGGTTGCACAAGTTTAGCGCGCAAGCAGTCATTCATGTGGATCCGCGTCAGAATGACAACTAGTAATTATGTCAAATGTCAGAATTTTGAATTCAAAATTTAAAGATTTTCTAAGTTCACGTGGTTAATTTGTCACCAGGAGTGTGGAATTTATTTGTGTAGGAAAATAAACTACATGAAATTGGAAAAACAAAATTTTGAATGAAAAATTATGATATTTGACTTCTATATACATCATTACTAGCTATCATTCTGACACGGGTCTCCTATCTGCTTGTCAAGGCTAACAAAGTTACATGACTGCCCGCGCCCTGTTGTATTTAACATTTCTTGTATACATTCTACACCAAAAATTCTGCTTATATGTATTCTTTATAATATGTAGATTTTTTAAATTTAATTTCATTCTATGAAGAAATTTTGTGCTACTCTTCTAATTTTTCGAGATGTTTCCAATTCATTGTCGGGATTAAAAATATTTCTGAACACACATACATCCACACACACACACACACACACACACACACACACACACACACACACACACACACACACACACACACACACACACACACACACACACACACACACACACACACAGACATCATCGTAAAAATGTTAAAAATTAATTTTATGGACCTTAAAACGTGCTTATTCATTAAAATATAGATATGCGATTTTTAGCATGAATCCAATACCTCTCTTAGCGAGAGGTAAAAAATAACTGTAGCAAAATTGGCAACGCTATAGGAAATTTGCGTCGCGCAGTTTTATTCCGAAAAAATCTCTATAATTCATTTACATACGTGTTATACGAGTACTCGCTGTGTGTGTGTTTGTGTGTGTGTGACGAAAGTTTCGGATCGCATAACTTCAATACCACGATTTCAAAATTTATAATTTTTCATATTTCTCAAGTTTACATTCATAAGAACAAGTGATTAGATTTTGGTTATAAATGATCAACCGGAAATACCCTTATTTGAAGATTTTAACAGTTTTTCTTGAAAAAACGCAGTTAAATATTATTTATTGACATTTAGCGTTATTATAACTTGAAGAATATATTATTCTCTATACGATTTGATCGCATTTTATACTTCATATTCAATAGATATAAAGCGAATTATAAAAATATTAAATTTCATAAATTAGAAAGATATGCTAACCATGGAAACTGCTAATATATTAAGATAATACAAATTGACAGGTGTCAATATCAATAGGTGCGTTCAATGAAGTAAGCAGTTCAAGCAAATGCTAGGTAAGCAAACGAAACTTATTGCTTGGTACACTGAAAGATTTGCTAGCTATATGACGAACTAATATTCACAAATATCATCGAGAAAGTTATAGTGGTCAAATATAACATGTGTATCTCTCATCCCTTTTATTGGCCTGGAAAGTTATACAAAATGAATTTATAGATAGGTACAGTTATTTGCAGATAGTGGAATTAATTTTGAACAGTTTTTAGGTATAAGAACATATTTCAAATTTAAAAATGTTATGAACATTCATCACAAAACTTTGAAAGCCTTTTTGACATGTAATTGATATAAACACACCATAAAATGAGATAGAAACAGTACAAGTTAAAATCACGTATGTATAATTTGGATTTCCTGCCATTACATTTCATAAGTTAGCAAGACAAACGAGAAATTTGGCGCTCAAGCAAATGCTAGGCTATCAAAGTCGTTCAACAAATTTTACTTCCGATTGCTTGTTTTCCTGAAGCTTATTGAACGCACCTAATGAAAAGTAAATAAATGTGGCAGAGATGAAGATGTTGAGATAGATACGGTAAGGAATGAAAGAATAAGGGAAATAAAATATAATAAATAAAGATAAAAAAGAGACGATTACATTGGTTTGAACATGTCATGAGGAGAGATGGAGAATATATTGGAAAAAGAATGAATAGCTTAGAAATAGAAGGTTGAAGAAACAGAGGAAGACCAAAGATAAGTTGGAAAGACTGTATTGAGGAAGACTTGAGAGAAATGGAACTGAATAAGAACGACACGCAAAACAGAAATAAGTGGAGGAAGAAAATAAAAAATGGCCACATCAGATTTTTAAATATTTTATTCAGTTATTTAAGTGAGCAACGATTTAATACGAATTTTAGTACGGCTAAATAGTAAAATTTTCAAAAATGGCAGCATCATAATACACACTGTAGGTTGATAATCTATATATATTATTTAATTAGTGGTATTACTACCATATGTATTTGGGTAACTAGCTAATCGAAATCTCAGAATATAAATCTATATATTTATGTTTAATTTAGTATTATTTGAAATGATCATAGACTTAATGTATATGTTATCATTTTAATATATTCTACTCTAACTCTATAACTACTATGCGCATACTTTTTACTATTCATGAAATTTTCACACGTAGGATTTTATGAGAAATGTGAAAACGAACAGATTTTAAATGAAGGATTATCTTAGTTAAAACTTCTGTAATAGTTAGCAAGATTAAAAAACTTGCTCGCAATGTAAATTTTGATTTAAATTTTAATTTAATGATTCCAAGTTCATAAACTTTTTTTAATCTCCTTTGTTTTCAAACGCAATTTACATTTTGAAACGAATATTGGAATGAAAACAATATTTTACCGGGATAACACCATTATGATGCAAAACATTATAAATTAAATTTTTATAGCAAGTGCCTAGCTCTATTTTTTTATAGAGTTCACTAAAAATTTCACAGTTTTGTCTGTTTTTAAATGTTATTTATAGGTTAATAAATTTAAACGTCTGAGCGAGTGAATACAAACGTTTGCAGCTACAAATATGTTGTCTCAACACATGTTCAGCGGCGCAGGGCGTCAGCTACGACGATGTCAGCAAACGGCGACGCGCTCAGTCTGATTTTAAAATGGAAACCGTGAGAAATTGACACGAGAGAAATAAAAATGTTGCCGTCTGATCACTATTAATCTTTTATAATTGCTGTTTGCTTTGGCGTTGAAATATTTATTGTTTGTTGGAAAAAAGGGTGGTGATATATTTTGTTTATTTTTATGATTCATTGGAGAGAAGGTTCTGTTCACAGCACAATGTGATTTATGAATCAAAATTTTTTAAAAAATTTCCTCGAATTTGCCCGAACAAAAATAATAGGTATTGCATTGCTAATTTTTTCTTAATTATTTCATATTCCTACCTATAAATGAATAATTTATTTTGTATATTTCTTACACTAATTCAAATTATTACAATAAATATAGGTATCTCACTAAAGTATTAAGAATCTTTTTTCGTTGATCGTTAATTAATGGGTTATGTTAATGCATAGAAAATCATTCATTAATGACCTCTATTAATGCATGATTTTATTAATAAACGATTTTAGTGGTTAGCCACATACCGTTGCTGAACAATTGTCAAAATTTACGAGTCAGACGTTACTAACCTTAAAAAAATTCTCATGGAATATTTTTTTTTCTCTAAATTGATAAGATACAGTCAACGGAAAAAAATAGTGTAATTAACACGTGTGTTAATTGGATATTTGTGATCTCAACAATTAACGCGTCAAATAACTATTTTCTCTATTTAGGAATAATGATGACAAATTCTAGCATACTTATTGATACTAGAATAATGACTCTATTCTGAACAAATCTGTGAGTTTTGCAGATCTGTAGATAATAAACAAGATCGCAATGAAAGCTACCACTCTTATGTATAATTTTATATTAATCATTTTTTCTATAGATTTACAGCTTTCTTCAGAAAATTGGCCTAGAAGCTTTATTCTCAAGCGAACATTATGTTACTTGGGATTGTGCGAATGCATATAAATATATAAATATATCTCAATTATGGATAAAAAAGATAGTATAAAACCCTCGTTTCAGATGAACTCGTTAATTTGTCCCGATAGTTTCAACTCCGTCTTTAATATATTTATCAGCATTCATTATATAAGCTAAACATTTACGAGTCAAAATGTTTTAAATTTATAATTACACGATCGGGTTATTTTAATGTTTACCAATAGAGTTTCCAAGGCAGTACGTTTTATTTACAAATTACTAATCGGTAAGTGATTGTGATTACTCGCCGATCAAGAGGCGAGGCGGTAAGTAAATAAAAACAACGATCACAGCTTAATTTAAAAATTACAACAAATATTTTTAATATATGAAAATAATTTTTAAATCTTATTGTTTTTTTTTTAATTTTGTGCGTCGATCATGCAAAACGCGTAACAAGCATTACGGTCAGTCAGTATAATTCTATCGGTATCGAACATATCCTTTTCTTATAAAGTCTTATAAATTTTAAACGGTTCATTATCATTTTTATCTTGTAGAAACAGTCGACACTGACAGAAAAATTGAAATGTAAATTGTCAAGTACGATTCAATATGCCAAAAATTGTAATGAGCCGTTTTGAAACTTTACGAGTATTTATGAATATGGCCATAAGACTGGAATTTTATGACATTTTCACTATTTCTAAATCGTTGGGCTTAGTTCATAAACGTTTTTACGTAAAATTTCTATATATATATATATATATATATATATATATATATATATATATATATATATATATATATATATATATATATATATATATATATATATATATATATACACATACAAAAAAATTAATTCGTAGCAATCTCTTTCTGAAGCAAATTAACAATGTATTCATATCTATATTTTCTGGCACTTAGATAGCTTTGAATTTAAATGCAACAATTCGTGAACAAAAAAAAAATGTATCTGCATAGAGCTATAACGTTGTAAATGATCTTTGCTAATCAATATAAAATGAGGACAAGAAGATATTAATGAATTAATTAATTAAAACTGAAAGCGCTTTGGAGCGAATTGAATTATATTTTACACGTAAATTGAGTTAAGCCGTCTGTAGAACTTTTTATAAATAATGTACAAGGTGTCGTTGTCTGCTACAAACAGCAACAGCAACGAGAAAGAGACATATCTATCTTATTTTATCTTTTAGATATATCTGATAATAAAACGGAAATTGCACGTCGAATAAATTTGTTTTAGAGTTTTATGAAATTTTCAGTAGTACCTGGAATATGTTGAGGATGCTAGCCTAAAGCGACGAATAAATTTTTTAAAACATTCAGTCATTCCTGCATATTTTATGTATTCTCTACGATGTATCTACGTGATATTTTCCATAGAATGTTTTCTCTATATTTTTACAAAGTTATTCTCTATTGAACCTGTAGCAAGGAGATTAAAATGTAAAAAGCTTCCTTTACAAAATGCGTCTATTGTTCCTTTTTTATTATTTTTTTATCATATATACAATATCATTCATTGCAATTCCCTACATTTTATTTTGTAGATATTTATTTTTTTATTTATCAAAATGATTATCACTGTAAAAATATTTGTTAGAAGTATTGTATGTTATTTATTTTACTGTTTTATATTATTATTTAATATATCTTATTTAGTATACTGTTTTATGTTATGATATTTTTGTATATAAATTAAATATATTCTGTCCTTATTTATATATATATATATATATATATATATATATATATATATATATATATATATATATTGTGTTTATGCGTCACCTAAATAATAACGTAAAACGTGGACGACGGTTTATTATGTCAAATATAGAAAATAATCGGATTCATTTGACGTTTGTCAATATAATTTATTTAATATTTTTCATTAAGAATAAATACAGATGTAGTTTTCACCCGGATTGTCACTGAATATGATACTTGTCGATGCCGGAGTTTATGCACGAAAAAGCCACACTACACCCTATGAAATTCAAGGTGTCTCAATCGGCTGGAAGAATCGTTGCTACTATTTTTTTGGAATACAGAAAGAATTTTGTTCATTGATTAACGATACAGGTGTTCCAATATCTGGTCAATATTTCGTTAACCTTTTGGAAGAATTAAATTAAGCCATGAAGACCTGGGCTTTCAAACTATCAACCATCCTCCCAGTCTAGACCTGGCTCCGTCTGACTATTACTTATTTCTAAATTTAAAAAAAAAACAGCTTTGGTGGAAGAAATTTAAATATTATGAAGTGAAAGCTGCATTGTCTGACTATTTTGAATAAAAAATAAAACATTTTTAAGGGTGTAAATTAACGTTTTGAAAGAAATTAAAAGTGTATTAGTGTTAAGGGGAAATAAATTGAGTAAAAAAATAAAAAAATTACTCTTCATTCCGTGATTTTATTTATTTCTCCTCGTATATCTAATTCTAGCGAGTCTCTTGTCCCGAAATATGGGACGTCCCAGTATTCATATTAAACTCAGTGATTCTTCTGTATAAATTTGTTATCTTTTCTCGTTATAAAATATTTTATCACGAGATGATGAGAAATTTTGAAATGGAAAGCGCCCAATGCGCCAGTTTCACAAATAACTTAATATATTTGCAAACCCTCAACGCCGAAGCATATAATTTGTAATCATCTAAAGAATACCCTTAACGAATATTTCCAAATCCTTCTTTTGAGTCGATAATCACGTATTTCACCCTCGTCGAGTTCTATTTAATTCCGCATTTAAACTCCAAGGGCTGTTCGCTCCTCCATGGTCTGTTACAATGGCGACCTTCAATCTAATACTTCAAAGGATCAAGCTATTATTCTTTACATGTCACTTGGGCTTAACGCAGATGTCATTTTGATCTAGATCAAGTATGAGAGACGAGAGGGTGGCAGAATTGATTGAGATGTATAATATAAGTATCAGTAAAATTTATCGTTATAAATTCGAAGTAGTTTTTGTGTTCGCACTAAATTTTTCGTCTAGACGGTCTATTGTTTTTTTCTTTTGTAAAAGCTTTGTATATATCTTTTTTAGTGTAATGTTTTAAAGATATATGTATAAGAAAATAATGTATGAAGAAAATTGACTTACATAAAAAACTACCTACCTAATATATTTATTTTAAAAGCTTTTTAAGTTATTTGCCGTAAAGACTAAAAATTCTGTTACATTATTTTTCCATTTTTTTTATTGGCACATATATTTTCATACGTGAAGTTTTCTATTATTTTTTATTTTAGATTATACTCGTATTAGCTTTTTTAAAATATTTTTAAAGACGGCCGACAACTAAGATCAGTGTTAACTTTTATACGAGTATCTATAATGAAAAAAAAATATTTTTACACAAAAGAATATAATTTAATAATTTATCTTGTTTTCATATTCCCATAAAATATAACATATCGAAATGTAAGGAATAAAAAAATATCTAGTAGACACACAGTAATCGTAATGTAACAGAATATGATGCTACATTTTCAGTAGCATTACTGTTGTATCCTTATATGCTATATTAAAAATGATTACATTGGATTATGATCCTTTTACTGGTAATATATTAACACGAAATGACATTCAATTCTTGTGGAGTCTCTTTCTATAAATGATGAACACATACCAAAATATTTTTCATAGACGTGACCGAAGTTGAAAATATATTCTTACAAACAGAATATATATGGCATAAGGCAAGAGCACTCATTGTCAATTTTTAACTAAAATGAGACTGATTCTGTGATTAGATAAAACAACGTTAAAATTTATAACAACCAAAATCTAACTGTAAATCAATGAACCAATGTCATGTCATACAATATTTTTTTGTAACAAATGCATATTATTGGTTCTGAAACGAAATTGTATGAAGTTTTCAATGATATTTTCTGTATATGTTGCAAATAAGATATATTCTGCAATCGTATACAAAAATTTAAAAAAATACAAAATGTATTCTAATTTTTTGACTTATCGTCAGCTGGTTGGGTGGGTACGCTTAATATTATTAATTAACAAATGTAGTCATGGCATTTCTTCCGTTTTCATTTATTTTTCCATTAGATATTAATCGCGTTCAAGTCGAAACTCTGAGGAAGCTATAGCAAAATATCAACATTATCTTTTGTTACAATATGCTTACAATTATGGTGGTACAAGTATTTTTCGTAACAGATACGAATATATAGGTACTTAGTTTTCTTTATTTTTCTATTAAAATTTTCAATAAAGTTGGGATAGTTGGAGAAGCCATGACAAAATATTAAAATTATTTTCTCGTTAAATTTTTTTTACCAATTTCAAGGACTAATATCCATGCTAACTTGCAACGGGGTATATTATCATATATGAAATGCAATATATATCATAAAATATATAAAAAATTAATAACTGGGGTATCTCATTACAATAAAATAATTAAATATTATATTGTGATAAAATAAATGTTGTTTGAAATTGAATGTTCTTGAAAAGGGTTATGGCATCAGCATGCTCGGGGATTTCTAATGGCATATTGCCTGCATTTGTCTACCACGCTTGGACCGTGCAGACGTCACCATACCCCGTCTCTAAATAATTAATAATTTTATTCTCGCAAACTTTAAATAATTATTTTTTTTAGTATACGAGTAATATATGTAATATTGAAAATCTAGTCTCGTATCCCATTGACATCATTTTATTTCTGGACGGCGAGTTGTTAACCCTACGCTTGCAAGAAATTACTGCATACGTTTGACACTGGTTGGGCCTCTCAGAACCATGTGATGTTTAAAGGTTATTTATATAAAATTACTGTTATTACATCTTGTAAGGTTGTAGATGGAATAAAAAACAGAACATTTCATCTTCGCAGGTTCTAAATACAAAAGGCGAAGGTCCTTTATCCTCATTTAATACGTCCTTTTTGCTATGTCTTCCTGTAGGTGAAGGCACAGAGACAGGAGCCGTTGTCTAAATTTCATTTCCGTTTTTGGAAAAGTATAAATCTGATTCAACAGATGTGTATATAATATATTCTATATTCTCAGAGGACTTAACATAAATACTATGACCTTGGGTTGCGTCCTCTTCTTCTTCTACTTCAGTAGATTGAAATGATTTTTTTCATATTATTTGAATAAGTGTAATTCTCAAGAATGTATTTCAGTAATTTTGATATAAGGCTCCAGTGCATGATGAGTGTTTAATAGGTTGATATATAAAAAAACACATTGTGGTTTATAAAATTGTTTATTTATAAAAAGCTTTCCGATGATCGATTTCGTCTATGGATGGTCATCTTCGGATCGGGAGCTAACAGAATGATTAAGTTATATAGCATTTTGAATAATATACAATTATCTTATAATAGAACTTAATAATTACAGTTCATTACTGTAAATGTAATTTGGAAATAAGAAACCAAGAAAGTTTATAGTTTACATGAAAATTTGGAAACATGTGGTTTTATTAAATAAAATTTTGAGGTAAATGTAAATGCAACAATCAAAAAGTATTGATGTAAATAAGATATAACTTACAGTCAGAAAAGTTAAAAGAGTATTAATTAACATTGTTTAAATTAGTTGTAAAATTGATGAAATTATGTTGTTAAAAAACAGCTTAAGAGTCAACACATGGGAACGAACTAAAAAGTTTGTTGCGTATGGCGTGGGATTGTTGGAAGGTGTAGTAGATGGCATTCAATTTGAATGGTTATATTTAAGAGGCAGTAAAAATTTAAACATATGGTATCCTGGAAAAGAAGTAGTTTCATTCAATAAGTTGTTATTGTTTTTTAGGTGGGAGAGTATTTCAAATTTTTCAAATAAATGTAATTTTTGATAGTTAGTTTCTGCATGTAAAAGTTGTATACTGTCGGGTGTTATTGTGTGGTTTTCTTGTTCTAAATGTGTGCCGAGGGCTGAATGTGGTCTGTTTTCTTTGTGTTTTTAAAGCGTGTTTGTAAGTTACTGGATGTAAGGCCTATGTATGATTTGTTACAGTTATTACATGATATTTTATATATTCCACTTTCTGCAAGCGATTCATTTTTGGTCTATTTTTTCAGTAACTTTTCGTCAGTAAGGCCTGTTTTGAGAAACATTTTTAGAAGATACGACTAAAATACGAGTAAAACGAACTACGATGTTACAAAAATGAAAGTATCATAGACACTGATAAATAACAAGAAATGATAGTGCGTTACTTATGTACTGCTTCCAACTACAGAAAAAAAATATAAAAACAGATATGCAAGTTTGCATTTGATAACATATAAAAACAACAATAATTCTTTTGAAGGTATATGTACTGACGAAAATGAGTAAAAAAAGTTCAATCAACATAGGTCGGATCTCAACAGTTTCCGAAAAAAACGAAAAATCGAAAAAAAACTGAGAAAGATAGTGATTGAACAAAAAAAAAAAATAAACAGACTATAAAAAGAAAACAATAAAATTTAATTTGAAAGATTTTTAGTAATTTCTAAAAGTTACGAAGTTATTTGAAAATTACTAGCCAAGCTCGCCACAACATTTAACTTGCTTGCTTTAAAAAAAGCACATTTAAGATGACCTCTGAACGGTAAACAAAATGTGTTATTTAATTAAAGTCGTAACTCTTGCAGTATTCGAGATACCAGAGGTAAACCCAGTAAAAACTCATTTTTCACCGCCTTATATTGAAGATCGGACCTATGTTGATCAGTCAGTCAGTACTATAGCCTAATACCCTATTTTAACAGCCTGTATTTTAGAAAAAGTAGTTTCACAAACGTAAAAGTTAATGTTTAAAATATAACTGAAATATACAATTGGGCCTCTCAGGTCCACTCGCACAAATTATGTAGTTAAGAAAAAAGTAGTTTATAGTAAAAACCTTTGCAAAAAATGCAGTAATGACTTCTAGCGCAGACTGTACGATATTCCCTCGACACATGTAAGAATGTATTGACCTAATTAATACAATCAGACAAAACCACTCTTTTAGGCTTCCTTCTTGCTGTATTTCTTGCAGCCTTAAGAAATAAGGGCAGTAAATTAACTGGGTCCATACATAAAAGATCGGCATTTTCTCAAACCTGTTCTTCGCAATTCGTTAGCGGTGTAAAGATGGCCGGTATGTGGCCGGAGTCCTGCACGAAACCATTACGTTAAATTAAAGAGGTGCACACTCTCCAACACGGAAGAGCAATTTGGCCCCGGAGAGTTTGCAAACCGAAAACTAATGGAAGGGAAAATTTCTTCCGAATGTTCCAATTCGATGCTCGTTGCTGAATATTCAAACAGACGCGACCGATATTTGCCGCAATGAGTTTATTTCGCGTTTTAGAAAGTATTTTTTTTATTCATAAATGCGAAACATAAATATAGCTTGACTTAATTATATTAATTCATAAAAATAAATTCATAAAATAATTTTATAATGTATACATACTAGTAAATTAGCTTTTCCAGCACTATTTTGGAAATTATTCACGTTTCTAAGTAAAAATTATGTTGGAATCAATATCATTCCAACAAACCATGTGTAATAGTTCCTTACATACAGCTTTCGACAAATAAGAATGGTTACATCTCTTTATTTTTATTTTCTGCAATTTGACTATTAAGGTTTTGAATAGTTTTTTAGTTTTCTGTTAACTCTTTCAGGTTTTTTTTTAAACAAAGCTGAAAAGTATAGAAAATTGAGTCGGTAGCGCCAAGAAATCCTAATGCAATCAAAAAAATATGAAACGTGATTTTTATGAAATATACCTAGTCACGAAGAACTATTGACGGGTTACTCACAAGAATCGAATAATCCATTTATTTGTTTCCGATATATGGTGCCAGTTTCAGTCTCGTCACATTGTGAGCAACAAAGTTTGGTCAACAACTAATCATGTAAAACACGAAAAATATAAGAGTGCACGTTTGTAAATAATTATAGAAGAATCAATTTAGTCCCTATCTATATTTAAACATATTTTTGTAAGAGGTTTAATTTTTTTAACAAAATAACAAAAAGTTGAAAAGTAGGTATACCTATTTATGTTTAAAACATTCTTTCGTTCTTTAATTTCATAATTTTCATCGCATAAATGAAAAATTTCTAACAAAATCGAATAAATCCAAACGTTTCAAGTAATTGATGGATCCATAAAATAAAATTGTTTTTACGCATTTTTTTATTGTGGAGAAAAATTGCCACCATCGTTGAATCTGTTGATAATTTGAATTTTTGGACATATTTGGTTTTTGTAACAAATCCCTCAATTTAATGTAAAGTAATTTTTTATTTAGATGCTTCTGACATCCCTATGTCATTTGCAACCACTAAAATATTCATTCTTTGTTCTATTAAAATCAAACTTCAACCTTGAATCAATTCTTAGCCTCCCTAAAGTTGCTTACGTCACAACTTTACGAAATATACTGTCACATCTGTACCACATACGACAATTATTCTTTCAATGACTCGCACTTAACTCACTTTCATTTACGCAAACCTCTGCAGAAATTACAAAGCTCTTTTAATTTGAACTAAACGTGGTAAGTATAAGCCTACAAATATCACATAATTTTTATGAACGTAAAAAATAAATAAAAAAAATATATTATCACGGCATACTACCAATTTCTGAGTGTACCAATCTGCTTTGTATACAGTTTTCGGTAATGATGATGACACATTTGTACCGTGCGGACGTTTATCAAGCGTCACCGCATGGGCACTCATTGATGGCGTAGAGAATGCACCACAGGGATCAATTTTGCACCATTTAAAATTTGAAATATTTGGCATATGTCGAGATCGAACCCGGTTCCCCAGATTCGCAATATAAATACATATATGTTGGCATAAAGTGTGTGAAATATCTATGTGTATGCGAAATAGGTTTATCTGGAGCTGTCAACTTTTGTAATATATTCAAGAAGAAACATTCTCCGACAATTTTTTTAAACGGAATAATTAATTACATTTGTGCAGAAGAAAAATATCTTCTGCTAAATTAAATTTTCTGTACAACTCTTTTACGAAAAAATAAAAAACGACGCAAAAGCACAACTGTGGATGATGCAAAGTGCAGAGTTAAGAATTTTTTAATTACTTATTTGTTTCTGGAAAAACATAAATTTGATTTATTCGTTTGGAAAAACGGTGGCTAGTATTATTATCTCGCTAATGAAACTGGATTCGAAATTTATTTTTCTGAGATTCAGGAAATTCTTACCTGAAGGTAGGTATTGACTTTACAAGCGGCGCTGAAATCCGACATGTTCAGTGGGCATTAACACCTCGAAATCGGATTGACGACTGATACTGCTTTAACTTATACGTCATCCAAACATTGATACCTGTTTAGATTTATTTATTTATAACTTCGTATTTATACTATTTAAAAAAAAATATCTGTGAGAGCAATTGGTACATTTTATATATTTTTAATAAGAAATATTTATAGACGAACAAATTGTGTCAATTAAAAACAAATTGTTACAATTTCATGAGTACATAAAACGTGATGCTTTTGCTAATTTCGTCATTATAAGACTTCATTTTCTTTTGTAATTTTACACCTACAGCCAGACAGCGTGAAATGAGGTCTATTTTGAGCATTGCGCCAGCCGTACATTCAAATTACTCGTTTCTTTTAGAGGTAAAAATATACTACCTTCACAAGATCACTGCTAAATATATATATATATATATATATATATATATATATATATATATATATACAGGGTGATTCATCGGTCTGTCCTCTCTTTATAACTCTTTTATTTTATCAGATAGAAAAACTCTTCAAATATAATTTATATAATATATTATTGTCTATCTACGTACTGTATGCATTTGTATACAGGGTGCTCCGTTGAAGCGCAAAAATATATAACTTTATATTTCTTAATGGAACACCCTATATATATTTATTTATTTTGATAGTAAATTAGATTTCCTTTAAAAAACTATTAAGTAATAAGGGGTCTAAAATTATAAATTAAGAAGTTATTTACGTTCATAAAAAATAGTAGTTCATAGTGGAAAAAAACCATAATTTAATACAAAATTTTGATCCTTTTTTATTAATATTTATTTTAAACATTACACTAATTACAAAGAGGCTATTAAAATTTAGTGACAGACTAAATAATGCAAAATTATAATAAATGCTCGAAAACAATTGATCAAATTATCCATAGCTTACTTTGTTAATAATAACATGATACAAAAATATCATTCAACGAATAAAGGTAAATAACTTCTTAATTTATAATTTTAGACCCCTTATTACTTAATACTTTTTTAAAGGAAATCTAATTTACTATCAAAATAAATAAATATATATAAGGTGTTCTATTAAGAAATATAAAGTTACATATTGTTGCGCTTCAACGGAGCACCCTGTATACAAGTGCATATAGTACGTAGATAGACAATAATATATTATATAAATTTTATCTGAAGAGTTTTTCTATCTGACTTAAAATAAAAGAGTTATAAATAGAGGACAGACCGATGAATCACCCTGTATATACAAAATATATCATCCCAATATATTACTGATTATTAATTTGTTAATAATTTTACTCTGATCCTCTCAGAACCGCAAGTAGTTAATCACGCACATATTTTACATACTCATAGCTTGCCTCGATTTTTTTTATTAAGAATTTTACCTGTTGTCCCTGTATGTAATCGAGGGTTTGAGTTGAAAGATTTTCATAAATAAATACATTTTAAGATCCCTAGAACCCGATTTTAACCTTTTGATGATGATGCCGGTAAACGTGTACTCTAATTTAAATACTACCTACCAGAAAATGTTGAAATGTAATATTACTACTCTGTACGTTAATAATATTACATTTGTAAAATTTCAAGTCGATAGGATATAATCAAAAACATAATTAATTGAAATACTCGTTATCATTTTGTTTTCATTGAAATATTGTAGTCATCGGAAGTAGATGTACGTGCAAAGTTTCATGTCTTTTGGATACGTGGAAGTGCGTGAAAATTGTATTAGAATAGTTGACCCAAAACAAATATAACACAATTAAAAGAATGTAAATAAATAGAGCTTAATTTCTAGTAAAAATACGTTCAGCATTAACACTGATACAGATCAATTTAATGCGGTTTTCCAATTTTATTATTTGGATTGAATCTACTCTCGAATTGAAAAGTTTCCCGATTTTATATAGAATGAAAGTCAGTGAAAGTGAAATTTTCGTGGTTTCCCCTTTTACTCGCACTTTATGTGACAACGTGAGGATTGTATGTATTACATAAATCGATGTTTGTTAGAACAGAGGTCCTTTGTAGTTGAAAATGAGCATTTTAAATTCAGAAACGTTGAGTCCATTCTTGTGTGGAAACAAATATCTTCGAAAGGGTTTAGGGACAAGTGAACAAATTTATGATTATTTAAATTGCGTGGGAGGAAAGCCTACAGAATCTAGTTCGGAATTTATTTTAGGTTTATTCAGACGCAAACGGAGGCGAGGAATCTCAAGCCTCCGGAAACGGACTATTTAATGTACCAGCACCGGCTACGCACAAGAATATATTACCCACAAAATAAAATATAAAATTATAATCTTTTACTGTACATTGGAAAAACTACAATAAAACCAAGTACAATGAGCTGAAATATCAATATAAATAAATTAAACCATGTGAACGGTAAAGTGATACTTTTTTTGTAAAATAATTTCACATATGCAGTATGTTTATTTAATTTTTAATTTTCATTACTCTTTTATATTCCGCCCACATTTCATTTGCGCGTACATGCAGTAGGTAATTTAGATAAGAGACCGTAATACATTTTACAAGATATGAAAAACTGACACAATGTGTTTGCAAAATTTTATTTGATATAATACGATGAATAAAAATATTATAACTTTATTATTTAATAAAGTAATAAGAACATTAAAATTTCTGTATCTCCACTATTATTTATAATACTAGGGGACCTCCTACGCTATTCATTTTGGTCCCCCTTTCAAATACGGGAATTGAAATAAGTAATTACGGGTAATAACAAAAATTCGTCCTGTGGTAGTTATTCAATTACATTATGAGTGAATTATCCTCAGGTTGTCTTACTATTTTATTTTTATTATTATTTTAAGCTACGCTTTACTTAAATCAGAAATGTTAAATTTGAAGGTGTTTTTCATTTCAATCAAACGACATACTTCTTTTAATTATCTCAAATTTTAAATTTTATGTCTGTGATGTGCAGAGAAGCATACTTGTAACTGACAGTTGAACATTTTACAACAGAAGGGGAAATTATGATGAATATTGTTTAAAAACATTCATGCTCGAATTTTTCCTTGTTAATTTCAACTAATTTAATTATAAAATATATTTATTTAGAAAACAATGAAAATTCAAAATTCTGATGTGGTCAGCACATTACCTTCCGTCAATTCTTTTTGTACAAATTCCACACAGATTTTTTGCAAACTATTGCATAGGCACTCTCTTTTTAGAGGAGAAATAAACTGATCTTATTTCATAGTGTACTGGACTGAACTGAACTGAACTACTCCTAAAAAAACCTTTTTTTAAAAATAAGAAGTAGAAAATAAAAACATATATATATATATATATATATATATATATATATATATATATATATATATATATATATATATGTATGTATAACATTATATTTACAACATAATAATCTGTTGAATTGGATTGTGACTATAATCTGTTGTCTTAACTCATGTGATTTGTTTTAGCAGCATAGGTTACAAGATATTTCTTTATAATTATTTATCTCTAAATTCATAGAATATGCATTAAAAATATAATTAAATCGAATAGAGAATAAAATATTCTTTAATGTTTATAATAACATAAAATGTCAAAAAATGATATTCAACAGTGTTTTTTCAATAAAAAATGTTAAAATCTTTAATTAGGGTACTTCCAGTTAATCACTCGTAACCAAAATCTAATCAATTCTTCATTTGGACGTACAAAAGTGGTATATGAAGGAATTATAATTTTTGGAATTGCAATATTGGAGTCACGCAGGATAAATTTTACCACACACACACACATACAGATATCATACACACACATACATCATACACACACACACACATACACACACACACACACACACACACACACACACATACAGACATCGTAAAAATAGTAATTCGTATTCTAGGGACCGCAAAACTTTCTAATTCATCAAAAACTTACCATTGAATTTTTTGACCAAAAACAATAACTTTCTTATCTAAAGGTGACGAAAGGTAAAACGGACATATATTTGTAAAAAAAATCTTCATAACATAGGTATCACTATATTCTTATTTGGGAAAGAGTATTTTAACAATGGTAATACGATAATAGAGTTCCGTGATAAAAAGAGCAAATAACAAATCCTTAACCGTAATTTTGTAATGAATATGAATCTTAAACCACAACGCCAAATTGCAAAAGTAATTTATTTAGCGCGCCGACATGAATTCAAATTATATTTTCTTATAAAGGAAAGGCACCATAACATAATTGGATTACATCTTGTGTATGTGTTGCCAAGGGCCTTAACCTCGACTGTAGTCTAAAGCTCGAAAAAGCTCACTTTGCGACTGCACATAAAAATTATCGGTGTAACTTGTAAACTCGGAAGCGCCAGCTCTTTTAGCGAAATTAGTTAAACGAAATTGTCGCGCACCGCGGGGTGAAAAAACTCGCGAGAAAACGTCTTTTTTAAGTCCTCTCAGGATATCTTCATCGGGGCTTTAAGTATTTTTTATTTATGCCCTTTTTGCAGCCGAAGCTCGTGTATTCAAAGTAAACTTGCCTGGGGACATAAATCCACAAACTTTTCTCATTTTTCATGACTTAAGTGGTATTCATTTAATTACTTTTAATTTGTAACAAGGAAAATCTAAAATAAAAACTCCATTAAAGAATAAAAGAGATTGTAGATAAATGCGAGACTTTACGGCTAAGAATAAAAAAAAATACATTTTCTTCTTCACATTGTCCTTTCTTTGGTTAAGTAATAGCAATTAAAAGTGTTTGGTCTTAAAAATATCTGAAATTAATATTTCCATATAATATCTCTAGCTATGGAGGAAAACGGCGAAGTTTTAATAATAACTGATCCAACTCAATAATTGATCTCACAACCGAGTTTAGTGTAAAAGAGACACACTTCCAAACCCACGGACTTCAAAGAAGTATGTGTGATTCACAGCGGATGGTCAAAGTAGTGGTATAATCTTTTTAAATTTATTTTTAGGAAAAAAATATTTAAGTGCGGCATTATACATTAACAGGCGGACATTTAAAATAATAACTATTTATTATTTTAAATGTCCGCCTGTTAATGTATATTTTTTGTATCCACATGTGTAAATGTTTTTTCAACTGACAATTCTGTAAGTATATTATATTATTACTTTAATCTTTAGTTTTATATTCTGTTTTTGTGTTCACATGTAATATATTTAGCTCTTGTGTTGTATTGTAGAGCCCTGAAGAAGACTATAGTATAGTCGAAACGTCGGCCTGAATAAATTTTATTATTGACTGCTAGTCCGAATACACAGTTTCTACCTGTTTCCATCTCCATCCCAAATACAGTCGAATATCAATTTTTGGATTTATAAATATTGTTCAGAATTATTTCCATTCTGATTAATAATACATAACTCTATTCGTTTCAGCAAATTATTTCTTACTCTTCTTAAATTTCGGTCGTCGATATTATAAATTATATTTTGTATAGAATTTTTAAGTGTTGAACATCCAGATTAATTGTATTATACGTACACTTCGTTTTTAACGTAACCCCACAAGAAAAGTCCAAAGGATTAAGGTCTGGCGATTAGTTTTAGCGTCCTGATTTTCTAATCTAACTCGCATCCGTAATAGGACGCAATTCTAATTCCAATTTTCGAAAATAGCGGCGGTTGGGAACTCGCCGCTCAGGAAATCGATCTATGTACATGTTTACTGTATCAAAAGTATTTTTTAAACGAAAAATGTAAACTTCATACATACCAACTTTTTCTTGGTAAGTAAAATTCATCACCAAGAAAGCACACAAAGGAGTTATTTTAACAATTAACAACAATTAATATGTAACAAAATTTTCAATTGTTTCTGTCATAGCACTCTTATTTCTATCAGATTTAAACTAAAATATAATATTTTTTTATTTGCATTTTCTCAATATTTTTGTTATGTAGGACTATAACGTGTATTATATCGTTGTATTTAGAAAAAAAATTCTCTATTGAATAGGCGAATAAAAAAGGTAGCTTCCAATCTAAAATAAGAAAATTGTATCCTGTATTTTTAGAACCGAAATACTAATAGTGTCCCACTTAAATTGAGCAACCTGTATAATTATTTATATTGAATTAATGGGCTACTTGTGGGCCACTGAAAATCCGACTTATATCACTATATACCTAATGCTAGGTTGAAAAAATGAAAATGTATGTAAAAATATAAATTTTATTTGAAAAAAAAAAATGATTTTTATTAAATTAAGAAAGAATATTGTGACATCATTATTATAAACTAGAGAAAGTGAAGTATATTTAAAATTATAACCTCTAGATGGAGATGGCGTGCGAGGAAGTTTTAATTTGAATTTGGTATTAGTTCATTTTTCTTTCTCTTACTGTCTCTCTTGTTTATTTTTTGCATTATGTATATTAACCTCCAAACTATTGTTCAAACATCAAACAGGTGATCTGTCATGTATAAATTACGCGAAAATGCCGTTGCTACAGAGTGCACCGATACAATGGCTTTACGGCCATTCATTGGTGCGGCCTAATTCTACGTCATACATGGCAGTAATCTAGGTAAATATTTATTTTTCTTGCAAATTAATACAAATTTTGTCAAAAGAAAAAATATGAGTAGCAAGTTTTTACCTGGTCTTCAAAAATATTGAATAAAAAGGCAACAATTAACCTATTATGAAGATAGTAACTTTTTTAAACATACGCAGAACGCGAGCCAAAACTAGAAATTTACATGCTGGAAAACGAACTACATGTTTACTCCATAAGATTACAACCCCGACTACCTAAAAACTAAAGGCGTTATCATCTTCGTGAGATGATTATTTGAGGGAAGGCAAGGTATCATATCGCATCCATAAAAACCCTGCAAGTAGGCTTGCAATAACTTTTAGACTTAATTGTCAACAGATAAATGTTTGATAGGCTGAGATCTAGACTAAACAGATAGTTAATAGAAGAATGATAATTATTTCCAAGTAGAAATTTGACAAACAAAAATGATAAAGTTGAAATATTGTTTCTGAAACGATAATTTAGAAAAGGTTGTAAAAAGTTATTTATTTGTCATTGCACTTGCCCTCGCCCGTCATATATACAAATGGAATATTTGAATAACCAACACTCCCCCTCAAATGATATTTTGATTGTTGGGAAATTGTTATAATCCAAACTTGTTGACGTATTTCTCGTGCTTTGGTGCATACAACAGTTTCGTTAAGAGAGCATATCCTCTGAAGGGAGATATTCTACAGTTACGTCACGCTCAACTGCTTCACAAATGAAATGATGTCGAATGTCCACGTGTTTTGTACAGCCATAGAAAATGAGATTTTTAGACATTCGCCGAGCTCCTTGGTTTTCACAAAATATAATTGTCGGTTCTCGATTTCCCAAAATTTCTGATAGAAAGAGACGCAGATAAATTGCTTCCTTTGCTGCCTCTGACAGTGCCATGTACTCTGCTTCAGTATTTGACATTGCGACTGTCCTTTGTTTTTGTGATTTTCAGTTGACAGTAGTATTCGCAAAATTGAAAACATACCTGTATGTGACTTCCGATCATCTACGATTCCTGTCCAGTCAGCTTCTGCAAATCCAACTAGATTATTTACCAGATTGTTTCCAGATTTTTGTAGATTAAGTTGAAGTCTTCTGTATTCTTTAAATATCGTGACTCTTTTTGCTGCTATTCAGTGTTCTTTACCGTAATTGTAGTTGTATTGACTGAGTACGCTTATAGCATACGCTATATCCGGACAAGTTGATACTGCCAAATACATCATTGACCCAACTAGACTTTGATATGGTGTTTTCCTCATTTCTTCAATTTCTTATGTGGTTTTCGGACTCATTTATTTCGACAGTTTGATATTTGGGTTCAATGGAGTTATAACTGGTTTACAGTCTTTCATATTAAAACAATTCAGTAAATCTTTAATATATTTCTTTTGGGTCATCATAATTGAACCGTTCTTCTCATTTTGTATAAGTTCAATACCTGAGACATTTCTCCTGAATTGTTCGAAGGTACTATTAATAACGACGTATAGGAGGACAATTAAGATGTCTTTGGCATGTTTGGAATAACAAAAACATGGATTTCCATTCATTGGTTTTAATCCAGATTTCTTAAGTTTTTCGTCTAGTTTCTTGTATCATACAGCGCTTTATTGATATGTAGTACCTTATCATTTGAAATTACTAAAAGTTCCTGATCATGTTTTTCAATAATTTCTTGTAGTTCGTCAGGTATTTCCATAAATATTTGTTCTTTTATTTCACCATTTAGATATGCACTAATAAAATCCAATTAATGTACTTAGAGCTTCAATTGTGCTGCAAGTGCCATTACTAATCAAATAGATCCAGCTCTTGCGACGAGTGCAAAGGTCTCAGTAAAATTGACTCGTGGAGTTTACGCAAAACCTTTTGCAACCAGTCTGGCTTTATCACGTTTAATCGTACCATCAGCGTTGAATTTTGTTTTCAAAATCCACCTTGAACCAATTACTTTATATTCCCTTGGACAATCAACAATGCTTCATGTTCGGTTCTATTTAAGTGCATCGTATACAATTTTCATTGCCTCTTTCCATTTTACTGCATCAACGCTTGCAAAGGCTCCCTCGTCGTTTCGGGATAATTCAATGTAATATTACTGGCGGTGTCATTCATATCAGGAAATTCATCGCCTTCTTGATGATTTGTCTTATTCACATCTAGATATTCATCATCTTCGTTTCTTAATACTACGATGTATTGTTTTTTAGGTCTTCCCTTTTTCCATTTAATATTTTCTTCGGGCGTCCTCTTCCTCTTTTCATCAATGAAGTATTATCTCTGACTTGATCCAATTCATTTCCACTTTTTGTGTTTCTTCTTCTTCGTTTTCTTTCTGTTCTTGCTCTTCGTGTTCTTTGAGCTCTACTTCTGACGAATTTTCAGTATGTTCTTTAAGTTCTTCGGTTGGCATATTTCAATCTTCATGAATTATTTATTTTGCTTTTGAAAAATGTTATCAGCAAAAAAAATTTCTGATGCTTCTTCAGGTTGAAAGTATTCTATGAACTTTACATCTCTGCTCCGGTGAATTATTTTTAAATATGGGTCCCAAAGTCTGTTTGCTTTCCATATTGTGGAGTAACTGATAAAGATACAAAATTTTGATTTAGAATCAAATTTTCCTTTTACTGGGGTTTTGTCGAGCACAAATACTTTGGAGCCAAAAGTTTTAAAATATCCGGCATTCGGAATTTTTCTGGTCCAAATTTTGAAAGGTATTTCATCTCCCAGACTTCGAGAAGGGCATCTATTTCTTATGTTGTTGGCTTTCAGTATAGCCTCAGCCATTTCTACTAATGTTCTGTTTTTACGTTCAAACACACCGTTTTGTTCGGGTTTGTACTCTACTGTAAGTTGATGATCTATTCCTTCCTTTTTAATTTTTTTAGAAATTATTGTTTCGGTATCATTGTCTGATCCTGCTGTTTTTATTTTCTTGCCCATCTTGTTTTCCACAAATTGTTTAAATTGTTTGAATTTATCAAGGATTTTACTTCTTTTCTTCAAAAAATTATACTTCACACGATCTAGATTTATTATCAATGAATGTTGCGAAGTATCTGGATCCACGAATTGAATTCACACGCATATCTGTGTGAATTATTTCTAAAAGATTCGTGTTTCGTGAATTTAATTTCTGGAAAGAAGTTTACATGTATTCCCTTTATACAAGTTTCACATATTGGTAGTTTTCCTTCCACCTTCTTAATTCCGTGTACTTTATCTATTTTTATAATTCCCTTTTGATTATTTTTAATGAGGTGTTCGAATCTTTCATGCCATTTTTGCAAAGATGTAATTCCCGCATTTGTAATCTTGGCTATTTCCGTAGGTTCTTGTACTGAAGCAATTGTTTTACCAGACTTCGATTTTTAATACTCGCTTTATTTTTTCTGAAATGGCCGACAGATTATAAATCAGATAAGATCAGGGACGAACAGTGTTTCTTCTAATTCTTCTACCACATCCTTCTATAGTTATCAACTTGTTGTTGGCTAGGTTTAAAGTCTTAGTTCTGCAGAGTTTATTTTTTCAAATATTTCTTCATTTGAACACATGTGCGTTGATGCTCCGGAATCCAAACACCACCGTTGATTTTGGTATTTGTTAGCTATCATCGCAATTTCGGCCTCCCTAAAAGTTTCGGTATGCTGCTTATTTTTCGATTCAGATATCTTTTTATTGAAATATCTTGATCTACAATTCTTCGCCATATATCCAATTTTTCCACATATATGACATTTAAATTTAAAATAATTAGGATTTTTTGCTTGGTTAGATTTATTGTAATTTTTCTTACCATGATTTTCACGTACAAACATTGCATCTGACACTATTCCTCTTCCGTTACGTTTTCTAGCCTCGAATTCTTTCAATAATTTGACTATTAATGCATCCGGTATTGTACTTTTTCTTGACTTTCGATGGCAATTCTAAAAGATTCATATTCATCTGAGATACTGTAAAACAATAAGATGGCGGGATGATCATTATTTATTTCGAGTTTCATTTCTTCTAGTTTATCAACGACGTCAAAAATGTGTAATATGATCTCTCATATCACCGTTTTTCATTTTATGTAAAATTAAATTCTTTAGGAGCATAGCTTTTCGAGCAGGTCCTTTCGATTGATAAACTGCGTGCAATTTGTCGCAAATTTTTTTAGACGTTGTACAGTTTTTTATTTGTTTTAATTCGGTTGAGCATATTGACAGAATTAAGTCACATCTTGCTTTAGCATGTGCTGCTTTCCAGATAGCAATTTCTGCGGGTTTTTCTGGCTTCACCCTTGTTCCATTTACGTATTGTCATGCATCATTTTTTATGAGAAGTGCTTCGACTTGAATTTTCCAAGTATCAAAATTTTCTTTCCCAAGTGGTTCGATTTTCACATTTGTGTAACTCATTTTTTAAAATATCTTTTACTTCACTGTTCAGTGGACGTGGCCTGGGCCCATAATCTGAAGTTTTATAAGATGAAACACTTCGTGTTCAAATTATATTCGTTTTATTTTCAATGAATATAAAAATTACAGTGACAGAACCCATACATCAATAATACATAATTCAATAAATATATTACTATGGTAACAATAACATGAATGGAATATTTGAATGTCCAACATATAGGTATATTACGTATGGGTGCAGAAACATAAGAACAAATAAATTTCATAATTTCACGTCTAAAGAACCTAACCAGTTTAACGCTGTCGTCCTAGCTAGTTCTATATCTTCCCATGTACCACGAAGTTTTCCTATGGGGCATTCTGTAACTATGTGGGTTACTGTTTGCGCAGGTACACCGCAGTCGCTTTGTGGGCTTTGAGCAACTCCCCACTTATATTGCATCGAGCATGTCCACTTCTTAGTCGATTTAGTTGGATCTAAGTTTTTCATGGGCGTTGCATGCCTGCTGGCTTTAATGTTGGATCAATCTGGCTATGTTGTTGTTGTTTTTGTTGCTGTACTTCGTTGAATGAAGTCCATTTTGCCATCCATTCCTCTTTTAAATTAAACGGCAAAGCATTGTTTAGACTTTCAGTTGCCCGTATTGGTTTTCTACATTTGAGGCGTGCGTTTGGAATTTGATCCAATATTTTCTCCTCCCGGCTGCTATGAGTAAAGTCCAGGTTTTCTGTTCCAATCAATCTATTTTTTCTAGCTTCATGTATGGCATGAAGAATTTAATTTCCCAGATTTATGTCATCTGTTCGTTCGTAATCTTTACACGTTTTCCATCTCTTCATTCCAACATGGAATATAGGCCCGCCTGTATCCTCGGGGTATGTTTCTATTCGCAGCTTCTGTTATGACTCCTACAAACCGAGCATACATTTAGATGCTGATAAATCTCCCAGTCTGCTTTTTAGAAGTTCCACCTTGGTTTTGAAATCGATTTTATTAGTGGGAGTTGAATTGCCATATTGTACGTGGGAAACCAGGCAGGATTTTTCGTGTGCAAATACAATTTTCCCAAGGATCCAAATTGATCTGAAGGATCACTATTAAAAAAAAAAAATTGACACGCGTTCACAATTGAACAGGATGTTGTCTCAAATAATCAACCAGAGTTCTCCCTATGAAGCGATGGTTAAAAAAACAGTGTAGTACCAAACTTTGAATATACAGAAAATTTGTAATATAATAATAATAACATTACCCCATAATTATAGTTTGTTGCAAATATTTTCAACGTGTAGGTATATCTAGTTATTGACAAATTGAAGTAAATTTTATTAAATATTTACGCATTCATAATAATTTATAATTATAAATACGTTGTATATTTAATATGGATAAATTTTGCGAATGTGGTGTAGATGTAGTCTAGGTGTTAACAAATTCTCGAAATGTCAGGTATACATCGTTTTTAATTTTTAAAAAACCGACGTTTTGGTATACATTGATAATTTCTTAAAATTAGATAAATATATCATCACGGGATATTACCCATTTCTTCAGGATAAATAAGATTCTAAAACATAAATTTATGTGCACAAAAATTGCAAAAAGACAAACACAATTGTTCAGTCTCAAAATCAACAAAATCTAATGTCGAGTATTTGTTAGTATGAATTTCATACGAATTTGTATATTTCAGTACAATATATTTATTTATTAATATGGAAAACTGTATACACGTAAGACAGTCTTAAAAAGAAAGGAATACAATTTTAGAGTTACTAGTTCTTCAAAATCTAATGTCGAGTATTTGTTAGTATGAATTTCATACGAATTTGTATATTTCAGTACAATATATTTATTTATTAATATGGAAAACTGTATACACGTAAGACAGTCTTAAAAATCTGATGTGGCCAGCACATAACCTCTCGCCGTATATTTTACCTGGCTGTATGCATAAAGCAAAGATTATTTTTATAAATACAAATAATATATTCATATAAATCTATGACGTATAAACTTCTTTATTATTCAATAATAGCATGTCTCAACATGAAGATATTTTACCATAAATTATGTTACAATAAATTACAAAGTAGAGTTTACCATATATAAATATTAGGCTGGTAACAGCAATTTTCAATTCGAACAACTTTGTTTACTTTCTCTTCATATTCTTCTAGTAAAAACATTAATTTTGGGCGGTCTAAAACGTATATATCTGGATTGTGCATCTATTCTTATATATCTTCTTTTACATTTTATTTTTTCATACTTGTTATATCTAAATAACCTTAATTCCCTTTAATAAAGTGACGGATAGATTGCACTCCGATTTTGTCAATATTTACAACTTACTTGAGAAGAATTTAATAGCTTTTTCGCAATTCAAAGTTACTCTAGTCTACAGTACTGGTGTACATTGTCCCATAATGTTTGAAACAAATTTAAGTCCTTCAACCTAGACTTGTCATCTCCATAATAGTCACAGATCAAGAACTAAGGGATTCTCCAAGTACATTTTTAATTCATTACTCATTATTTCTGACACTGACATTTATCTGTCAGTTACAAATAATTTAAATTATCAACTATTTTTCATGGCATTCTTTCGGCTGTCAAATTTATTACAACAGATTATTTTATATATTATACTTCTTTTATCTCTAAATCTATGGAATATATAATAAAATATTTAAATGTATCAGATAGAGAATTTAATTTTCTTTAATATTACCACGAAAAATTTTCAAAAAATAATTTTTAGAAGTTTTTTTTTCAAGAATCTTCTACTTCCGGTTGTCCAATTATTACCAAAACCTTTTCAGATCTTCCCATGAATGTCCGATTGGGAAATACGTTGTTAAACAAATTTTAAGTCTTATAGTTTTTGAGTAAACGTCCTTCCAACATCCCACACACACACACATACACACACACACACACACACATCCACACACACACACACACAGACATCATCGTAAAAATGTTAAAATCGGATTGTAGGGACCTTAAAACGTGCTTATTCAATAAAATCTGGATATGCGATTTTTAGCATGAATGCAATACCTCTCTTAGCGAGAGGTAAAAAGAAAGGAATACAATTTTAGAGTTACTAGTTCTTCATCTCTGGTAAGTAACATAAATTTCTTACCCGTATTTATCTCACATTTTGCACCTTAAAAATGGATTAATAAATATCGTATATCTGCGACCTCGCACGTTGTAAGTAAAGTATAACTACTTCTTAGTAGTCAACGGACCAGAGACAAATAGATCACTTGCACTTGACACTGAAATCGACTGTTGAATCAGTAGTCATTACAACACCAAGAAAAACAATGAAATTTTATGTTTAGTTGTTTCTGATATTCCTATTTTCGTCGTTTGGTTTGTCAAAACTAACTATTCAACATTTTTAACGTTTTCTTCCTTTTGGGCCAACCTTAATCAATTCGCTTCCCTATCAAAATTGCTTATACTAAAATTTTACTATGAAATCTAATAGCGTATCTTCTGTCAATAACTTTATGAATAAAACACTACACTACATTCATTTTCTTATAGTCAAACATATATGATAGCACAAAAATAAGTATCTCCCTTTGTAAGTCACAATAGATATCAATATATTATCCCTTTCACGTCACCATCATATTCTAACAAGATTCTACTTCTACTCTATTCTCTATTCTATTTAGTCCTGGTCAGATTCCGTCGATTATCCAACCACGCCTGGGCGCTGTCCTATCGTACCGGCGTCCGACATCGTCGTGCAAAATGAATGGAGCGCACACATTACTCGGACCGAGCTGTGCGGAAGTCCGAAGTCCCATGTTATGCCGTGCCAAAGTGTCAACCCACTCTCCATTGCACCAGGGTGATGGACAGATTGAATTCAATTAACGAACGCAATGTCTTTGGCTTCGCTGAGTTCAGTTATGGCCGTTTGCACCAACACCAACAAAATTTAAATCTCGACTAAGCTAAGTAATCTTTAACGTCAAGTCGAACTTAAACTAGAATTCTTTTGCACAACGAATATTTGAGCTAAGATTAACTAAGTCGAGATATTAAAAATACTCGACGAAAATTTACTGCTTGCAGATAGAAATCATTATGAATTTATGAGCTGATAATCTTGTGTTTGTAACATTTTTAAATACTGATTAATAAAATTTAATATTGCTCAACCAACACGTATTATACGAGATAAGTACTGTGCTAAATTCCACTCCAGAAAAATCTGCAATACTGATAATAATCTTGTGTCTGTAACATTTTTACAAACTGATTAATAAAATTTAAATGGCTCAACCAACCCGTACCATACGAGATTAGAAGGTACTCTATTAAATTGTAATACTGAGAAAGTAAATTGCAGTAGAGAGAGTTTGCAAAATAATAACAATTAATTTATATAGGAGACATTATCATTTATGGAAAAAATATATCTCAAAATAAAACTATTTTTATCAAAATTAACTTATTCGCCATTTACGAACTCAACGTCTTATTCGATCATTTTTAATAAATCATGTGTGATTGCTTTAGTTAATCGATATTGTTTAAAGGTCATGTCGTTAAATATATCAAAATTTGCAGCTCTCGCATATATTGTCGACATCGTCATAAATGTTAAATTTTAGCATATTTGTAATATGAGATAATAAAACTAAACACAGATTGTAACGATTTATACTGTCTAGTTTAAGCCGTCAACCACTGGGTGCTTAAGTTTAAGCTTAGCTTAGGGTTTTAAGTTCTCAATTTGTACGTGGTTGGATAGTTACAATTTGTTGGAATATAATTCAAGAATAAAAATAAAAAATCTGATGTGGCCAGCACAATACCTTCCGTCAATCCTGTATATTATGTATAAATTCCATACATAAATTTTCTTGCAAAAGATTCTAAATTCCTAGTAAAATTATTTATAAACTTAACACTGATATCTTCTTTTTCTTTAGCTTTTCCCATTCGTTAGGGATCGCTATTTTTATTTTCATCTTCCACTCATATTTGTTTTGCGTGTCGTCGTCCACATTCAGTTCCTTTTTTCTGAAGTCTTCCGCAATACAGTCCTTTCATCTTATATATCTTATATTTGGTCTTCCTATGTTTCTTTTATCTTCTATTACTAAGTTATTCATTCTTCTTCCAATATATTCATCTCTCCTCATGACATGTTCAAACCAATGTAATCGTCAATCTTATCTCTTTCTAGAAACTTCTAACACTAGAGGTATTTCCCTTATTCTTTCATTCATTTACTTTTTATTGATACTGACATCTGTCAATTTGAATTACCTGAATATATTAGTAGTATCCATGGTTAAGTTAGCATAGCTGGCTGATTTATGAAATTTATTATTTTTATAACTCTTTAACTCTATATCTGTTGAATATGAAATATAAAATGCAATCCAATCGTATAGAGCTATAATTGCAAAAAACAAACGTATTAAATAATGGTATATTATTTAACAAGAATATAATGTAGGCTAACACGAGAATAAGTTTAGACTACGAGCTGAAGACGAGTATTGTAATAAACCGAAAGTAATATAGCCATTATATGCGAGTCAAATACTATATTTGTAACAGACGTTACAGTGGAACTTACAATAATATGTCAAATAATGATGTCATAATTTGATATGAGTAACTGATTTCTTTATTAATAAGCTAATCAGCTAGTATATTTCAAATTTATCAATCGGTATTTACCTAAAAAGGATTATAGCAGTATCAATATTTCAATTTGCAATAATAGAATCACTTATTTATTTACTTAAAATTAATTGTTATAAAACAAAAATCCGTGGAATGTGAAATTTTATATTCCTTTAGTTACTAATGAAATATGTATGAGCAGCATAAAGCATTTAAAATTAGGTACATAATGTGTTTATAATTCAAAACTTTTGAAGATAAAAAAATTATGTAATAAAATAATAATTGTAAATTTTACTATAGAATATTCCATTGCACACTGCTCTTTTGCGATACAATTAAGAGCTCTGTCTTTGTTTATTTTTAAGTCTTCTGGTAACGAACTTACACACTTCATTTCATCTATCGGGCACTGTCAACACTTTTTACTAATACGTCTCTTCCTTACGCGGGAGCTTAAGGTACCTATGGCCTGTGGTGATCGTTTTCTAAAATACTGCCAATTTGGTGTCTTTTTGACTCGCTTTTTATATTTTATTATTGTAATGTAGTATGTACTCGTATATGCAAAGAAATGCATCCTATTAAGTTTTCTATTTCCAGCGAAGTCTAAATGAAATTGAAGCTACTTGTTTCCAAGTTGCAATGTGGAAGATTGAGTTCAAGATAAAGCTATAATATAGTCATTTACGTGCACGGAGCAGAAAAACAGCCTTATTAACATTCTACCCGTTCTCATTGTGAGATAAGCCAAAGAAATGAGGTATTGGTGTTAAAGAGATAAAACTCAAATTAATAAAAGTAGGTCATCGATGCATTTGCAAATCAACTAATCAGGGTATTAATCAAAATGTTTTTATTACCAAAATAATTTCAAATCACAATATCAATAGAATTTTATAATTACACCAGATAATTATATCCCATATGTATATAACCTCACTGCCGTGCTACTAATATATTAATTATGTTTTATTGAAGCAATTATTGACAGTAGTACCCAAAACAGAACTAATTAATATATTGTTACACAGATAGATTTATCGCACAGCGTAAACATAATTTTCGCGATTGTTCAGAGAATGAACTGTTTCTGATCATTTTTTAAATCGAAAAATACTTCTTTGCTGAGTTAGTTTAGAAAATTGTGTACAAGGGACCAGAAATTAACTTTCCGATCTCTACATGAATGTTTCCATGGCGATCATTTATGTATTTATTTCTTATATCCTGGCAATAAAAAATAAAATATTGCATAGATTTTTATTTATTCTTTTTTTCAGGATCCCAAATTTTTTTTTTGTAGGTACCTAACATGTTTGGGTTGCAAATAGATGGTACCAAAATCACAACACATTATATATTTGGAAAAATCCAGGTGATCATATCAAATAGATTTCATTCTAATTAATCAACGTTTTAAGAATAGTATTAAGAACACAGACCACAATCTTTTGATACCTTATATAAGAGGTGGCATAAGTTTCCAAAGCTGGCCTACGAGTCGCTCAACCAGTAAAGTGTTGCTTTCAGGTCTTATTACGTAAATTAATTTAATGGGACGAAAAGTAATACTTTATTATTTTGTTGCTTCTGATATCCCTACTTCATTTTCAGTCACTAAAACTTTTATCTTTCATGAAGTTTTCCTACGTTCGTGTTTCCGCATGAGCTTTCCGGCTTTAGTAAGTGAGGAATTTCACGATTTTTTGATTATTTTTTTTATTAATCTTAAGATAAAAATTAATAAAGTTGATAAAAATTGCTTGTGACATAGTGACTTTAAAAGAGAGAAATATTGCTTGGCCGCTGGGGGACTGTGAGACAGAAGAATGACCAAAAAGTGGAATTAATACAACGTCAAATAATCAAACATAAATATAACATGACCTCGTAATTTTGTTTATTTTGAATATTTTTAAATCCAGGCAGGATATATGTACATATGTACTTATATCAAGTATTTAATTTGTAATGAAAGAAAATTGCACGCGTACTAACAATTCATAAACGTTAAACAAGTAAATTCGCGGCAAATTAAATGAACAATGCATCAAGTGTGCTGGATCCAACTATATAAAGTTAACAGTATCAATACCGCAAAGTTACAACAGTATTAAATAATTTTTAATTTTATTTGGTCTTTTTTGTCAAAATCTTCACAAAGATGCTGCTTGATTTGATTTATTTTCTTGTTTTCATACCTCTTCAGAAAATTCAAAACTCTTTTAATATCATATAAACGTAGTAATCCAACGGGCAAGTGTCACAGTAATTTGTCAGCAAAAAAATGCAACTGTCACTTATTTTCTTCAGTAGGTAAATTATATCCCCTTCTCCATTTTGTTTTGAATACATTCTAGTTATAGTTCTTAAATATTTAAGAAGAAAATAAAAGTCAAGGGTATCGTTTACAAGGCTACTATTCGAAAACATCGTTAGTTTCCTGGGAAGCAGGTACATTTAAATTTTATAAGTAACTTGTTTGAAATGCCTTCTCGGAATTCGCTCTAAAAAATTAACTTCTGTTTATGTACCTTTTCTGAAAATGGATGTTTTAGTCTACGGCATAAAATTCTCGAAATACTTTAAATTGTTAAGTGTAAAATATTAATTTATTCCCAAAATAAACCTAATATTAAGTGATGAACAATATTGAAATACATTTACACGAGTACTTTCTAATGATACCGTACTTTTATCAAAAAATTCAAATCATGTCTGTTACTAAGAATATGTGATCTTATAAAAATAAACTAGAATAATTTGTATTTTCAATCTTCCTTCATCTTTGATGTCGAAATGCATATGATCCGGATAATGCGACAGGATCTGAAAGCTACACTTAACGTGCTCTTCTGCTGTAAGGTATACATTCATATACGTAAGAAGGGATATACATACTTAGGTAAGTACATCATGTTGAAATCTCACCGTAAAGGACGAAACAGTTCAAGCAGCACTTACTCGTATATCGAATAACTTGCAATATAAGAATTCGATCTGGATCGAATCAGGAGAGCACTTATGAGGTCCTTTACTTTTTATCTGATTCTGCATTCTTAATATGACAGAATTAATATTTTATTTGCACTTAGACGTACATAAGTATCGATTGTAATAGCAATGTTTTTAATTTTCTTCATCTAAATATATAATAATAAATTATTTCTTTTTCATTAATTAATTCATACTAGTGCAGTTACAAGTCTTTAATCTGTAAGACACTAGCGATACTCCTTGAACTAAACACTAGTCTATTAAATACCATTACTATTACTCATTAAAACATTGTTCTCAGGTATAGGTATGCATATGATTATGAAATATTGCGCTTTGGTTTCTACGTCAGAATAAAATAAATATATCATCACGGCATATTACCCATTGCTGGGTGTGCCAATCTGCGTCAGAATAATGTATTTAATATTGGCAACGTTGCTGGACATCAACGTTTGACGTTAGTATGAATTTGACTGAAATAAGCGACAGATCCTCTTCACTCCAGATATTTTGATTTTCCATTATTTTAATTATTTTTCTTACTTTGTACCACTACACAACTTTTAGTTTATTTGTAGGTTAGTAACACAAAACGGTAGAAACCTTTGCTATGTAGGCATGCGCAATATCGAAACTGAATCTGGGAAACCGGGTTCGATCCCGACCGACGCCAAATATTTACAATTTTAAATGGCACAAAATTGACCTCTGTGGTACATTCTCAACGCCAGCAATGAATACCCGTGTATTGACGCCTGGTAAACACCCGCACGGTACAAATATGACATCATCATTACCGAAATCTATACAAAAACAGATTGGCACACCCAGCAATGGGTTATGTTCCGTGATGATATATATATATTTAAATGAGTAGTTTTAAAACTAGTTTTCAAGTTAAACCTATGAATTTTAATTTTGGTTTGAACTAACTCAAAACCGTTTTAATACAGTATAAATGGTGTTTTAATAACGAAAAACATTTTGAAAACGGTTTCAAAATTGCATGTAAACTGAGTAACTGTGGACGTTGGATGCACTCAGTGTGGAGCACATAGTGTCGTCAAATATACGGAAACATATATCGTTGTAAATCGACTTCATTGAAATTTGAACCGAACAATCAGCCCTACACATACGAGAGTGAGTCAAAAAATCGCGGAATGGAAATGAGGGTTTTTACTAGTTTTTGTTTATTTTTAATTTCAATGGGGATACCAAATATTAATAAATTCGTCATTAATCTTCAAAAAATGGTCGAAAAAGGATATCGGAAGTATGAAAAAAAAACTGAGTATCTTGCTGTGATTAAGTTTCTCACAAGACGAGGAAAATCCCCTTAAATATTCTATCGAATTTTTTCGACTTATTTGGACTACGGAGATAAAACTTTTATTCATCATTATGAACTCGAAGCAGGAGTCCATGAAGTGGCACAAAACAGGCACACTATCCCCTACTTAAGAAGTTCAAGTTATCGCAATCGGCTGGAAAAATTATGGCTACTGTTTTTTGGGATACAATATTTGCCCTGTAGCTATGGATACTTATTTGTTCATTTTTTGTTATAAACATTGAAATGAAAATTTTCACGTTTTGATTTTTAAATAAAAACTGTGCAATTTTATATCTTCCTTGTGTACAATTATGTCGGAATTTGAAGTATTATAATGTACGCCCCCTGAAGTTGTTCAATTGGATGAAAATCTAACAGTGTGGCTGAAATATATGTCCAGGAATCATTGCAAAACAATATAAACTTTTCTTATCACTTTAATTCTAAGTATTCTTAAGTTCATTACCGTCCCTGTAATTGTAATCTGTAAGTCTGCTATTATTTAATATGTTATTTCCTCAAAAGTAAACTCTGTTTATATTTCAATTCATAGGTTATTTATTTAAATTTGACATCTATTCATGGTATTTAGTAACTTTATTCTTATGTTACCTAGCGTGTTATAGTGACATTTAGGGCGATATTACAGGTTTCTTTTATTGAAGTTACTTCTTATTCGTTGATCTGTATAGTTTCTATGGATATTTATTTATTTTATTTCTACCTTATGAATCAAGTCACAAAAGATGCTACTTTTATGACGTTTGAAGAGAAAGAATATTTTTCTAATTGCATTATAAAGACAAAAATGTTTCAATGACTGGAGAATATTACGCTATCTGAAGAAACAATTATAAGAAGCTATAAAGAAAAAAGACAACGAAGATGAACCAAAACAATACCAAAGTTATCAATGTTTTGCTTTCGCACGACCCATCCATACACACTAGCAATATAGTATTATTAAATTTCCCTACATACTTTGCTCCGTCTGACTATTAGTTATATCTAAACATGACACAGCTTTAAGGAAAAAGCTTAAGAACGGCGATGAAATGAAAGTTCCAATTTTCGACTATTTCGAATAAAAAAACAAAGCATTTTTTAGAGTATAGGTAAATAAACATTTTTAAAGAACTAAAGAGTATAATAGGGTTAAAGTATAATTGAAAAGGAAAAAATTATAACTTAAATTTAAAATTTATCCCTTTTACTCCGCGAAGTTTTTGATCTTCCCTTGTATACAAGAGGTACAACTGATCAAATTGTCAGTCATTCATGATTAAACGTCGCTACAGACTACGCCGAAATTTCGTGTTAACGTATATTATAACAACACAGCACAACGCAACAGAGCACATCAGAAATAGAGTATTCACACTGTTACGACGTTTTGTTTAGTTATTTGGGGGTTATAAAGTAAATTTCTTTCCAAAAGGTAAAATTCGCAATGACAAATCTGCAACATATTAAATTATTACTTGATGACCTTGATGAAGAGGATGGGACCCAGGTTGCAATATCTATCAACAAATACAGGTATAAAAAGAGTGAAAAGTTAAAAAACGCAACCGATAATATTCTTGTATTTCTGACGGCTTAAGTTTGAATTCGACCGAAGTCTTATGATTTTCATTTGTCACATAGAAAGTGCACACTGTACGGTAGCTTATTGAGCCCTTGAGCATAAAAGCAAATTGGCAATGGGTAATAATCTTAACCTTTAGTATAACTATATATCTTCATGAAAACATTATCATATTATAAAATATCTTGTTAACATTTTCAATATCATAGCACTTGATGCTCCAACTTTTCAGTTCATAAATTTCAATAACTTCCTGCACTATCTTCATTCCTACAAATCTATGAAATCTCAAGCTGGAATTTAAGCTAACATTTTTATTTTATCTGCCATCGGTTTGGGCGTTAAATATTAATATTTATCAGCGTTGATACACCACTAAAAATTCCCGAGGACCTGCACTCTGGCATCTTAGCATAAATATTCACGAACTTCTCGCTCTTGGAGCTTGGCGCATCGCCATAGCGGCGTACATTGGAACTAAACCGAGTTTATACAGAGGTGATGCGATTCTACTTTGCTTACCTAACGTGCATTTTAAACTTTCAGGAATCTGCACTCTTCAGCTTTCTTGCAATTATTTGTGGATAATATGATGCATTTATTGATTTTTACCGGAATTAAGACACACACGAGTAGAACTTCAATGATTTCACCGTTCAATTCTCCAGAAATTTCAAAAAAAATCATTGATTGATTGATTCTTTAAAACTAACGTTCTTGCATTTTATATTCAACTTAGTGTAAAAGTACAAATATTATAAATTATACGAGGGTGATTTAACTTCAAAATTGTATGATATTCGAGTATTATTCAATTAGAGATCAAATTTATGACATTTTGTATACCAAGGTTAACACACAATAGAGGTCACGAATATTTCTAAATTGTTCGTATGTACACTAAATAATAGAATAACCAGTAATTAATATTATTTTTCATAATGCTACCCATGTTTGTTGTTTGTTGACATAGCTTTGAGGTAAATAGTATAGACAGTGGGCATGGGAAAACGTGCTCTAATACAGAAAGCCTCTATAATGGGTAGAAGGTAGAAGCATACTTTTATATTGGTATTGTTCATATTATTATAAATCTTAATTCATTTCATTATTAAACTTTGACTACTATATGTAAATGTGTACCATCACTGGTACACAACTATGATTTACTAAGAAACTGTATGGCCACATTATTTGGTCACACAGCGCGGGCTCGCTTTATTCACTGTGTACATTCAAGGGACACAATTTATATAGGTTTATAAGGGGATTTCGATAGGCTTAGTTTACAAGTAAATTCTGGTGAAGCAGTTAAAAAAATCTGTTGTGGCCAGCATAATACCTCTCGCCATTTTCATTTTATGTTACATAGGGCGAGAGCAGTCATGTGACTTTGTTGGCCTTGACAAGCAGATATAGAGGCCCGTGTTAGAATGACAGCTATTAATAATGTACATAGATGTCAAGTATCATAATTTTTCATTCAAAACATTATTTTCCAAATCCATTTGGATTATTTTCCTCGACAAGTATATTCCATACTATTGATGACAAATAAACATCAGAATATTTTGAAATTTTGAAAGAAAAATTATGACATGTAACAATTGTGACATCTTTGTAAATAACTTCAGCATTTGGCTGATAATATTGGACATTTATTATGATTTTGAATGATTCAATTACCGACAAAACAAAAGTTAAAAGGAACGGATGGGTATGTGCAATAAAAAACATTCTACGAGTGAGCATGACGTTCCATGTATATGTACATGGAATGCTTTTTCGATAGGAATTCCGTATTATAATCGTAAAATGGTACACACCGTTTAAACCAAAGGAATTTTTTTAGAAATTATGTGAAATTATAATACTCGCTTTTAATTTATCTTTTTTGTAAAATCTTATAATTTTGAATTATATTGAATTTTGGACCAAGAAAATGCTTTTTACCTCTCGCTAAGAGAGGTATTGCATTCATGCTAAAAATCGCATATCCAGATTTTATTGAATAAGCACGTTTTAAGGTCCTTACAATCCGATTTTAACATTTTTACGATGATGTCTGTGTGTGTGTGTGTGTGTGTGTGTGGATGTGTGTGTGTGTGTGTGTGTGTGTGTGTGGGATGTTGGAAGGACGGTTACTCAAAAACTATAAGACTTAAAATTTGTTTAACAACGTATTTCCCAATCGGACATTCCCGGGAAGATCTGAAAAGGTTTTGGTAACAATTGGACAACCGGAAGTAGAAGATTCTTGAAAAAAAATCTTCTAAATATTATTTTTTGAAAATTTTTCTTGATAATATTAAAGAAAAATAAATTCTCTTTCTGATACATAAGGTTTTGGTAACAATTGGACAACCGGAAGTAGAAGATTCTTGAAAAAAAATCTTCTAAATATTATTTTTTGAAAATTTTTCTTGATAATATTAAAGAAAAATAAATTCTCTTTCTGATACATTTAAATATTTTTATACATATTTTATAGATTTAGAGATAAAAGGAATATAATATATAAAATAATGTTGTAATTAATTTTACAACCGAAAGGATGCCATGAAAAATAGTTGATAATTTAAATTATTTGTAACTGACAGATAAATGTCAGTGTCAGAAATAATGAGTAATGAATTAAAAATGTACTTGGAGAATCCCTTAGTTCTTGATCTGTGACTATTATGGAGATGACAAGTCTAGGTTGAAGGACTTAAATTTGTTTCAAACATTATGGGACAATGTACACCAGTACTGTAGACTAGAGTAACTTTGAATTGCGAAAAAGCTATCAAATTCTTCTCAAGTAAGTTGTAAATATTGACAAAATTACACATCGATATAAGAATAATCGGAGTGCAATCTATCCGTCACTTTATTAAAAGGAATTAGTGTTATTTAGATATAACAAGTATGAAAAAATAAAATGTAAAAGAAGATATGTAAGAATAGATGCACAATCCAGATATATACATTTTAGACCGCCCAAAATTAATGTTTTTACTAGAAGAATATGAAGAGAAAGTAAACAAAGTTGTTCGAATTGAAAATTGCTGTTACCAGCCTAATATTTATATATGGTAAACTCTACTTTGTAATTTATTGTAACATAATTTATGGTAAATATCTTTATGTTGAGACATGCTATTATTGAATAATAAAGAAGTTTATACGTCATAGATTTATATGAATATATTATTTGTATTTATAAAAATATTCTTTGCTTTATGCATACAGCCAGGTAAAATATACGGCGAGAGGTTATGTGCTGGCCACATCAGATTTTTTCTTAAAGTTATCATCTAAGTTTCTGGAAGAAAATTATATAATACCCTAATAGTAGTCAAGGTGTTACATGTAACATATTTTATTCTCTACTATGATCCAACGATCCAAGTTTTTCAGCCATTTTGCCAAGGAAAGTAATACTTCTATAATGTTTTTATCATTTATATCTCGACTGATACTAAATTTTTCATACTGGCATCATATGAAATAGTTTCAGAATATTATTAACAGTGGATTAAATATTATAAAAGAAATTAATATACAATTGTTCAAAATTATATTGTAAAATAGTGACATATATTTATTTTACATTTTTATGAAACTTGTCAATCATTTCGTTTCCACGGTTTTTATTTTTTTAAATTAACTCCAAGGAGCTGTGCAAGTGCCTCGTAATACTCGCCCTTACGTTCACAGCTGATACCATTTTTTCTCATCAAATATTTTAGGACGAACTCCGGACAATGCCTTCGTAAATAGATCGGCTTCCATGTCTTCAATTCTTTTATAGTCAGAAGTTGACTGGATATAAGGGAACATTTTCTGGAATAAAATGTTCCCTTATATCCATGTGCTTTGACCTTCTATTTGTCACTGGATTTTTAGCTAATTTTTTTGCAGCCTGGTTATCGTTCGAGATCTTCGCAGTGTCATTTCTTACGCCCATGTCTCTCAGCAGTTGTTTTAAATTAAGGCTTCTTTTGCAACGTCCGTGAGCGTCATGTATTCGGCTTCTGCAGTTGACAGTGCCACCATCCCCTGCTTCTTTGTTTCCCAGCTGATTATTCTGTCCATTCAACATCGGCAAATCCTTCCAGTGGTTTTCCAGTTTTTTGAAGATTAATTCTGCATTCAAAGTGCCTTTTAGATATTGAAGGATTGTCTTTGTAGCTTTGCAGTGTTCTTCACCATATGCTGTATTAAACTGGCTTAGTTAAGATACTGCGAACATAATATCTGATCTCGTTGCTACGCATGCATACATAAGACTACCAATTAAATTTTGATATGGTAATTCACTAAACTTTAAATCCTATCTCCGTAGGGGTGGTCATTTTGCCAATACGTAAATGCAGGGGTCTGCTATAGAAGGAATGAAATCTGAATATTGTAATGTATTATCCAATTTGTCATACCATTCTCGCCCTGCTCATTTAAGTCCATAGATTTCTTTATTCAATTTACATACTTTTATTTTCCAGGTCTCTTAATTTTTTTTAACATTTCTCTAGTCCTGTTTAATATTTTCACTGCTACTTTCTTCTATTATAATATTGTAAAAGTATTTTCCAAATTTTGGGTATTTCCAAAATTATATATATATATATATATATATATATTACCGTACCATTCAAGTAGCAGTTGTCACATCTAGTTGATGTAGTTTCAATTCTTCTTCTATTGCAACAGTAAGTAATGTTCTGATGGAGCTCAGTTTCGATACAGGCGCAAAAGTTTCGTTATAGTCAGTTCCAGGTTTTTGAGTGAATCCTCTTGGTACTGATCGTGCTTTCTTTCGTTCCACCTTTCCGTCTGCTCCTAATTATTCTTTCAGAATCATTTGCTAGTTATTTTCTCTTTTCCTTCTTTATTATCAATTATTTTCCATGTATTGTTCTTCATATGTGCTCTTATTTCAAGTTTTATCGCTTCTTCTCATTCCAGTTTATTCTCTTGTCATATCATGACGCAGTCCATTGTCCAATTAGGTGACTTTATCTCCCTATTCGGTCTTCTGTTTTCTATGTTTTCGGTTTCAGTGTCGGGTTCATTTTCTTGAATAATTTCTTCCTCATCGCCATATTCTTCATTTTGTTCTGTTATTTCTATTTCTAATTTTTCATATCTTTTTTTTTTTGTTTTATATCGGGTTTTTTCTTCTCGATTATTTATTTTGGTTTGATTGTCTTCTTCAAAATACATTTTATTATTTTTACATCTCTACCGATAATTATTTTATTTTTCTTTTGTAACCAAATTCTATATGCTTTACTAGTATCAGAATATCCCATAAATATTCCTTCTTCTGTTTTGGGAGTAAATTTTCCTTTGTTCTTTCCTTTCCATAATACAAGTGCTTTAGATTCAAATATTTGTAGGTGGTTTACTGATGGTGTGTATCCAACCCAGTTCTCAAATGGTGTCTTGTAGTCTGTAGTTTTTGATGGAATTCTGTTGCATAAATAGTTTGCTGTATATATCTCTTCAGCCCAAAACTTTTCTTCTAATCTTGATTCTATCAGCATACATCTGGCTTTATCTTGTAAAGTTTTATTCTTCCTTTCAGACATACCATTTTGTTCTGGCGTATACGGTGCTGTTATTCTTCTTATTATTCCATTTTTCGAGATATTTTCAAAATTTTCATTTGTATTTATATTATCTTTTACCATTGTCTGTTACCTGTGAAATTTTCTACTTCTTTCTTGTATTCTAGGAATTTCTGTAGTACTTCGTCTGTTTCAGAAAATATACTTTGCAGCAGTGGGTGTGTTCGTCTTAATAGCTATAGTTCTTCCTTCATCTTATTCACTCCAATATCTTTGTTTTTCATATTCTGTCTCACAAAGAAGAAGAAATAACGTTCTTCTTTTGGTATATTACGTTACATGCATTTCCCAATTTTTTTTTCTCAGGTATTATTGTTCTTGGAAAAATTATATAATAGGGATCTAATATTTTTTTACCAAAATTAATATATAAAAAATGAAAAATAAATCGTGGAAATTTCCATTTTACTACTCTTTTATGGTTCTACTAAGATCATCACCACCTTGCATACTGGCCTCGGTTAACATCTACCAGGATATATTTTCGAATCATTTACATAACTATAAAATACGGAGTTACAGTACTTAAATGAGTTTAAATATACGATCCAGAATTGTTAAAAACATTACAATACAAATTACAACACAACTAACCACACATCGTTGTTCACCTCCGCATTGAATATTCCCATCAATTTCCATAATCCTTGTCGAAAGATGATTTATTAGCAGCAGGTAATCTCACACACTAATAGTCAATCAAGGGTAGTTTTATTTACGCTTGTCGGGCGGACATACGCTGGCAATTATCGCTGATAACCCAACATGAGGGACACAACGAACGGCATGGGATCACCGGCGACTACATAAATTCTCCACTACCGATCGGGCCGGACAACAGCCGGGGATCTCTGTACATGCTGGTCCGAGGTCCGAGGGTATTATATACGCCGATGTGGGTAGCACTCATGCATATATGGCATAAGTGACGAGATTATGGTGTTATATAATGAATATTCGTTTTATGAAATAATCAAATACATATAGGGCCGTTACGGATAACTCAAACAATGTATTTTTAAAATAGAACACTATTTGATTCCTATATTTATATATTATTTTTCCTGAATTTTGTTATTAGACATATTTTCTAAATAATTTTTGAGAATATTTTTTTTTCCTTCGATATAATTTATTTTAGACTTTTCTTACTTGCTATTTTCATTTTAAATTCATATTTTCAAATTACTTTGTAACATGTTAAAGGTGACCAGAAAAATTAATTTCATTGATTTTTTGTGTAATTTTTAAACAAATTATTTAAACAACTATTTCTAAATAAAAATCCTAACAATACTTCCAATATAACAATAAATTTAAATTAGAATAATGAAAAAAGTACTAATTAAAATAACCTTTATATTGATGAGAATATAATTCATTAGTCACGTGATATGTTTTCCGCCAATCAACATTCAGAATCTCCCAAGTTACATGTCTATCACAGCGATGATAAAAAACAAAGAAGTTATCACCTTTTTTATATTCGTTACTAAGAGATTTATTTTCTTTATGTACAACATTAACAGTTACTTTTGCATATAAAAATGTGCGATAATCGCTGGGTTTATATAAAAAACGATGAAAATAATAAGGAATTTGTTAAATTAACCATGTTTTAATAGAATTATAAAAAGTTAATTTAGCAGCACATACAATGTACATTCTTGGTTCTCAGTCTGCGTCAGAACAAAAATTAATTATATTCTCTCATTAAATATAAACTCGTGATATGATTAATCAATCGACGATATTGCTCGTGAAACCGAAGCATCAAATTTCACTCGTCCATCGGATTTGTGAAATCTGCAACTCAGTTTCACTTGAGAATATCATCGATGATAATCATATCACTTGTTATATTACGTATGAAAATAGAAAAAAAACACGAGAAGTAATAAGGATTTATGTAGGGAAAAACAAATATATATTATGTTCTATTCAAAAAATCATCCTTTCGTGAATTATTAATATATTGCTTTTTGGCGAAACTTTATGAGTACAACATTGATTCACTTGACTCATTTTCTTTAATTCAAACCCCTGCGGAACAAAAAGATATCGTTGTTATTAAAAAAGTTCTATGAACCATCAATGTTCTGTTAATATTTTGATATTTAATAATACAATAATGATCAATTTTAAAAAATACATATCAAATTAATTCTGTGATCTGGTATAATAACGTATACGCACAATAGACATGTCTTATGAAAATTTCTTCAATTTTAAGAATGTTTTTTCGTTGTATATCTACGCAAAATTGAACATATTACTACCATGAGTATCTTATCATTTCACTTGTGTCAAGATACTGCTTTCTTATTACTACGAAGAAAGCACATATTAATTGGACCCTTTTCATTTATATTAATATATTATTTAATATAATTTTATACTTGCTTTTTAATAGCATTGAAGCAGTACATAATAATGACCCTGTGTCTTTGTAAATCTTCCATTATTAACTGTCAATTTTAATACTGAATATATTGCCGAATTCATAGCAGGAAGTGATGTGTAATTCCTCCAATTTTGGTAACGAGACATTTGCATATTCCTAGTTCGTCTCGACTTACAATTCCGTAATTGTTGCTTTCAATATGAAACACTAAGCCTTTGTTCGAATTCCAGATTTTAGGATTTAGCAAGTAGGATTTATAGCTCTCAGAATTGCGTCGAACATGAATACTACATCGGACGGAAAATTACGATGCTTATTTTAAAATCTCGAGCATTAAAATAGAAATTAAACTTTGTGGAAATGTCTAGTTTCGTATTACCACTAGACTGCATATAATTCACTGAACTATACGATGGAAACGAATTCCGACAACTCGATATTTTAAAACAATGATCTAAGAGCAAATCTCGTTAAATTTGTTTTCCATTACACTGTTTGGCGGGTTATATTTATTCCCTACGAAAACTTTATTTCATGCAGATTGCATTCTGTTATTTCATTTACCAAATTTAAATTCCATTTCAGTTATATTCGATAGAGGATAGAGTTATTTATTTAATTAAAAAAAAATATTCCACTGCCACATATTCGAATGTAGGTAATATATTTTATTGCAATAATCTTTTTTTATTAAAAACAAACATTAAAAAATATTGACAACAATTTGTGACAATAAACAACTATACTACTTCATAGAAAAAATATTTACAATAGATTTAAATTATGGAACTTTTAACCTAACACACAATTTTGTAAGAAATGTTAATTTTATTTTGCCAATATCAGAGGAAGAAATTTATATGAATAATTTGTTAAAAGACAAAACGGAATACTTATTTTTATTAAAGAGTGAAATAGATTTTTTTTTTAATTTACTGCTTTTCATTTAAAAATTTCATTAATTTTGAAGTATATAGTTGGCTATAAGTTTAGAAACTCTAAATAAATTATCTATATCGTTACAGTTAAGAAAATGGTGGATGGTTCTGTTCATTTTTGCTGCGCCCGCGACACCTTGCAAATGTTATTTGAAATATTACCTTGACAATTTATTTAAATTCAATTTTTTATAATTTTATTTTAAATTATTTCAGTTCCTATTCTATTACTGTATTTAACTTCTTCTAAATTTTATTTTGAATTTATTGTTACCGGTAATAGATTACTACGAATATTTTAACTATGATGGCTTAGCTTCGCGTATAAGTTAGTCGCTTACTGTTCGAGGGGGACTTGCAGAGAGACTTGCAGATAGTCGAGTCTGGGAAGTGTTCAGTTATAGTCGTACGATTTTTTTTATTTTCTTTTTTTTTTCCTTGTCAAAATTGAAATATTCTTATTGTCAAACCGCAGCAGATTTGGTAAGTTAATCGAATTAATTTTTTTCTGAATTTTATTCTATTTTATTGATTGTTGTAATCTTCTTTTATTGAAGGCCGTGTGTGTATAAAGGCTTTTGGGCCTGACTAAGACGGATTCGAGTAGCTCTCAAAACTGTTTGGGTTTAATTAATATGGGAAAAAAATATGGAAAATTTATTTAGTAAAATAGTATGTTTTCAGGGTTTTATTTCTAAATTTTTGTTGTTAATTTTACTCTCTTACGTCGTTTACTGAATCCTTCTCAGCGGCTCCTATATTTTTCATTTGATTTTTTGGCCTTTAACTTTATAATTCTTGTTTCAAATTTTTATTGTGTTTATAGTAGAAAAATTTTAGTAATCTATGTTTCACTTTGGCCAAGCCTAGTTAACCTTTAAGGCTCCAGTTTCCTATGTTATCGCACACACTCATTTTTGTTATTTTTCCATTTTATAGTAATATTCTGCTTAAAATTATCCTTTGACCTTCCTGTCCTTAATCCTTCTGGTTTGTACGCGGAGTGAATGGTTAGATTGGCGGTCATTTTTGTGTTATCCTGTCGGATCACGGTTTGGACACGATTCCTCTTTGAAAACAGGATTTTTTTTCGTGTTGGCAAATCCTATTTTCTGTGTATAATTTTTTTATTGTTGATTTGTCACGATATAAGTGGATAAAATGGTCCTTCGGGTAGTAAATTATTTAAAAGCGTGGGTTTTTGAATGTTATTAAGCTAAATTATTTTTGGGGTTTTGTTTAGCTCATTACATTTTTTTTTACTGCTGTCAACGCATTCCCTTTTCTCTTTTGTTTGCCTGTCATCATTAATGTTTTTTTACAAATTTAAAGTTTTGATATTTTGTATAACTTCTGACGGTCCATTGTTTATGTATTCACTTTGTAATAAGCACGTCCTGCCGACGAGTTTGTTACTTCATTAAGTACTGTGTACTGTGGAGAACTGTTTTTAGTGACATTAGAGGCTATGGTGGCTGTGGCTGGCCCTTGGTCCTGGACGAATGGTACCAGCACCGCCGACCCAGACCGAGCAGAGAGCACGGCTCAAAACCAGCCCAAAAAAACTCTGCAGCGGTCACCTGGCAGAGAAAATCTCGTCTATGCCTATAGAGCTACCACAAAATTTTACAAAATTTTAAATTCATTATTCAGCCTTACATTTTATTTATTTTGTGTTCCTTTCCTTGAGTACACCCTCTCACAGGTTAACCTTTTTCAAGATGTTAGCGGTCCAAATAATAATTTTGTGGTAGTAGAGTTTTGTACCGGCATTGGCCTGAGTCAGTTTTACAGTGTTTTACAGGGTTACATCCACCACAAGTTTATTATTTGAACTCCGACCTTGCTTCCACCCGAAACTCGTTAGTTAGTCAGTGCCCTTCGTATGTCACAACATCTAACTGATATGTTATTATTTGAAAATTGTGAATAAATAGTACTCTATTAGCATGTACTGCCTATTACTCATTCGAATGATTTACATCACTCACCTTCCGGTTCGTGATGCAAAATTTATTCTTATGAGTAATAGCATACATTAGATGCTCATTGAATAATATACTTATACAATGACAGCTGTCACTGATGAAAACTAGTTAGTGGTTGCTACCTTCGGAATTAAATGCAGAGTTGATGCTTATGCTTTGAATTAGTATGATAAATCCTCATTTTCACCCATTTCAATGTATTTTTCTTTTAAACAAATCCCAATGTCATATCATAATTATTACAGATATTTTTTCTCAATACCAATATAACACGTCACATAGTATAAAAGCAAGTATGCAATGGCTACTTTGTAATATAAAATAGTATATCAAATGACTTGTCAATGTCAAACAATAAACTAAAACATAAAAATGATTTAAGACGTTTTTAAAAATGTGTTGAATAAAACGTTGTACTCGTATTAAACTCGTTTGGAATTTATATTAGTCACTAAAGAAAATTAGCTAAACTTTTTCTTTCGTGACTAATACGTTATAATCCACATATATAGAGTATTTTTTTTAAAGATGTCCGATCAAGGTCATCAGTACCATGAGAGAATTAACAAATTGTATACATTTATCTCTTTCCTTTGCTATAACCATGTGCGATAAGAATGGATATGACACGCTTGTCTTTCAAAAATTCATATTGTTTCGACTAAGTTAGGACATTCCACTTTAAAACGATGCTCGTTGTTGATAATACTATCGCTGTAACGTAAGTTTATTTATTAATTCAGATACATTACCTTGATTCATAACCGTACAAATAACGTTATTTTCTCTCAGAGTCACTGACACTGACATTTTGTCAGTATCTTATTTTTCACATATTTGGTTTTACATTTGCTAATTAACTTACCAGTTGACTTATTTTCGAATTTTTAATGATACTTTTATAATAATAAAATAACAGTAGTATCTTATGTACTCTCATAAAAATTAAGCAAACGACACTACTGAATTTGTCATAATGGGCGGAGAAAAAATCTGAATTCATACAATACATAGATGACCTTGATCGGACATCTTTCAAAAAATTTACTGTATAATAAATAACTATTATGTTGCAGTTATTTTCTTATTATATAATTTTTTATAATTTTATTTCATGGGTCTATGCTCTTGGTGAACAAAATGTATATTTCTCATATTTTGAATTATTTTTTTATTGAAAATGAATGTTTATGAAAATAAAATAAATCATAATACCGTAAAATATCATTTACCGGACTGAAATCACTCCTGCAAACATGGAAATGCGACACAGTATGAAATAAAATACCAATTTGTATCACTAATATATAAACTGCATTTATGCGAGTGTGAGTATAATTATTAACTAACTAAAGCCAGGCTTTTATATTCGCAAAGCAGTTTCTGGATGTGTCATATTTTTTGTACCAAATTCTCCATAAATAAGGTAAGTGATTTTGATTAATATCTAAATATTAAATACTTGATTTTTTTAGGTTCATAACATTAAAAATATTTCACTTTTAAATAACATAGTTTTATAAACATTTGTGTAAAGAATTCAAATATGCTACTTTCATTTATCATAAAATGAACTATTTAGTCATAAAATTTGTAAACACTTTGCTAATTAGTGTATTGAACATAGCAACAAATTGACAGTTTCCAAAAACTGTAATGCCAACTTATAAGTGTAAAAGGCCTTACGTTTTACCAACGTAGATAGTAGGCAGCCAATAAAGTATTTCTGGACAATTTAGAGATATGTAAGACTAGTTGTATCTGCACCGGAAGGAGACACAAAATAAAATATATTTGTGTACAATTTAATATTGTTTATTGAAGTTATTCTTGTAATTATTTTTTATTACTTCTAATTACTGCTTTATATAGCTCCTCTTGAAATATAAATTTGTAAAATTAAACAAAACAAGAAAGTTGTCAAGTTTCAAATTGAAAGCAAATTACCTATCCGCTTTTAAACCAAATTAATGCATCCTAAAATTGAAAGCGTAATACCTCGGAGCAACACTTTGATTCATCCAAGCAAAACCTCTTGTGCACGTCTTCAGCAAGTCTACAACCACTTTGGGACAGATATAAGAAGCTTTATCTCTTTGATAACTTTATTATTTTTTAACGAGTCTACCTAAATTGCGTGCAATTACATCTTCCACGAAAGGGGAGATCCCTCGTAAATAGTCGCCTCAGGGCTTCAGGAGATGTACTTCTCTAATGCAGCTCTGGCTTTCGAAAAGTGAATTATCGACAGCGGAACAAGAGCAAGCGGTAAATTACGATTCCGGAGAGCATCACAAAGGTAGGTTGCTGACTATTATTTTGTCTGATCGGAACAGCGGTGATGGCTTGTTTGAATTGCAGGCTAGGTTGAGATGCAATTATTTCCTAAACTTGTAGAGAAATTGTTTATTTTACTTATTTATAACCTACTTTTAATATTATTCTGATGAATACCTGCAGGTAACATTTTTTTGGAATATGTCAATTACAAAAAATTAACATTTTCAATTTGCACTAAAATAAAATAAATAAATATATCACCACGACATGTTACCCATTACTGGGTGTGCCAATCTGCTTTGTACACAGATTTCAGTAACGATGATGACATATTTGTACCGTGCGGGCGTTTAGCAGGCGTCACCCCACGGTTATTCATTGCTGGTGTGGAAAGTGCACCACACAATTTTGTGCCACTGTTCTGATTTAATTTTAAAACACACTTCACACACTAATCAAGTTTCGATTTGTTTATAATTTTTATTTGTTAGATATGATATACAGATTATCAATAAAATAAACACTTTTTTAATGAAGAAAATTCTTCCCCAAAAATGAGTACCTTTTTTACATCTCGCTAAGAGGTATTGGATTCATGCTAAAAATATCATATCGAGATTTTAGTGAATAAACACATTTTAAGGTCCCTAGTGCCCGATTTTAACTTTTTTACGATGATGTCTGTATGTGTGTGTGTGTGTATGTGTGAATGTGGGAAAGACGATACCTCAAAAACTATAAGACTTAAGATGTGTATAACTACGGATTCCTCAATCTGATATTAGTTGGAAGAGCTGAAAAGGCGTTGGTAACAATTGGACAACCGGAAGTAGTAGTATCTTAAAAAAAATCTTCTACATATTATTTTTTTGAAAATTTATGTTATTACAAATATTAAAGAACACAAAATTCTCTATCGAATACATTCAAATTTCCGTTATATCTTCTACAGATTTAGAAATAATAAAAATATAATATTCAAAATAATCAGTTTTATAGGCGTCACAGGAATTTTCGATCTTCTTTTGTTTTTAAGTTACAGGTAAGAAATCGTTTTTCGATAATTTCGAAAATATCGCATATCTTATGTATTATGATAGTTAGAGAAAAATTGTTCAGACAAATTTTGTACCGTTTTCTATGCAGAATAAAATGGCGTAAATTGATTTTTTGTAAACTGAATAATTCTCGAGATATAACACAAATATTTATTTTTTTAAATGGGAACCTATGCTGAAAATAATTTCATCTTTTGTTTCTTATTTTATAGGCTTTTCGATGATATATAAACAAGTCTACATTCTTTTTCTTTGAACATGTATAAAACAAATTATTAATTGTTGGTGTGAAAAAATTGAAATAATTAAGAAACAAATAAAAATCTTTATTGTAGATCACCTTTCCTTTATTTTTATTATTATTTTCTTATATATATATTATATTCAACCATGTTTTTCGAGTTGGGCCAAAGCCAACTATAACATTGACAAAATATAGTTTATCTGACCCGAAAAAAAAAAAAAAATTAGAATAATTTTAAGAACATAAATAATAGATATGGTATTAAAATGAACAAATGATGATCTGTAATAAATTTTTCATTTGTTTCTTAATCATTATCAATGTTTTCATCCCAAAAACATTAATAATTCATGTTTTATTCACGTTTAAAACAAAAGAATGTAGACTTATTATATATTATTCAAAAGCTTGTCATATAAGCAATAAGATGAGACTATTTTCAACATAGGTTCCCATTTAAAATAAAATATAAGTTTGTGTTATATCTCGAGGATTATTAAGTTTTCAAAAAATTAAATTACACCATTTTATTCTGTGCAGGAAACAGAATAAAATTTGTGTAATTTTTTTTTTCTCTTACTATCATAAACAAGATTTGAGATATTTTTGAAATTAGCGAAAATCGAGTTTTTGCCTGTAGCTCAAATACAATAAAAAATCGAAAATTCTTGTGGCGACTATAAAACTTTTCTCGTAAAGTTGACCCCGGAATATGCAAACGGTTTTGCCTATCGTTAATATTACCCGAGATACCTTAAAAAAACATCGAAAATAAAATAAATTTTAAGAATCAGAAAGGCGAGTTCGTTTTATATTGAAAAGCAAGCCTTATATTATATAAATGTATATAAAATTATATTATTTCCGCCGGCCTTTGGCTATAATCAAAATATAAAATTTTAATATGTTTTTATTAAATTTATTCGTTTTTTCTTCTTTTTTTTAAATCATAGGTGGTGCTGAGCCCCATCTTGCCCTCTACTCTGCGGGTGACCAAACTATAGAACAAAGTTGTAGGAGAGCAAGGAGAACATTTGTTTAGACTACGAAATTATATTTTTTCAAATGGGATGGCATATACTCGTATTTTATTCTGAATTCGACCATTTTATACCTATTAAAATTTAAATAAATACCATTTTTTAGTTATTTTTAAGTAGACTATGTATAAAAAACAAAAAATTATATCTGTTAATTTGGATTTTTTAGTGCATAATTCCTATTATTTCAAATATTTATTTCATTTTAATATAAGCTCAATTGTTTATCATACATGGCCTACTGAAAAAGAACTATAAAAATAAAATTCATTTAAATTTCAATAGAATTTTTCTCAATGTTTTTATTAAATAAATATATAAAATTATTATATGGTTGAATTCAGAAAAAAAAATATTCTCTCAAATTGGCCTCAAAAATGTATGCCATCTAATTTAAAAAGATATAACTTTGTGTTGTAACTTAACCACTTGTTTAAAAAATATTTTCTTCTGGAATGGTCTTCTAGAACTTTGTTCTATAGTATTTTTATAATAATAAAGAAAATAATGGTAGTGGTCGATTTCACTGTTACACCCAGTATAACACTAGAGTGCAATTTAGAGAGATACCATTAACAACTTATTTACAAACGAATTCTCGTGTGTATTGTCCTGCAGTTATTTCCATTCCTCACGATATCTCATCCCTGGTGTCCTTCTCTTTGTGTTTGGTCCTTCCTCCGTTAGGCTGGCATAAAAGAAAGGAAGTGCAGCCCGTTAAGTCCTGCGTCCGGAGAACAAAGCGCTTATGGCAACAGGATATCGTAACTAGCTCGCCGCTGGGCCACTTTACCGCAAACATTTGTCCACGAGTTGAATGTGAAATCTCGTTCTAATGCTCTTAACTGCGAGCCAGGCGCGCTACCCCGGATTATGGATTATACTCGATGGAGTTTTAAAACGAGTTAGTCTCGTGATTGTGTATGGTTTGGTTTTCGAGCTGCTTCAGGATTGCTCAATGTTGATCCCCTATTTGGTTTTTAAATTGCTGGTGTGAATGTAACTTCATTTTATTTCCGCTATAAGTTACAATACAGTATTGTTTATAATAAGATTAGCAAAGTGTCGTTTGAAGTATGTAGATGGAATACAATTTTTGGCCTACATCATTTTTCTTAACTTACAAGGCAAATATACATTTATTAATGATTACTTTTTTATAATTTTTTTTTTTTATATATTTGTAAACTTGGCCTACGACCACAATATGCTTCAAGTAAATTTTTATTGAAAAAATAAATTATAAAAACGAAAATAAATTATTTATAATTAATCTGCTAAGCCGTGATATTAAGTCAGGCAATGAAAACAGTTGAGATAATACTGAGTACTATTTAAGTTAATTGCTTAAATAGTAAGACATTATTGTAAGATTTTTGTTACAAAAAAATGATCAAATTGTATGCCCGCCTACCTGATATAGCTTCACAGGTTAATTATTCATAATTTTCTCCTACGGGTTTTTAAAACTTATTTATTAAAAAAAATAACATGTCGCTGAATTTGTAATTTTACGTAGATTCCAAATATATAAAAATACTATATATTTATGTTTCATTTGAAATATAAAAGTTAATATCAGTTCCGCTTAACCGGAAGCGCAACCATCATACCTAATACCATGATATGTGAGCCACTAAGCTTAGTTTAAAAGTACGTCAAAAATTAAAAAATAATTACAATTAAAAAAGTTACTTCTTGTAAATTGTAAGTTCAACAAATTATGTTTATTTTTAAAATTATTGTATTCGAAATTGTAATTTTACAGAGTTCTGAAGCCTTCAATAAAAGGCGAAAGCTTGACTAAATTTTCAAAGAATCGACATTTCTGTTCAGGCCTAAATTATACACTGAACTACCCACTAACATTCTCCTTATATATAATATATTCTAGTTCGCCGTAACTTTTCTACAGATTTACTATCATTCTTTCAAAATTCTTCCTAATTTCAATTTTATCAGAACCCAGAATATTGCATAAAACTATTAAATAATCCCTGCACTATAAAATTGCTATAAAATTCTTTATACGCCCACTACAAATTACTTCACGTTAGAGCGTTAAAAAACAAAGAAAAAAATCTGATGTAGCCACTACATTACCCTCCGACAATCCTGTATATTATGTACAAATTCCATACATACATTTTCTTGCAAAAGATTCTATATTTCCAGTAAAATTATTGATACACAAACTATGCAAATTGCACTTGACACTGACATCATCTTCTTCAGATTTTCCCATTCGTTATGGGTCGCTATTTTTTATTTTCTTCATCCACTCATTTCTGTTTTGCGTGTCGTCCTCATTCAGTTCCTTTTCTCTCAAGTGTTCCGCAATACAGTCCTTCCATCTTATCATTGGTCTTCCTCTGTTTCTAATATTCCAATACATTCTTCATCTCTTCTCATGACATGTTGAAACGAATGTAATCATCTGTCTGGTATCTTTCTAGAAACTTCTATCACTCTAGCCATTTCCCTTAATCTTCCATGCCTTATCCTATCTTTCTGGGTCTTCCCTAATATCTATCTCAGCATCCTAATCTCTGCCACGTTTATTTTCTTTTCTTTGATATTGACATCTGTCAATTTGAATTATCTGAATATAGTAGCAATTTCCATGGTTAGCATAGCTGGCTGATTTATGAAATTTTTATATCTTTATGATTCTTTAACTCTATATCTATTGAATATGAAGTAAGAAAATGCAATCATATCGTATAGAGAAAATTTATAACATTAAATGTCCATAAATGATATTTAACTGCGTTTTTTCAAGCAAAACTGTTAAAAGTTCCAAATGGGAGTACTTCCGGTGGACCAATTATATAACCAAAATCTAATCGCGTTTGCAGATGAATCTAAAGTCGAGGAATACGAAAAAAATATAATTTTTCGAATCGTGGTATTGGAGTTATGCGATCCGAAACTATTGTCCCACACACACACTCACACACATACATATACGGGGTGGATCAAGATAATGAAACAGTGCCTTTGATTCATGTATATGAAAAGTTACACAAAAAAGTGATTATAATATTTTGTAAGGTATAGAGGGGGAAACATTTTGACATAACCATTATTATTTTAAAGTCATTGGTACTCAACTTATGGATCAATGTTACATTTTTTTAAAATGGCATTATATATTTTTTATTAAGTCATTAAATAGCGAATTTTCTTCTGAATTCAACAATATAATAATATCATACCCTTGCATTGCAAAAATATTGATAAAATTAATTCAAAGTTAGTATTTCATTTCTATTTTAATTTTTTTAAGTAGGTTGTGCAAACATTTAATCATTAAAACAAAAGAAAATTATTTGTAATTTTTGTTGCTCATTGTTATCCATTATTAAAATTAAGGTAATTTTCGTTACTTTTGTAATAATTAATTTAATAATGGTAGCAGATTCAACAAATACAATCAGTATTCTGATGCGTCGCAAGAACCATCAGAATGCATTCCTAAGCATACAATTTATTTTCGTAAAGTTATCCTAATTACGCAATACTAAATAGTAATTACGCGAAATGAAAGAAATAAAATAAAAAATAACGAATTTGGAACATTTTGAAGAAATAATATAATACGTAACAATGACATATAATTTTATTTTGTTTTAATAGTTGAATGTTTGCTTAGCCAATTTAAAAAAATTAAAATACTAACTTTGAATTGATTTTTATCAAATTTTCCGCAATTCAAGGGTATGATATTATTATATTGTTGAATTCAGAAGAAAATTTACCATTTAACGAGTTAATAAAAATATATGATGCCATTTAAAAAAATATAATATTGATCCATAAGTTGAGTACCAGTGACTCTAAAATAATAATAGTTATGTCAAAATGTGTCTCCCTCTATGCTTTACAAAATAACTTACTATTTTTTTTGTGTGACTTTCTATATTCACGAATAAATGGCAGCGTCCCATTATCTTGATACACCTGTATACATACATCATTGTAAAAATAGTAAATTCGTATTCTAGGGACCCCAAAACGTGCTTATTCATCAGAAACTCACTGTTGAATTTTTTGACCAAAGACAATACCTCCATTACCTAAAGGCGACGGAAGGTAAAAAATTAACTAAATACCTGATTCCGAATATACGTGTATTATTCAGAACCAATCTTCGTATCAGGGAAGTGGAAACGATGCTCCGATCCAGGTTCAGAAACCGAAGAATAAAGACTAATAACAACCTCCTTTTATAATTTTAATTGTTGCAAATATTTAAATATCCTAATTCCAGGTTTTTAATACGCTCAATTCAATAAACTATTAAGATGAAATATATCATTAGAATTCAAAACGAAGGTAATTAATTTATTGTTAAGGGCATTGAACACTGAAGTTTAGACACGTTCTTAAGAGAAATGTTTACATTATTACAACATTTTATCTAAATTTTTAATCTTCCGTAGTTATAACTGTTTCCCAAATTCCAAATGTTTGCTTTCAATTTACGTAAAATACATAATGTCATATGTCATGAATTCAAATGTAAAAGTGTAATGTGGAATATTGGAAGATTTGAGAAGTATCGATCCATTTATTACCCAGCGCCAAATGTCAAAAAAATTCATTCAAATATTGTTATGCGTTAGACAGACGTGTCGTTAACCAGGAAGAACAGTGATATAACTCAAGAAAATCATGAGATTTGTACTTATAATAGCAATCTCTACGTAGGTAACAGTAGTATGACTTTTATTTCGAGCACATTTTGTGACTGTTTATAGATAGAAGAGTGCGACCTTTTCAATTCTTTCATTACTTGTCAGTTAACGCTTTCGGTACGGATTTTGTCCCGTCCCGTAAGTACCGAAAGAGTTAAACAAAGTAAAGAGAGTAAAAAAAGTAAAATATACAAGTTCAAAATGTTGGTCTGAAATAATTTTAAGTAATTGGGGTTTATATCCCTTTCCCTGAAAAATAACTTTTTTGAGTTGTAACAATCCCGCACCAACGATGTACGAACAAATTAAAGTCTCATTCTTCGTTCCTTCGTTCATATGTTATTGGTACGTTTTATTGAACTTTTTACCTTCAGTCACCTTTAGATAAGGAGGGTATTATCTTTCGTCAAAAAATGTATGTGCATAAGTGTGTGTGTGTGTGTGTGTGTGTGTGTGTGTGTGTGTGTCTGTGTGTATGTGACGATCGTTTCGGATCGCGTAACTCCAATATCACAATTCCAAAATTTATAATTTTGTCGTATTCCTCGAGTTTAGATCCATCTGCAGACGTGATTAGATTTTGGTTTTATAATTGGTCCACGGGAGGTTTGGAACTTTTAACAGTTTTTCTTGAAAAAAAAATCTGATGTGGACACCACACGACTTCCTTGTACGATTATTAAACTATACATATTTTTTAAATAAATAAATTACAAAATATTAATTTTAACTTCAAAACAGTAAGATATATAGCGACCATAAAGGGAGTTTTTAAAGAGAGTTTTGATTACAACAAAGAAATATTTGATTACAACAATGAATATAACTAATTTTACAACAAAAATATATTTGTTATTGTACGAATCATAAAATTACACGTATTTAACGTAATTTGACATGAACATTTTTTTAAATTTTTTTTTTGTCCTAATCCATAACAAGCTTTATTACAAAAAAATAATTTTTAAATTTACATATCTCGCTTATATAAAGGGCTAATTTAATAATACTTGATGTGCTAGACGCAGAAATTAATTCTCTAAAACTTTTATTTGAAGCATTTATTTCTAAAATCAAAATAAAATCATTTTATTCAAGAAAAACTGTTAACAACTTCAAGTAATGTACCACTTCCGCTTAGCCTATTTTAACCAAAATCTATTATGTTATTTTGATTGACATAAAAGTCTTGTATACCAAATTTGAAAAGTTTTGAATTATATTTTAAAACAGTTTTTCATTAAAATGTATTATAGGCTTCATGTAAAGTACCACTTCTGGAAATTGTGTAATAACCAGAAAGGGAGGTGCACAACTAGATGTTATAGGAGTCCTAAATACAAAACTTTTATTTGAAGCATTTATTTCTAAAATCAAAATAAAATCATTTTATTCAAGAAAAACTGTTAACAACTTCAAGTAATGTACCACTTCCGGTTAGCCTATTTTAACCAAAATCTATTATGTTATTTCGATTGACATAACAGTCTTTTATACCAAATTTAAAAAGTTTTGGATTATATTTTAAAACAGTTTTTCATTAAAATCTATTATAGGCTTCAAGTAAAGTGCCACTTCTGGAAATTGTGTAATAACCAGAAAGGGAGGTGCACAACTAGATGTTATAGGAGTCCTAAATACAAAATTTCAACTTTCTACGGCTTACCGTTTTTGAGTTATGCGAGATACGTACGTACGGACGTACGTACATACGGACGTACGTACGTACGTACGTACGTACAGACGTCACGACGAAATTAGTCAAAATCAGGGCATCGAACCCGAACCTGAACCGAACCAAAACCAGAACCAAACCGTAACATTTAAGCGAACCCAAACCCAGAACCGAACCTCAGATATACTTTTCAATTGAACCGGAGTCGGAACCGAACCGGGTATCAAAATTCTGGTTCAGGGTTTAGCTCCACTTCAGGTTCAATTTCAGTTCGAAACGTAAACGTAATCGTAACACTTACAGCCGAGCATCGACGATCGACGCCTTCTGCGTTTGCGTCGCTGTATGTGTTAATTGTTCGTGAAAAATGTGTTCATGTTCTTGTCTTGCGTTGCATTAATTATAAATTCCGGCACGCATTTTAAATTATTTCTATATAAACATTGTTATTCAAAAAACATTAATTCAAGTTCATTAGGTCAAACCGAACCTGAACCCGGAACAAAACCGCAAATTTTATTAATGCATGAACCAGAACCGCACACGAACTTATTTTTCAAAAAACGAATTAACCTGAACCTGAACCGATCCCAGTTTTTGGCGGGTTCGATGCCCTGGTCAAAATGGATTCAGGGATCATCAAAATGGATATTTCCGCTGAAATCTGAAAACCGAAATTTTTCGCGATTACAATACTTCCTTTACTTACGTACAAGGAAGTAAAAAGGAGTTAAATATCATTTATTGACAGTTAACATTATAAATTTTAAAGATTATATTATTCTCTATACTATGTGATTGCATTTTTATACTTCATATTCAATAGATATAGAGCTAAATAATTATAAAGATATTAAATGTCATAAATCAGCCAGCTATGCTTACTAAGAAAACTGCTAATATATTCCGATAATTCAAATTAACAGATAGTATCAAAGAAAAGAATATGAATGTGGTAAAGACTAGGATATTGAGATAGATGTTGGGGAATACATGGAAAGATAGGGTAAGAAATGAAAGATAAGGCAAATGGCTCCAGTGATAAAGTTTTAAGAAAAATACAAGAGCGACGATTCCATTAGTTTGAACATGTCATCAGGAAAGATTAAGATTATATTGGAAGAAGAATGAATAGCTTAGTAATAAAAGGTAGAAGAAACTGAGGAACACCAAAGATAATAAGGAGGGATTGTATTTCGGAAGACTTGAGAGAAAAGTAACTGAATGGGGACGACACGCAAAACAGAAATGAGTAGAAGAAGAAAATAAAAAAACAGCAACAGCAGTCAAGTGCAATTTGCATAGTTTGTTTATGAAATAATTTTACTGGAAATATAGGACCTTTTGCAAGAAAATTTATGTATGGAAATTGTACATAATACACGGATAGACGGAAAGTTTATTCTTGTTATTTAAAATAATATGTTTAAATGTTTTATTTATTATTGGTAAGTAATAATTACATCATCACATCACTATTAAATTGTCAGCTAATTACTATTAATACAGTTAGTGTACTTGCATAAGAAAGCTTTAATTTATTTAATTTATCGAAGAAAAAGATCAGCATTTTTATAGCATAGTAAGGGACACAGCAATTAATGTAAGGAAAGTACATCTCGTGGTCGTATGCCTGAGTGTCTAGACGCCATTCTGAGGACCCGGGTTCGATACTGACCGACGTCAAAATTACTTCAAATACTAAATGCAACAAATATAATCCCATAGTACGCTCTCTACGCCAATAATAAGTGACCGTAAGATGACGCCTGGTAAAACGCTCGCACGGTACAAATATATCACATCATTACCGAAATCTGTGTACATAGCAGATTGGCACACCCAGCAATGGATAATATGCCGTGATGATATATTTATTTTATTTTAGTGCAAATTGGAAATGTTCCTTTTTTGTAATTGACATGTTTGTCATCATTACCGATATCTGTGTACATGGTGTAGAAAGCAGCAATAAATAATATGCCGTGATGATATATTTATATACGTCTCAATATAATAATATTAAGCGAACTGTCTATAGCATTTCTCTTTTTGCATTTATAATGTTATGAACATCAAACAATGTCTCTAATGAAAATTCCCACGGGTAAACTATGAAATTGAGACTGTCCTCTACTAATTATTTAGTGCAAGACCTTTAATTACTAATGCCATAAAAGCATTTAAATATTCTTCATTACTATACATAATTAATGGTGCATTCTACTTGCACTGTATATTGTGATTATACTGCTCATGAAATATTCACAAGCTTTATCACTACTCATTCATTATCTTCCTATTATCCATTCTACTGGAATTACCCATTACTATATGTAGTTAGTTGCTGGATAATATAGAAAAGTTTTATATTAGTAAATTGCATCGAATTCTCAAGGGTGCTCAATTTATAGACATGATATGTGAAGAGGAAAAATAAATAACTTACGTCAAATTACATCATCTATCGTAACTACAGGAAATTACACACTATAGGAAGACCGAAAATATATTGAGCGAAAAGTATTATAAGTTGTAGGCCCCTTGAAGGGACTGTAGTTTGACAAATGGTAACATCAAAGTTAAAATTGTGAATAAGTGTGTAAAAATCCAGATATTGCCACCACATTACCTCCCGGCAATTCTATACGCATATTTTATTTAAATTCCATATAGAAAGCTTCTTGCAAAACGTTATATACTTACGAAATTTTACAAAAAATACCTACTATGTAACTATCAATTTACGTAAAAACATAGTAAAAAAATATATCATGACGGCATATTACCCAATTCACGTAAAATTTTAATATCGTAACTGCTTTCATAGTATAGCAAAAAAAGTTGAAAAATTTATAAAATTTATGTTTTTATTCAACGGTAATAGTAAAAAATCGAATGTGGCCCAGCACAATACCTTCCGTAATTTTGTGTATTATGTATAAATCCCATAAATAAATTTTGTTTGAAAAGTTTTAAATTTCTAGTAAAATTATTTCATAAACAAACTAAGCAAATTGCACTTGACACTGACATCTTCTTCTACTTCTTTAGACTTTCCCATTCGTTAGAGATTGCTATTTTTTATTTTCTTCTTCCACTCATTTTTTTGCGTGTCGTTATCATTCAGTTTCTTTTTTCTCAAGTTTTCCGCAATACAGTCCTTCTATCTTATCTTTGGTCTTTCTCTGTTTCTGTAACCTTCTATTACTAAGCTATTCATTCTTCTTCCAATAAATTCTTCATGTCTCCTCATGACATAGTCAAACCAATGTAATCGTCTCTTTTGTATCTTTCTAGAAACTTCTGACACTAGAGTTATTTCCCTTATTCTTTTATTTCTTACCGTATCTTTTCATGTCTTCTCTAAAATCTATCTCAACATCCTTATCTCTGCCACATTCATTTACTTTTCATTGATACTGACATCTGGCAATTGGAATCATTGAATATATTAGCCGTTTCCATGATTAGCGTAGCTGGATGATTTATGAAATTTAATATCTTTATTATTCTTTAACTCAATATATATTGAATATGAAGTATAAAATGCAATCAAATCGTATAGAGAATAATATATTCTTTAAGTTATAATAACGTTGATTGTTAATAAATGATATTTAACTGTTATAATCTTCAAATGAGGATAATTGGTTGACCAATTATAACCAGAATCTAATCACCTCTTCTTCTGGATGTAAATTTGAGGAATACGAAAAAAAAAAATGGAATCGTGGTATTGAAGTTATGCGATGCGAAACTATCGTCACACACACACACAGACACACACACAGACACACACACAGACACACACACACACACACACACACACACACACATACATACATACATACATACATACATACATACATACATACATACATACATATGCAATGTCATTGCATTTTTATATTTTCTGAAAGTAATTTACATTAGTTTTAAAGTGATGCAAAATATGTTCTTGCATTGTGACAAAAAAATAAAGAAAAATATATTAGTACATAAATCTAATTTAATGTAACTCGTTATTTAATTTTAGAGAGTTCGAATTAATCTTAATTATCAAAAGCAAGGTAAATGTCAAAATATTTCCTCAAAGACAGAGAGTAATGTATTAAATTTTCAAAATTTTGAAAAATTTAGAAATAATAGTTAAATTTTGACGAAAATTCAAGTGTTTGACATCACTACAATACTAATGTAAATGACTTTTAGAATATATAAAAACATATATATATATATATGCTATTAAAAAATCAATGATATCATTTACGGCAGTAAATTCTGGGTATTATTATTGTTTCACCAAAAAGTTGCATTTATGTTCGTCCATAAATTTGTAATTTTAGCAAAAGGGCCAAAATTAATAAACAATGCGGACAATAGTCACTTTTTCTGTTTTTCAATCATGTGTATAAAAACGTTATCGTAAAAATAGTAAAACAACAATGGTACCTAATAGCTATTTACGTCATTAGACCGGTAGCTAAGCACTTACATCACGGGACGAGTCTGGTAGGGCGAGACACGTGACTAGCGAGACCGTAATGCAACTACCGGCCATGTGTCGTATAAAATTTTTCTGTATACTCAACAACTATTTTGAAAGCAAATTATTTAGAATAAATAAATAAATAAATATATCATCACGGCATATTACCCATTGCTGGGTGTGCCAGTTTGCTTTGTATAGATATCGGTAATGAATATAATTATTAGAATAATTATTATTAAATCAAAAGCATGGTGTTTGTTTTGAACAAGTTTACTATGATGCGTTGTGGAGGTAAAAATTATTAAACACAGTTTTTATCTATTTACAATTTGCAAATTAAGTAATAATCAATTTTGAAAATACCTACCGGACGTTGTTAAGGTTGATTGTATGTACTACCGGCCTAGGTTGTAAAAGCGTACCTACCGGACTTGTTGCTAAGAAGGTAGATAGTTGTTTACACTTGTGTTTACAGAAAAAAAACATAAAAATCAATGTATGAAAAACATAAAAATAATAACAATGTGTTCAATTATAAACATGTTATACTATTATCCTTTTGCTGTAGTCACGTTACGCTAAGTAGTTCTAGGAATAACGATGATCAATGATTTATTTAAAACTCCCTCCCTCCAAATGTCAGTTTCCGACACACACATGTGATTACCTCTAACTATCGCAACCCCACGAATGCAGTTTTAGACAGTTCGCAACTAACTTTACGATCAGATCCATTAAAGTACAATCATTTATCGTTAGATCGCAATTTACAACATCCATTATGACAGAATATACGTAAAGAAAATGCAAACTACCGACATACAAAGAGGGAAAGAATAAATCCTTCTACCAAGTAACGTAGGAATTAAAATATTGCATGGAGGGCGACAAACTTTAACCATTAAGTGTGGTTTTTAGACATTTTTGAGTCGAAAATAATTGAGTGCGTGAGAGGGGAGTTTAGTGCAAGCTTAAGGGAAAACGACTCGCCTGATCGTGTTCAAAATAAATGTAGATTTCAGTCACAATATACCATTTTATTTGTAGTACAGAGCAATTTTAAATGCTATATATCACACTATAAGTCATATGACTTGAGAAAACTCAGCAGAAGTTTCACATTGTGTATAAAAAAGGACTGTATTTTAAGTACTTTTATTATTTAATGATTGATTAACAACTATTTTTTTAAGAAATTGAAATAATTTAATGTTATTTAACAATGGAAAACGTTCACTTGTTTTGTCTCTATTGTCTCTCCTTTTGTGGAACCTCACTGTTTCATTTCATTTGGATAAAATATCCCTAACTCGACATTTACTCGTAATGTCCGTATCACCATAACAAACTAACAACAATATGAATACAAATTGCAGAGAAAAGTCACAAAACATCTGCAGTAAAACTTAGTTATCACCCTTTTCTATGATCTCGGCAAAAAAACCGTTATAAGCGGGATAACATAATAAGTGGGAAGTAAAATAATGTAATTCACATATTACATTGTGTGTATATATACAGTGTGTTCAATAAAAAACCTAACTCGGAGTAGGCTATGAACAGAGAAACGTATATCTGATCATTATTCAATTCAAAAGTCAAGTTGTCAAAATTGATCTTGAAATGTGATTTTAAGGAGAAAAAGTAATAAAGAAGGATTCAGTATATTGTCATTCGTCGTTTTCTAATTTCTTTCGATTTCTGAAATAAGATTCAAAAAGATAAGCTTTGATTTCTATAAATAACATTTCCGACAATATCTCATGTCAAATTGTCATTTAATTAAATATTTTTAAAATGACATACGTTTCTTTATTCATGGCCCATTCGAGTTAGGTTAGGTTAGCTCAGCATACAGACTACTGAGATACTGCAAAGAGGAAAACTACATTACATAATAAATCTAAACATAATAGGGGTATGAAATGGGATAATGTCTATTCAGCATAAAATGGCATTGCAACTTACGTATTCTTACCTACATCAACAGTAACTTCTTCCAGTGCCTAAAGCATTTAGTGCCTGCATTTTCATTGGTAAAACTATGGAAATCATGTTTTTATCTTCTTCCTAAAGATTCAAACCCTTTCGAGCGTTATAAGAGATATGTATGCGTGCTATATGCGTTTTTTAAAATTATTGTATAGTACTACGTGGTACTGGAACCTCATAAAAAGAGCGTAATATACGGGATAGCGTTATAACCGAAAGCATTATAACGAAGTTTTACTGCATATTTAGTTTTTCATACGTTTTGTTTTATGATATTGACGTGTAATTGGGCGCGGCAGAAATTTACAAAATTTTGTATACTTAATAGGAATATGATTTGGTGAATTATTTGTATTACACAATTGAGCTATTATTTTTTCGCCCAGACGTCCATCGCCAACTCACTAAAGTTCACCATCGTCAAGTGTTTCGATTCACACATGACATTCGCCTAGTATCGCCTATACGATCATATCATTCACATTCACCTAGTTGTCCCTGTCCTTATCCTGAGAGGAGTGTGTTGTCTTTCGTGTCCAGGATGCTCGGTCCAGCCTGGCGATTCTACTATCGTAATAAGTGGCCCTGTATTCATTACAGATCAGATTTAATTACATTAGAAGGTCATCATAGCCTTTCCCTGAATAATTTTACTGTACGAGTAGTGTGATACAGGAATATATACATAATCAAAGTCAGCCATTAGTTAATATTTTCAGATCTGTTTTATATATTCCACTATAAAAATAAAACCGCCAGTTTATGTTAACCCAATTTGATTTGCTCTTGTCAACAAAACATTAACAACCTGAATACCACGTTTATAGAAACATCTGCTTGGTATTTATTTATCATTATTTATATACATTTTATTTGTTTAAAAGTTCATTCACTTCACATTCGTGAAATAGTTCCGTTTTATGCTACAACTTTTAATCTGCTTAACACCGAATGTAGTGAGTATTTATATGCCCTGGATTCATATTTGCTACTAATATCACAATAATTCTACATCATACTACGTATGGTTTGCAATATGCGTTACGATTTTCATTTCATATGTGTACATTTTCATTTATCGAATGCGATATTATTTTTAATTTTGCTTGAAATACTGAATGCTATGATTAAAGTCCATCACAAACTATTGGCAATTTTATGTATATTTTTGTTTATAGTTCGTGTTCAAACCGGAAGAGAAAATTCAAAATTCTCCTACTGCAATCTATACTTTTGATTGGCTAGCGCTAATCTTTGTTTACTCGCAAATATAATTTTTTTTTTTTTCATTTTGATATAACCGTTTTAACAAATTGTACACATATAGTTTCTCTCTGAATATCGCATATTATTGAGAATTAAAGTTCAATAATTTATATTTTTGTAATTCTTTTTATTTTTTACAACTATAAAATTACCTCGATAAATAGGCAGCTATTATTTTTATCACTAACGATAAAAGGTCAGAACTAGATATAGGTTTTTATGGTTCAAGTTCGGTTCAGGGCTAGAAAATAAATGTCAATTCATGTTCAGTTTCGGGTCAAGAAAATGAAAATTATAATGGTTCATCGACTTTGGGTTCGGAATCGAATTTCGGTTCAGGGCGGTAAATGACTGCAATCACTAACAATGTTGCTCCGTTTAGTTACGTTTATTTATATTAATTATTACTTTTAAATATTTAATAGATCCAAACTAAACGGTTCAGATTTATTGACCTGACAAATAACGGTTCCGTTTAGATTCAGGTTTATTAAAAATTCGGGTTTTCGGTTCAGGTTCGATCTCTGATAAGAACTCTTAATTATGTTTTTCTTTGTTAGAACGTAGAACGTAGTGTATATAATTTAATGTAACGATAATAACGGTAAAGTACATTATGCATCATAATTTAAAACAAATCCTTTGTAATCCCAACACATTATGCTTCTTAAAAAATAGTCTAGACCAGAATATCTCATTTGTAATGTAAAATTCATATTTGATGTAAATCACAGAAGCTTCTGAAAATTCTTGTCTATTTTTCTCAATTACCAACAAATTTGAAATATGAAATTCTACTTTAACTAACGATCAACTTGAAATGTAACCTCAAAGACAACATCTATCCCGTAATAAGTAGCCACATTAATTCCACTCAAGGTTTCAAACTCAAACATATCGTCGAACGAGCGAAATTAAGAATCACGGAGAGCACAAATTTGTAACTTAATTTTCATTTTAAAAGTAAGATAATTTATGGGAGACGATTTATGCTGTATTTTTTCTTCACTAACGAACAAATTAAACATTTTGTAAGGCCGTAAACATATCATTGTGTGTGGTGAAGATAAAACTCACGCAATGCTGGCTGAATAATTTATGTGTAAAGCTGAGATGCCGATTTGATCAATACTGAAAGCTCTTGAGTTTAGAAGAATTTCGTGTTGTCTGTTTAGTTATAAAAAATAAAAATAACATATTTTCTACATATGAATTTTAAATATAAAAAAAATGAAAATTGTTATTTTTTAGTATTTTATTCCAATAATTATAATTAGAATTTTTAATGAGAAATAGTCGCTATGTTGTCACGCCAGTGCCATTAGAGTCGTTCAGTTATAGTGTAGAAATATTACTGTTAGTGAAGACCATTCATTTTTGCTTATAAATACACGAACCACTTTGGACACATTAATACATACACATCAAATTAATTTTTTTTTAAGATCAAAATAAAATGTAATTACTAAATCATTTTTGGTCATAATTTTTTTACACTATTGTCATTAAAACAAAGATAGGCAACAATTATGAAAATCTGCATTATTATATTAAATAATCTTAAAATTACCTCAATTACAGCCAATTATAAACCAAATCATAAAAGTGAAACTATAGTATTTTACATTACAAGCCAAGTAAAATGGATTTTACTGCTGAAAGGTGGAAATGACTGGCGAGTTGAGCAAGCGACCCTGTCACCTCCTTGAGGCAGTAAAGAAGTTACCTGGCGAGTATTATTCAATATTTTATTTGTTACTCACTTACAAATCAAATTTAAATTTATAACCTAAACCTATCAGTTGCAACTGACACTTATTTTTCATACGTATGACAGTAACGCAACACAATTTTCACATATCAACATTACTAACGTGGTAGCTAAGGCTGCATGCTCATGAACCCGTATTCACGTGTCCGTGATACGTAATTTACGTACGTTAGAATTTAGCGTATCCCCATTGGAACAATTCGTGGTCCGTATTCAATTTGACAATCAGCTGCCATACAATAAAGAAGAACTTCGTATCGTAAAAAAGACAAACCGCAGATCACCTAAAGCCAAACATTATCCGTTAATTGTCCAAAATAAGATAAGAAATTCAAATTTTGTTTTTACATGCATATGTCAAATCATCCGTATCCGTGAAAAGACAAAATAAACCAACTTTCGTACGTCCGTTCTTGAAACGGAACGTTATATCATTTCGCTATTTTCATTGGTTGCCCATAAACACGTATACGTATACGTATATACGGATCCATAGGGATGCAGCGTACCTTGTATACCGTCATTAGGCTGGTAGCTTAAGTATTTACAAACGAGCCCAGTAGGGCGAGACACGTGAACTAGCGAGACCGTAAATGCAGCTACCGGCCGTGTATCGTATAAAAATTTCTGTATACTCAACAATTATTTTAAAAGCAAATTATTCAGAATAATTATTATTTAAATCATAAAAAGTGCCGTGTTGCATTGTTAAGATAAAATTTATTAAACGCATTGTTATCTGATTTACACATTATGATATAGTTAATTTTGAAATACGGACCTCGTTAAGGTTGTTGGTATGTACTACCGGCCTAGGCCGTAAAAAAGTATCTACCTGATTCGTTGCTAAGAAAATAGGTAGAATACAATAGCTATTTGTGTATTAAGAGCGCAAAATAGGACATTGTCGATTGAGAGGTTGTTGCCGCGCGACGCAGGAGCGCGGCATTCTCTCGAAATCGACAATGTCCATTTGCGCTCGAAACACACACAAGATTTTTTCTACAGTCGCTACCATAACAAAAAATAATAAAATGTACACTTTGTACTTACACTACTACTCAATTAATAAGAATTAATATAAAGAAAAAACGTCTTTTATATTTAATTTATCGTTATTTCCCATTCTTCTTGACCTATTGCTTCAATCTAATCTAAACATTTTATACTTTCGTTTTTGTAAATGAATGCCCTATTTTATTTTCACAATAGTGCGGCATTTTTTTTTTTGGTTATGTAATATACCGCCGGAGCAGTTATGTCAGACTGATTTGTAAAGGTGGTAAAATGTGTCACTACAGTGCCATTAGTTCCTGACTAAACGTTTCCATTAAGAAGTGACATTTCTCAACATTGTATAGTTAGAAATTTGGACAGCGAGCGTTTTTTCTACTTTGTCGCGCTAGAGCGGCAAAGTGACATTTTGCGTTGACAAAAGAGAGCGCAAATGGCTACTTTCTATGTAGACTGTAGAAAAAAAAAATTAACACGCTAGCAACCAATTTTACAAGTTTGCACCTAGTAAAGATTTATTTTCAAATGTACTAGGCGGTATCAATAAATGAAGTTTACAAGTTAGTAACAAATAAAATTATTAATTCCTCTTACCTTATTTTCATTTATGTATAACACATTTTATCGACGGTCTGATTAAATCTGAACCACAGCCTAAAGGTACTTTCGTAATACGTAGTGTGGCTATGCCTAATCATTTCAGTAAAGCACGAAATATATTTTTTTTTAAATGGCAGAATAACTTTCTGGCTGTCTTTATTATCATTAATTCTAAAGATTTTTAGTTGTAGTTTATAACGGTAACGTATTTTAATTCCATTTTATAATTATCATATGTTACCAAATTAATGGTAACGTATGCCGGTTCTCTCTACATAAAATTTCGAAGTCACAATATTCGGTTAAGTACTCTAATAATTATTTTGGGCGTTATTAAGCATTATTTGAAAAAAGGAATTTATATTTTTAATTTTTAATAGCATTAAAAAATAAAAAAGCTTGGACGGATCTATTATTAACTGCTTATTCTACATTTCCAATCTGCTTATCTTCACTGATTTCAGTAATAACGACGCATCTGTACCATTAAGCACCACAAGGTAATTTTTGTGCTATTTGAAACTGGGTATACTGTAGGTAGTAAGTACATTATTATTTCATAAAAAAACATTTAATAGTTTTCTCTTGTTCACGGAAAAAATGAACATAAATTATACGAATTCTTTATCTTTAAATGAAAAGTAAAATATTTCTGGTTACCATGCCAAGAGTTAAACAAAGACTACGTTACAACTATTATAACAACATATTTTGATCGTATTGGACGGCATCCAAATTTTCAAAAACAAAGCATGTATACTTGTATAGCAATAGCAATACCCATAAAAACAAACACATAATCCCCAACGGGAAAGAGAAACTCTGACCAAGATAATCTTATTCGTGCTAGGTGTCTATAAAACCAACAATCTTCTCTGAAAAAAACCGGAATATTGACTGAATGTCCACTATCACGTTATCTCTATCCATGCTACTTGATTTTTAATTTTATTCAAGTAGAAATATTTAGAATAAATGGAAAATTCTTTGTCCTGTATAAAATTTTAAATATTTATGTTTGTGAAATTCTGAAAAGTGATATTTGATATTGATGTTACAGAATTTCTTTATGAAAAGATTCTGTTATATAAATTATAGTAACAAGGCTACAATATTTTTAAGATTGATCTATAATTTACTTTTCAACGTTCCCAAATTAAATTTTGGAATAGCAATATATCTCTGGCTTCCAAAATAAATTTTTATATCGACAGAAGTAGATCTCTTAATAAAAGTGTAACTGTGCCAACAGGAGAAACTGTTTCATTTGTAAATTGAAATTTTATGGAATACTATTCTGAAAGATTTTATAAGTTTTGGTAGTTTTTATTCTTAAATTATGCTAAAAATGCGTCCATATTTAAAGACAAATATTGGTACGAGTTTTTATATTTTCCTGTTTTCCAATTACAACGAAAAGTTTTCATTCATTTCCACAACACGGTACAAAAATATATTTTCTGCTGACTTTTTAATGTTTGCAGCAATTTAATTATATCGAAGAATATATTTGCATCTCATATACATATTGTAAGTCAATTCATGCAATATGAGATTCATATTTGGTTAATACTTCTTAATAATATATTTAAGTGAAACAATCATATTATTATTTACAAAAAAAAATATACTTGTCTCCAAAAATATTTATCTGTAATATCATTTCTTGAATTCGCCTTTTATTCAATTTGTTTCAGCGTAGTTAATGGCATTAATATACGACTAAAACGTCTTGTGGACGAATTCTGTGATGGACAACCTTCACAATAAGATTAATTTTAAGCTGCATTTCTTTAAGCTGTGATTCGAAATCTGAGTAAACAACGTATACATGATCAAGAAGAATAAGGTTTCTTTTTTTGTGATTCCCTTTGATTCAAATCTACAACTGAGTTATAAAAATGGCTGAGACAAGTATATTATGTAATGAGATTTATCAATGTCAATTTGAAAACGAAGTAAATGTGTTCATATTATATCGGTAATTTTTTTCCTTAATTTTATTTGAGCCTAATATCAAAAGAATCACGATTACACTAAGTGTAGTTTACTCTATACTATAAATGTTTCACATCTATCAAGTATCCCGCGACGGCTCACTTTTTATTTTTTACCTTCCGTCACCTTTAGGTAAGGAAGGTATTGTCTTTGGTCAAAATATTCAATGATGAGTTTTTAGTGAATAAGCATGTTTTAGGGTCCCTATAATACGATTTTACCATTTTTACGAAGATGTCTGTATGTATGCATGTGTGTGTGTTTGTGTGTCTGAGTGTGTGTGTGACAAAAGTTCCGGATCCCATAACTTCAATACCACGATTCCAAAAATTATATTTTTTTCGTATTCCTCAAGTTTACATCCAGAAGAACAAGTGATTAGCTTTTGGTTATAATTGGTGAACCGGAAGTATACTCATTTGAAGATTTAACAGTTAAATTTGATTTATTGACATTTAACGTTATTATAACTTAAAGAATATATTATTCTCTATACGATTTGATTACATTTTATAATTCATATTCAATAGATACAGAGTTAAAGAATTTTAAAGAAATTAAATTTTATAATTCAGCCAGCTATGCTAAACATGGAAACTACTAATATATTCATATAATTCAAATTGACAGATGTCAGTATGAATAAAAAGTAAATTAATGTGTCAGAGATGAGGATGTTGAAGTAGATGTTGGGGAAAACACGGAAAGATACGGTAAGAAAATAACTCTAGTATTACAAGTTTCTAGAAAGATACAAGAAAGATGATTACATTGGTTTGAACATGTCATGAGGAGAAATGAATAATTATTTTGGAAAAAGAATGAATAGTTTAGTAATAGGATGTTGAAGAAACAGAGGAAGACCAAAGATAAGATGGAAGGACTGTATTGCGGAAAAATTGAGAGAAAAGGAACTGAATGATAACGACACGTAAAAATAGCGATCCCTAACGAATGGGAAAAGCTAAAGAAGAAGAAGATGTCAGTGTCAAGTGCAATTTGAATAGTTTATTTATGAAATAATTTTACTGGAAATTTAGAATCTTTTGCAAAAAAAATTATGTATGGAATTTATACATTATACACAGTATTGACGAAAGGTATTGTGCTGGCCACAAAAGATTTATTAAGGAATGGGGATACTAATTGTTATTTTTTTAAATGTCATTTATTATGCACCAAATACTTCTTAACAAATTTGCGTCATTTTTGACATATCGTCGAAAAGGGAATTCAATATTTTTGAAGAACAGCAAGTAAAGTGAAAAATTAGTTCATACATTGTTACAAATAGGACAAACCATTTCGTAAGTAGTCTAAGGTATTGTATTAGTAAACAGCTGAGATAATTATGAATATTGAGTTTTCACTAACAGATTACAAATAAAATGGTGTTTCAGTACCTGGAAAATATAATGCTCTTCTGTAGAAACAATTAAATGAAGCCATAAAGGAAGAAAGAAAATGGAAAATGAATCAATTACTAAATTAAAAATTCTTTCATTTTCTCTTTCTTTCTTTCTTTTCGTGATTTTTTTTGACCTCATTCGTACCACATAAACACACATAATAAATTTTAAACGGAAAATTAGTCGGAACGTCACAACCTAGTAGGATCAAATGCTTGTTAATTTCTTAATTTTCACGGTAATACACTTAAATCAAACAGAAAGATTCCACTTCAGATTCAGATAAGATTCCTCTTAACAGAGCTATTCACAACATAAAGAGTATAACGGAGAAAACACTAACAACCAGCCTTGCAACCTGACATGGCGCGCACTGGAGACGCTGCTATACAGACACACTAAACAAACACAAACATAAAAATTATTTAACGTCCAGTGGACTCCCCAACTTTTCAAATGAAAATCTATGCTGGGTGACTTTTTACCTCTCGCTAAGAGAGGTATTGGATTCATGCTAAAAATCGCATATCCAGATTTTATTGAATAAGCACGTTTTAAGGTCCCTACAATCCGATTTTAACATTTTTACGATGATGTCTGTGTGTGTGTGTGTGTGTGTGTGTGTGTGTGTGTGTGTGTGTGTGTGTGTGTGTGTGTGTGTGTGTGTGGATGTATGTGTGTGTGTATGTATGTAGGATGTTGGAAGGACGATTACTCAAAAACTATAAGACTTTAAATTTGTTTAACTACGTATTTCCCAATCGGACATTCATGGGAAGATCTGAAAAGGTTTTGGTAACAATTGAACAACCGGAAGTAGAAGATTCTTGAAAAAAAATCTTCTAAATAATATTTTTTGAAATTTTTTCTTGATAATATTAAAGAAAAATAAATTTTCTTTCTGATACATTTAAATATTTTATAATATATTCTATAGATTTAGAGATAAAAGAAATATAATATGTAAAATAATCTGTTATAATAAATTTTACAGCCGAAAGACAGATAAATGTCAGTGTCAGAAATCCGAAGACATTACTGAAGAGTTTTTCTGGGAAGTACATACATTATATTATTTCTTAATTGAATTAATAATAGAATTGGAAACATTTCGAAAAATTAGAAGAGGACAAAATTTCTTCATCAAAAATGAATTTAAAATTAAACAATCTAAATATATATGGAATAGATATATGCGTAAGTAGAATTTTTGGTGTAGAGTATACAAGAAATGTTAAATACAATAGGGAGCGAGCAGTCATATGATTTTGTTGGCCTTGACAAGCAGATATGGAGGCCCATGTCAGAATGATAGCTAGTAATTATGTATAAATTTCTCATTCTAAATTTAGTGATTTTCCAATTCCATGTGGAGCAGAATTAAATGTTAAATATCTAAGGCATACAAGTAAATTTTAAACTCCTGGTGATAAATTGACGTAAATTTAGAAAATCTTAAAATTTTTAATGAAAAATTCTAACATTTGACATCTATGTACATAATTACTAATTATCATTGTGAAACGGGCCCACACATCTGCTTGTGAAGCCCAAAAATGTAACATTACTGTTCGCGCCCTATACTTATGTAACCAAAAAAAGGAAGTGGCGAGAGGTATTGTGCTGGCCACAACAGATTTTTTAACGTGGGATTCTACCACAAGTATGTATTTAAATTCTGTGAAGATGTTTTCATTACTCTTCCTAGAGTATTCCAATAGGGCTGTTGCAAGAATTTTTATAATAATTTCTAAATATTAAATTTAAACAATCTGTTGTGGCCAGCACAATACCTCTCGCCATTTGCATAGGGCGCGATCAGTTATATGACTTTGTTGGCCTTTGCAAGCAGATATGGGGGCCCGTGTCAGAATGACAGCTAGTAATGTACATAGGTGACAAGTATCATAAGTTTTCATTCAAAACATTATGATTTTCCAAATCCATGTGAATTATTTTCATCGACAAGTATATTCCATACTATGAATTACAAATAAACGTCAGAACATTTTGAAATTTACTTTTTTAATTACTACTAGCCGTCATTCTGATACGGATCCTCATAATATCTGCTTGCCAAGGCCAACTAAGTCACATGACTGCTTGCGCCCTATAATTAAAGAATTTAACATTTCTTGTACACACAAATAATTGAAATTGTATCTCTTCTTTCGTTCTATGAGAAATTTTGTCCTACTATTCTAATATGTTCAAAATTCTTCAAATTCATTGACGGCATTAGCGGTATTTCTTAAGGATGAAGTATTACCATACCAATAATTTAAATACATATTTAATTAAAAATACAATAATATATATTAAATGTACTCGTACCTCCCAGAAAAATCTTGCAGCAATGTTATTAAAACTGCTAATTTTTGACACTGACATTTTGCATTTATCTGTCAATTACAAACATTTGAATATCTCAACTGTTTTTTGGGCAACTAAATTTATTACAACAGATTATTTTACATTATTATACCCTATATCTCCAAATCTATATGAGATACAATAAAAAAATTAAATGTGTCAGTAGTGATGCCGTGGGATCTCGCGTTTTCGAGATCTCATCTCGAAAATCGAGAAATTTCGAGACGAGACTATCATAAATCTCGTCTCGAAAAATCTAGACGAGACGAGAGTAATGCCTTCGAGATTTGCTCGAGACGAGATTAAGTATTCGAGATCTCGATTGCACGATTTTTTTTAATATGTATATAATTAAAGATATACAATAAGAAAAATAATTATCAGTACAAATATTTTCATTGCCTGTTTATTATTTATTTATTTTAAATTTATAGGGTTTTAGTATAAAGAATAGGAACAAAAGTGTTCCCTGTGGTGTACTCTCCACGCTAGTATTAAATGCCCTTGGTGCGAGTAATATTTGTTCAGTATTTTTTTACTTACCTGTTCAATGCCAGACTTAGTAAAAATAAAGTTTTAATCAGTAGTATCTACTTATTCCTTTATTACGTCCAAGTTGATGTTAATTTATTTTCCTGATAGATGAAAGTATAGAAAATTTATAACATGTAAAGGTAATATTTTATGAATTTATTTTATATGTATTTATATACAAATAATAGATAATTACAGCGTCACTGCTTGCTACCTTCAACCTAACAAACATGCTCTGACCTGCGAACTTATGGAACACCCATACAGCTAATTATAAATTCGAGAAATTCGAGACTCTCGAGTCGAGATCGAGAATAGAGGATGAAAAATATGACGAGACGAGACGAAAACAAATCTCGTCTCGAATTTTCGAGACGAGACGAGAGTGAACTGTTTCTCGCCATTTCTCGTCTCGCGGCATCACTATGTGTCAGATAGAGAATTTACTTTTCTTTAATATTTGTAGTAGGTAACAAATTTTCAAAAAATAATATTTTGAATTTTTTTTATAGACTACCACTTCCGGTTGTCCAATTGTTACCAGAACCTATCCAACTCTTCCCCCTACTGAGATTGAGGAATCCGTAGTCAAACAGGTCTTTAGTTTTTTAGAATTTGAGAAATCGTATCTCCATCAACCTAACACACACCTATTCATATACACACACACAGACTCATTGTAAAAATGTTAAAATCGGATTCTATGGACCTTAAATCGTGCTTAATCAACAAAATATGGATATGCGATTTTTAGCATGAATCCAATACCTCTCTTAGCGAGAAGTAAAAATATTATTCTTTAAATACGCTCATATTTGAAAATATCACGAAATATCCATTAGATATTTTACAATTCATGATTGAAATTTGTTCAAAAATTTGACAGGCACGTGATCTGAAACAGAAGGTGAAGTCAAAGTTCATACATCGAACATGTGATAAATTATCACCCCGTTTATTTATATTAATATCGTAGATGATGGACAAACTGTTGCCCTATTGGCTATGAATGACGTGCTGTATGTAATTTGACGTCGATGGAGTGGAGAGTTGTGTTTCATTACTATTTCTGGCGCCAATGTTTTTACTTAATTATTTACGAAAATAACAACAAATTATTATTATTTCTTTCATTAGTATGAAAAATATTGCATAAACTTCCATTTAAAATATTTTAAAAGAAATCTAGTTGAATTCTATATACTGGATAACCTTGTTAATTCTAAAGTTTTCCTTTGGCAACTACATAATGAAGCATGTCTCCAGTTTTATTTCGGAATAAATATTCTCATTTCTTTTTACCATAAAATGCCGGGTTCCACTGCTACTCTTTTGTACATTGCATTACTTGAATTATTTTATTATTAAGCCCATTATAATAACCCACCAGCCTTTCCTGCGTTCATATGCGACAATAATAACGAAAAACAAACCCTGAAAGATTAGAAATCTCCCCAAAAGAGCATCCGCTATCCTTCCTCTACTTGAGTCCCTTTGCGCAAACAATAACCAAGCCTATTATTTCCACTTATCCTGCGGGATTTGTCCACCGCTTTCTCAGTCCTGCACACACGCAGCCACGCGTCGGGGGAGACCTGCATATGCTCACTCTGATATAAGCCTAAAGCCGGAGATGTTGTATAGCGTCTGCAACAGGAATTTGTATCTGGGATGATTGACAGATATCATTTATTGTACTCACATAGAATGTGTGGTAGTTTAGATGTGATCTTGATATTAGATATGTGGATTAGTGGATTTATTGTCGAATAAAAGTAAAGATAAGTCCCATTTTATTGTGTTACTGCTAATTTTCCAATAGACAAGTTCGCTGGTAGTTTATAAATGGGTTGCGTTGTTTTGGAGGAAATAGTGCAGATGAGTCAAAATATGTATAAGATTTAAAAAATTGAAACGAATGAAGATAATTCATTGCGAACAGTGACAGATAAATTCACTAATGTGAAAAAGAATATTATGTTGAAACTCAAATAACAAACAAAAATTTGATATTAGGTCTGTTCGATGACTTGCACGATACAGTTAGAGTGTTAACCTTTTAACACTGAAGCGTTTTAAGAAAAACGTGGAATTTGGACACGCTGTTCGATGAGAAAAATTTCAGAACTAGTTCACAATTAGCAGAACCGACTTGCGAGTTTGTGTAGATGTGCAGACAGAAGTGGGGTGTCTAAATATCAGATTTAAAGCTGGTTTGGTTAACCTGAAATTTGTTGTAATTTTTGTTTGTTTTAAATTTAAAATAATGGACGAAAATTTTACATATAGGTATTTATGAAGTAGATGATGATGACATTTTCAAATATTTTAATTTTTTATAGGTTACTATTTCTGACAGCTCCTTAACAACTTCATAGTTCGTTAATTCGCCTATTGAACTTGACTTTATAAAAAAAAATCTATATCTGCCATCCAATAGTAAATTTAAAATAATAATAAAACAACCTTTATATGAGCCATTTTTTTCTATTACTTATAATAAAAAATCTGTTGTGACCATCACAATACCTCTCGCCCTTTCCATTGTGGTATATATAAGTATTGTATTTAACATTTCTTGTAACACAAAAAATTCTAATTACACCTAATCTTTATATTTACGTATTTTCCATAATTTTAAATTCATTCTATGAGCGTTTTCTCCATTTCTTCTAAATGTTCGTTTTTCTAATTCATTAACGGGATTGGCGGTATTTCTGAAGGGTTCATGTAATATATCTATAATTTTAAATTTATAATTAATAATATAAGAAATATTAAATCGTTCCCAGAAAAAGCCTACTGTACTATCTCTGAATTTTTGACACTGACATTAGTGACATTTATCTGTCAATTACACACATTTAAATTTCTCAAGTAGTTACCATGGAGATGCTTGGGCTGTGAGTAGGCTGTGAGATTTATTACAACAGATTATTTTATAGATTATATTTCTATATCTTTAAATCTATAGAAGATATAATAAAAAAATTAAATGTGTCGGATAGAGTTTTGTTTTTTAATATTTGTAATAACATAAATTTTCAAAAAATAATATTTAGAAGATTTTTGTTAAAATACTTACTTCCGGTTATCCAGTTGTTATCAGAATCTATTCAACTCTTCCCATTCCTGTTAGATTGAGGAATCCGTCGCTACACAGGCCTTTAGTCCTATAGAATTTGAGAAATCGTACCTTACACACACACACACACACACAGACATCATCGTAAAAATGTTATAATCGGATTCTAGGGACCTTAAAACGTGCGTAAAAAGTTAAGGGGGGGGGGCGTCTTCCCAGACTCACCCTGTATAGTACCATTTAAAATTACAAAATTAGTCCCACAGATGTGACCCTTGTAAGTAGGTAATTCACACAAAGAATTAAAGAACATCAAAAGTCCATACTCCATTTGTTAAAATATGTTCACCAAGTGTCAACCAGAAATTCAATCTTGTATATGGATATTGAAATACTACTTAACAATGGTACGACACTAATTTTGTGCTTAGCCATCTGGGGTTGGGGTAAGGTCGCAGTTTGATCTTCTGCTCATATCTTCTTCTCGCCATCACGTTTGGCGTTTGCTGTACATACATTTTCATTTATTTTTATTAAAACTTCTTTCCCTTGTCAAATTAGTTAGTAATAAATACAGACTATAGTAAAAACAATAGAATAAATAATAAGAAATTTAGAGTTGTCCGTAATTAATTAAAACGACTCTAGTGAGTCAAGCCCAGTGTTTTGGAAATGATAAAAGTGTCATAAAATTACACATGATTGAAATGTACCTACCTAAACTAAAACTAAAAAACTCACATTATAAGCATAGGGTTGTACAGATAAATGAGAACAAGGACTAAACTATATTGACTCATATTTTTAACCTCAGGGTCGTAAGTGTTTAGTACCATCTTGGATAAGAACATTAACAAAAGTAATTATCGTTATTTTTTCATCCAAAACACTTGTTGTTCAATAAGTTCAAAATAAAAAAGTATGACCTTTGATTAGCTTGAATGTAACTATTTCGATTGAAAAAGTACTTATCCTTGTATGATTTGTATATACCTACATAAATTTCTAGTACTATGGGCGAAGGATTTTTGGAGCAGTTTTATTATTTTCAAAATTCACATTAGAAACTATTTGGACAGAATACACATTACAATAACACTCAATTTATATATGAACAACTTGATAAATCACAAAAGATATATTTTCAATTTTACACCACCTCACGGCCCTGGCATGTATATGTGCTATGTACTAATTCAATACTTTTCAACTGAAATGACTCAATTAATACCTCAATTAATATTATTTGGCTTATATGGTGTAACTTTCTGTTTTATCCTCTGTCCGTTGTAAAATGAGGTTAAAATAACAAGTCCAATATTTATTCTAGTTCCGTGAAACAATTTCCCTACAATCTGAAATGTGAGCTGTTCGTTAAGCTCCATTAATATAAGACATTAGGCAGAGAAGTTCCCATAATCCCGGTCCATTCGGAACTAACTACGTTCTCAAGTTAAAGTGACAAGCAGCCAAGCGGCAGAGGCGTACCGTACAACCAGAGCCAATGACATGATCTCCAAGCTGACCCAAATATGACACGCGATAACCCCGGGCTTATGTCGACTGACACGCTACAAGCTCTCAAGGTCACGGGGCTTCTACCAATAGCTCAAATGAACTGGTGAGCGTACAGTTTACTCGTTTCATTATAAAACTTTTTAAGGATAATTTAAATTTCACTTACAAATTTTTCAGACGATTTAAACGGGTAATGAAGTGGATTTTTTACCTGAAACAAAAAATTGTATTAATATGCAATGTTAATAAATTTATTAAACAGAAGTTGAAATGTTACATTTTTTATCAGAAACTATATGTCACCGTCACAAGCAGGGCAGGGCAGACCTAACTGAGCCTTGCGTAAACCGCGATCACTCATACCTAGATCGGGTTCGTAATCCATGCGACAATTAGTGATTATTATACTCATTAATACTATTACAGATCTACAATTACGTAAAGTAACCCATCCGGCTGACTGTAAATAATGGCTTTTAATGACACTTATACATTCGATCAGAGGTACTTAGAGTTTCCAAAACGTGGCACAGAATATTTTATTGTCATTCAAAATAGCATAAACAAAAATCGGTTGTGTCTAACAAATTAGCTTCAATTAATTTCGTACGGGTATACAATTTATATAAAATCTGTTTACAAAATGTCTTCCAACAGAATAAACATATTTCCAGTAAAGTTATTTGGCGAACATAATGTGTAAATTATTTGACATTAACAGCAATAGCCCAGACAGATGACAAATATTAATAATCATTAATATAATTAGTAATTTACTTAATTTTTAATTATTTAATACGTGACAGGCGATAACTTTAATTTGGTGCGCATGCGCAGATTACTTTAAATTTGCGCCACAGTTAGTTTTATAGGTTATCACGCGTCACATATTTGGATTCTCTGTTATAATATCATCAAATATCATTTGATAAGTTTGAGGTTACAATATATCATGACAAGAGTTTGACAATGTCGGTGTGGTGATCATTACCGAGTACTTTCGATCACATTCTCAAAAGATCATGGTGAGTTAATACAATTGTAATTACGTTTATAATAATCATTTAATATAATTTATACATGACATGTTAAATTAATAATTGCAGTTTAATTATCATTTGCCTTCGCCGTCTGTCTCAGCTATTCGTTTAAATATTTTAATTGTGTACGTTTGTAGCATTGAAAGATTTACAAAACTTATTTTTTTATATTTTTTATCTCTAAATTCATAACAGTAATTAAGGTATCAAGGGTGTTTTAAGGACAAGAATTATTGTCCGTTTAACTCCCGTGATGCCTTCAAAGTTTAATATTTACTATAATTTTTTTAATATTCTATGGATTACGGATCAGATGGTTTTAATAAAATATACGAAGTAGGTAGGCTATGAATGCTTCTGTTTGTTTTTGGGCTTTAATCCAGTGCGAATATCAGGTTTTTTGACATTAACATAGCAACAACTCATAATGCCCTTTGACATTATGTGTTATACAGGCTGTTGGCGGTTAGGGGTGAACATAGAGATTTAACATGGGATTCTAATTTCCTGCTCTCCTGTTCATTTTTCGCAAAAACTGTAGAGTGCAAAGTTTTACAGAATTAAAAGTTACATACAAAATTATTTTTAAATGTTTTATTATGTGTTTGGTTTCTTCAAAATTTTAAAAAGTAATTTTAAAAATTTCATCAATTAGAAGCAATGGCCATGACTTATGACATAAAAAAACAGTATTATTTTATTCATGTCATTTTTTTTCGTAAATAATAATAATTATTCAAATGAGGAACGGGTCTATTTTTGTGGAAATAATTATAAAAGAATACGGGATTTATTTTGCAAATACCATGCTATTACTACTGATTGACGAAACTTTTTAAAATCTTTTTAAAATATTGGTGAAACCAAAAACGCAATAAAAAATATAAAAAAAACAGTTCTGCCTTTATACAAGTAAGTGTAATATTGCACTATGCAAATAAATATCTATGTCATCACGGTTTATTACCCATTGCTGGGCCTGCCAGTCTTTTTTCTACTCGCAATTTTCAGTACGATGATGTGTACCCTTCAGGGCGCTTTTAAACGGGCTCTTACAATTGTCATGGAGAGAACAGCACAGAGGTAATTTCAATGAAATTTGAAAATTGGTCATATTTGATCATGGGCCATCAGAAAAACTACCGGTCACAATAACCTAATTTCTTTAGTAATGTTTTGTAAGTTTTAATGCTCCTATCCGCACCGATACTCTGATTTTACAAGTATTTGCAGTTAAATTTTCAAAACCAAAATATCTACCTCATAATATTCTGTCTTTTCTTTATGTCTCCATTTTTAACCCCTCCCTGTTTTTAAGCGCATCTTTTTATCCTTTCCTGTGCATCACGCACCACGACGATCAGTCACTTGGCTGTGCGTCTCGCCGCAGGCGATAGGCTCCTGGAGTTCTGAGTCCGGAGCCATAGGGTTGTAATGAATGCGCTCAGCATGCACTGCGACGCCAGGAGGGTCATCGCCCGGCACCCTCCTGCATCAGGATCACGTGCAGAGAGTGAGTAATAGAGGGATTAATAGGAAGGAAACTGGTGGTTCAATTGAAATTACATATATTGTAGATGAATACTTATAGTACCTATATATGGTTGTTTAAATTTAAAATGAAAGGTATGCGACCAAATGTGGGAAGTGAAGCTAACATGTTTAAGCGCTCGAATTGGTTGGAATGGTTCAGATAAATTCAATCCCAGTTGAAACAATACCTTTTCCATTTCATTCTCAGAAAAAGTAACTTCAGTTTCATAATATGTAAATTTTATATCCGAAAAAGTAATATCATTTACAGAAATAGTAAAATCATTTTCGGAAAAAGTATCATCAATTTAAGTAACAGTACCTACCTTGCAATTTGATTTTCATTTTTATGTGTAAAAAATTGCATGTATGTAATATTTTATATAAAGATATAATTTATATTGAATTTATTTTTTCGAAAATAAAGGTATAGGGTTCATCTCATAATTCTTTCTTGATTTTTCTAAAAATATAGGTAGGTTATGGATTAGTGTTTTTAATAATTTACCTTCCATTGATACAGAGTATTTAAAGTATAAATTATTACTAAATTTCAATTTGTATCGTAACATCACTTAACAGTAAGTTGCTAAACCATCTAGTAGCTAAATTTAATAGTGCATTGAACCTAGCAAATATCTCGCTTATTTATTAAGTTAGTAATTTCTTTCATAAAACATGATTTATACAGTAACATGTGAGCTACTTGATGACGGATGTACATTCATGATACCACTTCCGGTTTATTAGTAATAAATATCAACTTTGAAATTTCAAATGGAAACAAACAGGAATTGGTGACTCCTTTGGCTCAGTTTAATTTTCAAGTTCAGGTTCATCGGTTTTTTATAAAATCCTGAAATTACAAAAAATTTAAAATTCAGTATAATTAAAATTTTAAAGGCGGCCACCACTAGTTTTCTTCTCATATTCTTACTTGGATTCGAGCATCAATTCTAGTTATCCACTCTTAGATTCGGATTCACTACCTGGATCAGTTCCGAACGATTCTAGTCCAAAAGCCACATTTCTATACTGCTGATCATCTCTATATATGCTTTCACTAAATAAAATAACAGCAACTAATTAAACTTTTATTAATAGAAGCCTGATAATATCTCATATTTTTACTCGCATTTGAAATATAAAAATAAATATATAGTTATTTATAGATTGTTTTTATTTATGGTAATTATCGTTCAATTTTACGAGTAATTATCATTATACAAAGCGTTCAGTGCGGATATACATAACTTTAAAAATTCATTAGTACGAAATAGCGCCGGGTCACGTTAATGTACGGATAATCTGCATATGGGGATGTAAACACATTTATGCGTTGAACTACCCGCTTAAAATATTGTATCCTCACAATTTAAAAAATGATTACCCGGCTCTTCCAATAAATAAAATTAAATGTAATTAGATAAATAAATGAAATTATTGTATTAAATAGTTAATCAGGTGTAAAAATTATTGATGTAGTACGAATTAATTACAATATGATGATATGAAAATAATATTGGAAAAGTTTTAAAATATAAATTATTGTAATAATAATATAATGTATATAATTAAATAATTTGAGATACAAAACAGCTACATTATTTTGATGAATTAATATACAAATAATTCCTTATAGACCTTTCAATTAAATTGCAGAAAACCTCACTTGGAATTAAGAAAAATCATTATAAGAGTACTTCAGACATTACCAATTAAAATTTGCATTAACATTATAACAGATAGTTTCTCTGTTGTTCTTAAGAAACAATGGCTAACACGTATTGCAGTATCTATACAGCGTTCTCAATTATATCTAGTACTCTTTAAGAAATTTGATACACACGATATGACTTGAATTTTACTACTTACATTTAGTGAGAAAATACACAATGAATTGGTTGAATATTTAACAGGAATTTTTAATAACACCAATACTATTATTTATTTACAACCTTTCAACAACAAATTATACTTTTCGGCAAGGATAAATTCACAAATTTTGACACACACACACACACACATATATATATATATATATATATATATATATATATATATATATATATATATATATATATATATACATATATATATATATATATATATATATATATATATATATATATATATATACATATACATATATGTGGCATGACAAATTCCACCATACATACAATGTTTTACTTCAGCTACACGTTAGTTTTAAGCAATCATAAATTATTGTTACTATGGTTACAAGTTTGTGATTGGCTTGTATTTCTACCTTACTCTTATACGGAAAGATGCCATTAGAATTTGGAGTAAGTTAGACAACCGGAAATGCCACTTTACTGGAAGCTCAAAATAGCTTTTCTTCAAAAATACCTTTAATTGTAATTTTTTCGAGATTTATTATTATAAAAATTAAGGTTTTTTTAAATTTTCTACAGGTTTACGTTAATACTTTATATATATATATATATATATATATATATATATATATATATATATATATATATATATACATATATGTGGCATGACAAATTCCACCATACTTACAATGTTTTACTTCAGCTACACGTTAGTTTTAAGCAATCATAAATTATTGTTACTATGGTTACAAGTTTGTGATTGGCTAAGATATAATAAAATAGTTATGGTAATAAATTATATTTAAGCAACAATGTATATTTAAATTAATAGATGTACCTAGATAAAAAGACTTTACGTATTACAATCCAATTTGTGAACCTATTATTTTAAGCTACTATTATGGATAAAGAAGAATTGTGAATTACAATTTGACGCTTTCCGAAATTAAAATAACTATTCTGAAGTACAAATGGAAAAAGTGCAGTTCTTACTAAATATTTTCTATCCAACTGAAGTAATAAATTATTATATATTTAGTTGTTATTAAATACAAACTCCCTTGCGTTACCTTTTACTTAATACCCAATATTCAACCTATATTGAAACCATCAATACCATATTAGATATAAATATTTCGCACCCTTACTATTCCACATGATTCACTCAAATCTCTCTTGAGCCTATGTTCACTGTTTAGCTAACCCCTACTTATCATTACAAACACCAACCCTTTCGATTCTGTAGCTAATATCCTTCCAACAAAGGATATATTAATTCCCCTAGTTTTGCAAAAATAATCTGCAGATCTCTCAACACTGCTGCAGTAGACACAGAGTAAATAGAAGGGCTGTAGTGTAGATATACTGTAGCAGGGCTATGCCTTAAGCCTTTTTATGTAGAATGTAACCCTATTGAAAGTAGGGAAGCTCTTTGTCAGTATACTTGAAATTTAATGAAATATTATTTCCACAAGTGTGTATGATTTTAATAACTTAGTCATTTAAATTCTCTATTATTTTTTTGATTAATTGTCTAATTTCTACGTTTTTTAAGCTATTTATTTTTAATGAAGTTTCCAAATGTGGAACCGGCACTAAAATTTGGTTTCATCTTTAGACAATGATTTGGAAATCCGGTACTAAAGACTTGCTTGTTAATTAAATTTAATAATTATTTAACTACCAAATGTGTTAATTACATTTTTTTTTTATTTACATCGATAAATTGGAGAAAAATTATTTATGCTACAAAAAATGTAAATGCTCGCGTTCAGCCGGATTAGCGCTGGCCAGCGCTAGACTAGCAAAATAATTGAACGGTTTTTTAGAATCTAGCGCTATATCAGCGCGAGCTAGCGAGAAATATTTCGCTAAAACATCTACTGAACTATTGGGCACCTGCATGCGTCATGTTTGGTTGCAACGAACATCACATTCTAACAAATTTACTGCCTGGTTAATAATATTTACGTCTGGTGCATCTTCTAACAGTTCAAGTAATAATTTCCATTTCAAAATGAAGTTTGCGAGCTTTGAATACTATATAGATAGCACTGTCAGTTATATTCATACTTTAAACAGTGCTTGTGCGCTAATTTTAATAAATGAATATCATTCAGTACGCATCTAGTGTTAAATTAGCGCTATTCCGGCTGAACGCGAGCAATAGATAGGTAGGCGGACAGCCGAAGTTTAGTGTGTTTATAATATTTTTCACGCTACTGGCGAATTCAGCCCAAACATTTCTAAAATACGGCCTGTTTGTTTAGTAACTATCGAAATAACTATGGATGAAATAAGTAGAGCGAAAAATGTAATTTTATTTTATGGAAAGAAACTTAGGTTAGTATATAAAATCAAGCATTAATGGGATCATTACAATTTTTTAAAATCATTCAATAATATAAAATCATGTCAGTATTAAACAATCTTGAACACATTAACCCATTAGGCGTTGTTGATACGAAAACGTAATATTATATAAACATTTTCTTATTAATTTGTTTAATCAATTTTTCAGAATATTTGTTTATATAGATTTTATTCAAAAGAGTAGATATAGGGATGTTAAAACATATTTTTTTATTAAAAAATATTAACTATGCGTATTTTTATTTATAATATAATAAGCCTTTTGCTAAAACGGTTTTTCTTTTATAAACATTTAATAGAATATAAGTATAGTTTTTATCTATGTACAAAACCATATATATTTAAATAATAGTTACATTTGTAAAAACAATACTGCGTGTTCGCATCAACAGCCGAATCTGTTTGTATATGTAAAATAATAAGATTTTACGTATCATGCGTTTATTTGCAAATATACAAAAATAACTAGATATCTTTAACTACAATTATAAAAACATTAATATGTAATTATTTTGTGTTCTGAAAACTTTTAAAACAGGCGTAAGTTATGTAAGGGAATATCATATTTTTAATACGTACATATATTTTGTCTGGAATTAACATTTTCTACACTTTTTCGATTTTTGAGAGTGGCGGATTGTAATGTGGCCAAAAGAGTCTGTTCTGATTTCGTCTTCAAGTTCCAATTTTGTTGGTGGGCCTCGTTTTCTTTATAAATTTCAACTGAAGATGTTCAGATTTATCAGTGCCATTGTGTGAAGATGAGGAGGATTAGTTACCAGTTCCAATTTAAAAAAGGACGAGGCAAGCCAACAGTACAGGTGATTCATCGGTATGTTCATTTTTAATAACTCGATTCTTTTAAATATTATGGAACAAAGTTTTAAACGAAATTAATTTTATATTAAAATGTCTATAAATAAGCTGTATAGGTTTTTCTATAGGCTGTTAAATTTGAAAAGTTAAAATAATGTAATGTATGCAAAGCCCTCTGTATTTAATAAAAATATAATATTTAAATCATTCGCCCTTGTATTTTTTAATAGTATAACATGTGATTGGTTTTATACTATTGGATAACAAATTTGATGCACTTTTCAAATTTGAATAAATACATAGGCTGTTCCATTTGAAAATACATATGTATAAAGATACATACCATTGCGTAAAAATGGAATACCCGCAAAATCTATACTGCAGATATATATATATATATATATATATATATATATATATATATATATATATATATATATATATATATATATATATATATATATATGTATTTATACCTAAAATATTTTTTTCCATAATATTTAAAATGATTGACTTATTTAAAAAGACCATCCGGTATAGAAACTACCAGACGAAATTACACAGTATAGGAAACTGGAACAGACTCTGTTGGCCACATGATAATCCGCCACCCCGAAAAATGAAGGAGAAGGTATAGAAGATGTCAAAGTCAGACAGGAATTATGTAGTATAATGTGATGAGTGATGTTCACATACATTTTGTTTATTTTAAAAGTTTTCATAACATAACTATAATTTGAATTATAGGTATTTTCTGGACACAAATTCGATGTTAAAACTGATGTTACAATATTACACTTAAAAGACAACAGCAGAGCTCCCGATTTCTCTGAAAATTTAGAAATTAGAAAGTCGCTCTTTGGCAATGAAGCCCTGCGATAAATGATGAAACTGATTTAAATAGCGAATCGACGCTATCTCGTGATAAATTTCCGTTCCCTTCTGCATTATCCTATTGATTCCTTTATTTTTTCATTACTAGTTGTTCGTATCTGACGATTTATTTTTTCATATTTTTTCAAAATATGCATTTACCTTTTTGCGTAGTAATTTTTCTGTAGTTTGTAATGTGTAAGTATTTTTTTTTAATTTTTCTGTATTATTGTATTAATTTTTTTCATATGCATTGTATTTTATTTGTACATTTTTGAATTTGTAGTCTCTACCGGACTTTGAAAATGATCATGTATGTAAATGATCGAAACCGGTCAGTACAATTAAAAAGAACAGTATAAATAAGACATTTCAAGTTTTTATTTTAAAAACCTTTTCCCTAGAGGTATTTAGTTATTTAGGTATTACGTTATTTATACTAACGGATTCCGTAGTTGATGCAAAAACGCAATATTATTTTTGTTTCGTTTTTTTCAAAAACTGCGAACAGCAACTCAATTTTGTCTTAATTATTTCGCATTAAACTAATATTGCCATAAATTAATATGAAATAACTATCAATTTATTGCTTAGCTATTAATGGGTTGGATCAGGCATGGTCAACATACTGCCCGCGAGTCGGATCCAGCCCGCGTAATGAAGTTATACGGCCCGCGGTTCGAAGTAAAATATTTTTTCAGTTTGCAATACTTACCTACCCGATAAAATGGAATATTTCTTATTTCAGTGCCCTTTGTATAATCTTATACGGTCACCATTCATTGCCAAACACCTACAAAATTCAACCCCGAAAATAGAACAACTTTTTGGATAGCTCAACCCGGAGAAAATGTTCGATATCTCAAACTACATCCGAAATGCAACTAAAGTTCCTGCATTTGCAATGAATCTGTAAATATATCTCTCTTGTTTTATGTATTGTTTATCATACAAAGGCTAAAATATATACGATTTATTTTGTAATTTTTCCATTTTAACATGTACCAATCTTTTGTAAAAGGCAAATATATTTATTATTATCATGTTTTAAATATGCCATCTTCAGTTTCTTTTAATTTAATTTTATTTCATAAAATAAATCTTTGGCCATCCCTGGATTAGGAAATGAAATCAAACGATTTTCAGATGTTTTTAAATAGAAATTTAAAACATCTAGACATTATCTATCTTACTATTAAAATAAATAATAATATATATTTGAAGATGAAAATATATTTACATACATACATACATACATACATACATAAAATCACGCGTGTCCCACGTAGTGGGTTCGCACAAACCCGATAACAATAAGAATAACATCAACATTATACAACAAATCCTTACTCTTAAACATATTAAAGTGACCGATTTTCGGTAGCGAAATACCGCATCCGGATCACAATAATAGTTAGGAAACAATCATCCTTCGCCACACATTCCTATCTAAGCAGACTTCTTTCGCCTCGACCACACTCATAATCGCATTCATACATGCTCTTCTTCTCTTCACACTTGGAAACGCTCTCTCTTTAAGCACCCTACCAATCACATCCATCCACTTACACACTGGTCGGCCACGCAATCGAAAACCCTCTACTTCACCAAGATATATACGCTTAACAAGCCGTTCACTCGCCATTCTCTCACATGCCCAAACCATCTCAACTGACTCACACCAACTCTCTTAATCACATTGTTTCTAACCATACATTCTTCATACACCAAATTATTCCTCACGCGATCCCGTCTGACATACCCACATACACCACACATGCTAAATTTAATTCTATATAGTAGCTGTTAAACCATTTCATAAATGTAGGTATAATATTAATGTATAGAACTAATAGCGTTAGTATCAGTCAAATTTTGAATGCTATAGGTACGTAATTACCTACCCTAAAAGAGAACAACAAATGTTAGGTGTAAAAACTTTTTATAAGTTTTACCAATTCGGTGTTCCTTTATTCTGTTCTTTATCTAAGTTAAAAACAAAAAGTTCCTTCAAAATAAAAGTTGAAAAAAGTAGAACACGTATTCGCCAAAAATTACATCGCATTTTAATGGCACAAAATTGACCCCTGTGGCGCACTCTTTACGCCAGAAATGAGTGCCCGTGAGGTGACGCCTGGTAAGCGCCCGCACGGTACAAATATTCCATCAATACCGATATCTGTGTATGAAGCAGATTGGCACACCCAGCAATGGGTAATATGCCGTGATGAAATATTTATTTATTTTATTTATATATTATATATTAATTTTTCTTAGAATTTAGTAATAATAAAATAATTTTATGTTATAATAATAATAACGGTAATAACAGAAAATGATATGTACCTACCTTGATAGCAATTAAAAATAACTAGTAGTTAATTTAATTTAAAATATCAAGTATTGATTTTGTGTATTATCAAAGACAAGGTAATTATGATACTGATTACTAGGACATTAGTGCTGAGCCAGATTACGATCATTTATCAAACAAATATCTGCTACATTGTTTGACCACAATCAATAAGATCTGTGTTAATTAATTACTGTAATGCCTTAATTACTTTGGACCAGATATATGTTACTATATTATGGCCTGTGCCGTAGTAACTATGATATTTAAATATTTATTACATCTCCAAAAATAAATAACATATACTCGTTTCCACGACTTGACCCTACGTCATCAATCGTAACCATATGATTCAAATCACCAGGGGTGGAAGGGAATTGATAACGTCATGTTGTCGGCTGAAATCGGGCGAAATCGTCTGATTTCCGTAGTAATTATATAAATCAAAATTGAAAACTGACAGTATACAGTATAATTTATACCTTGTGAATATTATTATCCATTAAAATTCGAAGTAAGACATTTATTTCGCAATAATAAATCAATTGAATAATTATGATGTAATGTTAAACCTGACAGTATTATAATAAATATAACCTATATTGTGTCAGTTTCATTATTGATCAAAATTCAAAGTATAAATAATTATGTAGCAATACTAAACGAATTGAATAAATACGATAAGTATAGTGGATGATATATAGATACCACTTTTTATTGTCCATAAGCAATATGTTGCAATAATTGTCGGCAATCTTAGAAACACCGTTTTATTAATATAATAAGCAAAACTACCAACACAGCGAAACACAAATTATCGAACCAAATATTTATTTCAAAATTACATTTGTTACCGCGGTTACAATCAGGTTCTATTTCATTTTTACCGTCGCTTGGACGGAGATAGCGTATACCCCTCCGAAACTATGTCGAAATATGTCATATGTGTACGACAAACATGCTAGATAAAAGTTTAGTAATTCTTGCATAAGAAATTAATGACGTGGGGATCAGCTCGGAGATACAGAGTGTACATACAGATATCATTTATTTTTAAAAATTAAATGATGTTTTTGATTACTACACGTAGTATTTTCTTTTTACCTCCCGCTACCCTTGGTAAGAGAAGTATGGGGATCGTGCTAAAAAACGCATATCGAGATTTTGGTAAATGACTACGTTTTAAGGTCCCTAGAATCCAATTTTAACATTTTTACGATGATTTCTGTGTGTATGTATGCTCTAACTCAAATACTGTCGTTCAAAAAATTTTGAAACCTTGTATTTCTACCTTACTCTTATACGGAAAGATGCCATTAGAATTTGGAGTAAGTTAGACAACCGGAAATGCCACTTTACTGGAAGCTCAAAATAGCTTTTCTTCGAAAATACCTTTAATTGTAATTTTTTCGAGATTTATTATTATAAAAATTAAGGTTTTTTTAAATTTTCTACAGGTTTACGTTAATAATTTATATATATATATATATATATATATATATATATATATATATATATATATATATATATATATATTATGGATTCTAAAATTATTACATTTCAGATCTCAAATGTATGTAACTGACAGATATATGTCCCTGCCAACAAACTAATCATTTCAAATAATAACAGTAACGTTTTAAAAAGAAAATAGTAAATGGAACAATAATTATATGGAAAGGAACTTAATACAGTTTCCAACATAGTAAATATGTAGGAATATAGGTAAGATTATAAAACTATATAACATATCATCACGGCATATTACCCATTGCTGGGTGAGTCAATTTGATTTTTACACAAATATCGGTAATAATGATGACATATTTATACCGTACGGGCGTTTACCAGGCGTCACTTTACGCGAATCTGGGGAACCGAGTTCTATTCCGACCGACGCCAACTATTTTAGTATTTTAAATGGCACAAAATTGATCCCTGTGGTGCACTCTCCACGCCAGCAATGAATATAGATAAGTATATAAATAAATAAAATAAATATATCATCACGGCATATTACCTATTGCTGGGTCTGCCAATCTGCTTTGTACACAGATTTCGGTAACGATGATGACATATTTGTACCGTGCGGGCATTTACCAGGTGTCACCTCACGAGCACTTATTGCTGGCGTGGATATTGCACCACAGGGGTCATTTTCGTGCCATTTAAAATTCGAAATAATTGGCGTCGGTCGGGATCGAACCCGGTATTTAAATTTAATTTAATTTTAAGTATTTATATAAATAAAAATTAAACTAAACGGGAGATATTGTGTTGGCCACATCAGATTTTTATTTAATTCTGTTTCCATATTTGTAAACTAGGCTTAGGGGCTCGCAAACTATAGTATCTACGTAAAATTATGATTTCAACGATGTAATTGAAGTAAATGTTTATTGAAGAAATAAATTACAAAAACGTAAGAGAAAATTAATAATAATTAACCTGGTAAGAAATATCAAGTAATCTGTGATAATATATTGATCATTTTTTCGCAACAATGTATATAATTTTACAAAAATAACTCACCACTTATGCATTTAACTTAAATATTAGTCTATATTATCTCAACTGTTTTACAGCCTGCCTGATATCATGGCTTGGCAGGTTAATTATAATTCATAATTTTTCTTACGTTTTTGTAATTTATATTTTCAGTAAAAATGCATACATAGATTATAAATATATAAAAATATATAAAGTATCCTATTTGAAATATGAAAGTTAATGTCACTTCCGGTTAAACCGGAAGCGCCACCACATGCCAAATCCCATTATTTATGCCTAGTTTACAAATACATCAAGAAAATTAAAAATTATTTTAAATAAAAAAGTTATTTTGAGTGGCCCGTTTTTCAGTGTCACGTCACCTATATACAGGTGACCCATTTAAGGTACGAATGCATTGGGATGTCGAGAACCGTAAGAGCTACGAGGTTGGTTAAGTCAGACAAAAGTTGCCCCATTAGTGATCCATTTTAGTGGTGTTTCGTTTGTTTGGTAAAACACTTGTAACAACGAAATCAAATATTTTAAAGAAATGTTATTATTCTAAAACAATACAATAATTATCATTTCACAACTTATAGCAGTTTTCAATTTATAATCATTTTCTAAAAATTTACAAGAAGAACCTTATACTACTAAAATAAAACTTAAAACTAAATCAAAATTATTGTACAATACATACTTATGAAAAAAAGAAAGGAAAATTAAAATAAAATACAATGAAACTACTTTTAAATATATTTTGCCCCTTAATTAATTGCCATTTCGCTGATTACTAATTTGAGCTCGTTGTAAGCTCGCTTAATCATCCGAAGAAGTATTCTTCAAAATTCGATTGAAATGGCTTCTTATAGGGCGTATATTGTATTATAATTTCTAAAATATATTTTTTCTTTCATATACCCAAAAAAAAAAAAAAATCTAATGGTATTAAATAAGAGAACCGAACTGGTCAGAAAATAGATAATATTAACAATAAAAATATCGAAGTTTGAGCACAATGAACGCAACAATAAAGTATTTGCTGTACATTGACAATTAAGAGCACTAAAAATATAATATTTCATTGTTTTCCATAGCTTACTTGATTAAAATGTATGAAAAAGTTGCAAAATATCATTAATTTTGTAATTTCTTACATAATTTAAAAATTAAAGATATTTTTTTTAGGGCACCTATGAATTCCACGTACAGTGCCTGTAGAATATGCAAGTTAAAATTTCGTTTGAATTCACATAAAAAAGTTACAATCAAGAAACGAAAATGAAAAAAATTACATTTTTGCCCATATCTAGTGACCTATGCATTTTTTCTGAAACGAAACACCACTAAAATGGCCCGCTAATGGGGCAACTTCTGTCTAATTTAACCAACCTCGTAACTCTTACGGTTCTCGAGATTCCAATGCATTCGTAGCTTAAATGGGATACCAGTATATATTTATAGAACCATAGCAATAACTTTTTAAAATAAATAAATAAAAATTAATATTTCATCACGGCATATTACCCATTGCTGGGTGTGCCAATCTGCTTCATACACACATATCGGTAATGATGGAATATTTGTACCGTGCGGGCGCTTACCAGGCGTCACCTCACGGGCACTCATTGCTGGCGTGGAGAGTGCGCCACAGGGGTCAATTTTGTGCCATTAAACATATAACATAAACGCATCTTCGAAAATTCACTGGCCGGCAAAAAACGCATCACCTTCAATATTATCAAATGTAATGGATTGAATTTTTTCAATAAAAAAAAAACCATTTGCACATTCATATTTTTAAGACAAAATTGATAGTCACCATTGAAATTTTCAATATTGGGTTAGAACCTAAAACTTGTTTTTTTGTTAATTTTGAAAATTCCTTGCTTATTATAAGAGATACGGAAAAAACGTATAAATAATCTTATATAGAAGAATGTAGTGGTATCATTTGGGTTGCGTTATTATGTATATGAAACATTAATTTTATTATTTTTAAGAATTTATACAGTTAAATAAAAATTGTAATTCCATATATATCTGACTTTGGGTTGGTAACAAACCAGACATTTTTAAGTGGTTCGTTTCTTACCTTCCGTCACTTTCAGGTAAGGAAGGTATTGTCTTTGGTCAAAAAATTCAATGATGAGTTTTTAGTGAATAAGTACGTTTTATGGTCCATATAATACGGTTCCACCATTTTTACGATGATGATGTGTGTGTGTGTGTGTGTGTGTGCGCGCGTGTGTGTGTGCGTGTGTGTGTGGGTGTGCGTGCGTGCGTGCGTGCGTTCGTGTTATGTGTGTGTGTGTGTGTGTGTGTATGTGTGTGTGTCGCATAACTTCAATACCACGATTCCAAAAGTTATATTGTTTTCATATTTCGCAAGTTTACATCCAGAAGAACAAGTTATTAGATTTTGGTTATAAATGGTCAACCCGAAGTACCCTCATTTGAAGATTTTAACAGTTTTTCTTGAAAAAACGCAGTTAAATTTATTGACATTTAACGTTATTGTAACTTGAAGAATATATTATTGTCTATACGATTTGATCGCATTTTATACTTCATATTCAATAGATATAGAGTAAAAGAATTATAAAGATATTAAAATTCATAAATTAGCCAGATATGCTAACCATGTAAACTGCTAATATACTGAAAGATCTAACAAAATATTTCAAATTTAACAATTTTATGAACATTCATCATAAAATATTGAAAGCCTTTTTGACATGTAATTGATATAAACACATCATAAAATGAGATAGAAACAGTACAATTTAAATTCATGTATGTATAATTTGCATTTCCCGCCATTATATATCATAAATTAGCAAGACAAGCGAGAAATTTGGCGCTTAGAGTGCTTGCGAGCAAATGAAGTAAATGCTAGGCTAGCACAGTCGCTCAACATATTTTACTTCCTATTGCTTGTTTTCCTGTGGCTTATTGAACGCACCTAATGAAAAGTAAATGAATGTGGCAGAGATGAGGGTGTTGAGATAGATGTTGGGGAACACACGGAAAGATACGGTAAGGAATGAAAGAATAAGGAAATAACACTAGTGTTAGAAGTTTCTAGAAAGATATATGCGAGACGATTATATTAGTTTGAACATGTCATGAGAAGAGATGAAGAATATATTGGAAGAATGAATAGCTTAGTAATAGAAGGTTGAAGAAACAGAGGAAGACCAAAGATAAGTTGGAAGGACTGTATTGCGGAAGACTTGAGAGAAAAGGAACTGAATAAGAACGACACGCAAAACAGAAATGAGTGGAAGAAGAAAATAAAAAATAGCGGCCCGTAACGAATGGGAAAAGCTAAAGAAGAAAAAAGAATAAGAAGAAAATGTCAGTGTCAAGTGCAATTTGCAGTTTGTTTATGAAATAGTTTTACTGGAAATTTAGAATCTTTTGGAAGAAAATTTATGTATGGAATTTATACATAATACACAGGATTGACGGAATGTATTGTGCTGGCCACATCAGAATTTTTCTTCGGTCATAATTTATCAACAAAACGCGAGCAATTGCAAATGGTTGCAATAGACCACGTAAAGTAGAGACGAGAATATCGACGTGCATGGGGTATGAATAGAAACAACGTTTTAAACGTTCCTATCTACAATAGTAAAATGTATCTGAATTTCAGATATTGTATCTGTCGTTTTCAGTATTGGATGGTATCGGAATTTCCCCAGTTATCGGCCGATAATCGATACTGAGTATTTATTTATTTATTTAACATACCCTGCTCAAGAGACAAATCAATTTGCAGTGCCAGATAGAAACCATCATATAAAAATTATAATGAAAACAATAAGAGAAAACACAACATTTATATACGACAAAAATGTAGATCAAAGGTACAGAATAAAGTGAAATAGTATGACAGAAAGTAAATAAGAATTTTATTTTAAATACGTAGCGTAGTTTCCTTCAACAATAGTAACTTTACTATTCTTTCCTACCACTGTTTAAAAGCTTCCAATGTACCTTCTTTTGGAATTCTTTCTAACTAAATTCTGGAAGATTCAAAAACTGTCAAATTAATTTTTACCAAATTTGTAAAATTAATTACTGGATGACTTAAAAACTGTCGAATTAATTTCATGATTGCTGACTAAATAGCTACAAAAGCTATAAAATTCCTTTTTAACTCAAAATTTTGATTAACTAAGTTTTATCTGACATTTGCAACTTTGAAACAATAGGTAAATAACTGTTTAAAATTATATTGCAAATTTTGCTTGCCACGGCATACCTGTTTTTCTTAATCTCAATAATACAACAGCAGTTTTTTACCTTTGAACATAAGTGCTTTAAGTGTTAATAACAATGTAATAAAGCTTTTACTGAAGAGCTTGAATTGTTATATTAGTAATATTATTATTTGTAAATACTACTTGAGAGATATAAAAATTCATTGGTGTCAAAGTCGCATTTCAAGAACTACAACACTCTCGTTCATCTCTATTACTCACTTATTCGCTCGCAATTAGAATTTGCTGTTGTATGTTGGTCCCCTCATTACCAAATATATATTAACAGAATTGAAGGTATTCAACTTAAATTTAATTCAGCTTTAAATTGGAAATTCCCAAATAATGCTGTCTCTCTAGTTACTTTACAAAAACGTAGAGAAGTACTAGATATGACATTTTTATACAAAATTGTAAATAATTATATAGACAGTCCCATTCTTTTAAATAAAATGTCTTTGCGTGTACCTTCCTATTCCACTCGTTCTCTTGGAACGTTCTCTACCAAAAAATATAAAACCAACGCAGCTATGTTTTCTACTGTGAATCGATTAATGTGTACTTTTAATAACATGAGTGCTATTTATAATGTACCTGATATTTTTAACTGTTCGCTTTTTACGTTTAAATCTTTTCTAAAATATGTTTTTTCACGTTCCTTTTCTAATCGTTAGATTGTATTTTTTGAATTCTCCTTAGTTGTTATATACTCTGTCTAGCTAGAAATTTCTATATGTCAAGTATATTGTTAATGTGCTGTACTATTATTGGGCCTTGGCCTGTTGTACAGCCTACTTTCAAAAATAAAATAAATAAAATTACAAGTACAGCTTGTATTTATTTAAATATTTCGTTTTCTATTTCGATTCAGTATTTGTCGAGGAAAACTCATAAACGACATATAAAGAACAAAGAATTCTATTAACGAAGAAAGGTCGTATTTTCAAAGAAAACAGGTAATTTCGTTTTGTTCTTGCATATCTGTATCGCTTACAAAACTCCGAATCCGAATTACAATGAAACTTCTTTTTATCAGATCAAAGACAGTAAAATATTATACAATTTATTTTTATACCCGATCTGATAATGGTATCGAAAGAGCGTTTAACAAAGTTATATTTGCGGGCTCCCTCGGGCTAGATATTCGCACAGAAACAATTTTCGGATTCGTGAATAAAGGTGGAATGATATTTTGTCTGCCCTGACCTATTTCCCACCATTCTTCCAGAAATGTTTCCGCAGAGGATTCGCTAACTATGTTGTAAATCTCTGTTTTTATGTTAATCTGATGGATTCATTTCGTGCACACCACTCCAATAACGAATTTACTTTTATGGACTTGGCAACTACCACTTCAAATTTTCATTCAACTAATTTAATATTTTCAGTGTAAAATCGGGAAAATATTATCTTTGAACTATAATACGGACAATAATTTTTAATGTATTATGTATTTCATTTGCACACACATGTTAAATATATGAGTAGAGAATATTTTTAATATACTCATTTAACCGACGTCAAATTTGATTTTTTTTTCTTTCGCATATCAAGATTCTAGTGAATAACAGGTCTCTATAATCCGATTTTAACATTTTTGTGATGATGTCTGCATTCGAGTATATATTATGTAGATTTGTTTAGGATCGAGGTTAGGAAGATTTTTCGAAAACCTTAAGACTAAACGAACGAAACATCGTATTTCTTAATTTAGCATTAATGGAAAGAACTGATTAGTTTTGCTGACAATTGGGTGGGCGAAAGTAATAGTTTAATTAAAGCATGAAACAGCTTTTCATTTTTCTTACAAAAAATACATCTAAATATTATTTTTTGGCAATTTACGATATTAGTATTAAAAGAACATTAAATTATCTATCTGTTCTTTTTAATTTTGTATTACCTCACATATATATATATATATATATATATATATATATATATATATATATATATATATATATATATATATATATATGTACTAGTAATAACCCTTACAGCCAAAATTACTCCTAAGAAACCATTTAATAAATTTAAATGTTTGGAATTGACAGATAAATGTCAGTGATCAAAATCAAGTGTATCTCATTTATTAAGTTAAGATAAAAAAATTCTGTATACAAGATATTATGTTATATATGACTCACATAAAATAAAATGGAATAGGTGAGAAGTAGTGTGCTAGCCACAAGAGATATTTATAGGTATTATAACATTACAATTTTAGAAATGCAATTATCATTTTTTTTTAATTATGCATCTTTGAATAAAGTTATTTTTATAATGTGCTTATTTCTGTCACATTCTGTATAAGCACTTAACCCTTTCGCTACTTACGGGACATATATGTCCCACAACTTGTTTAAAAATTAATAATGGTTATCTAAGATATTGAATTTACACCAGTCTCTGTCCCAGTAGTGTTATAAGGTTTCGCGTGCTAGTGAGTAACCAAAAATATCGGAATTGCGGCCACATGTTTGGATGTTTTGTTTTTGCTTTGGTGAAGAATAATTGCAAATATGAACATATATGTTTCAATTGACATGAAAATTGTTTTGGAACTGAATTGTATTTAGAAATGATTATTATTTTCCATATTGAATTTGTTCGAGATGAATATGTTCCAAGAGTGTTGTTGTTAGGATGCGGATGTTACTACTGTGAAAAAAAAGATTGACAAGAGAACCAAACTACTTGAGTGGCTTATAATGTTGCTTTGTGCAATATTTGTTTTCTTAAAAGGTAATTGTAAGTATATTTTTCAGGAGTAAAGAATAATTATAAATTCACTGTTTCTACTGTTGGGACATAATGTGTCCCACACCAAACTCTAGAGGGATATGTCCCATATATATTTTTAAACTTAACAATGAAACTGATATACTCTCATACAATTACATTTTTATTTTGTCATAAAAGTATTTGAATTCGTAAAAAATAAAATCCACACCTAAAGGGTTACTAAATTTTGTAATTATTAAATTCTTAAGCCATATGTACAAGTACCTTTTAAGTGTATTCAATACCATCCAAATAATGTTAAAATAATTCAAATAAAAATTGTTGAATTTAAAATAAAATTAAATACGCAACAATTTATTATTTTGATGTAAAAATAAACCCATTTTAGTGATATCTCTTTTTGCTTGATTTTTTTATCTTAGGTAGCATGGATGTATATAAATTATAATTAATTTTGTTAATAATATCTCATTAGTTTGGCATAATTTGTGCAAGAAAAAACTATATAACTTAAAGGTACTATGTACTTAAAAAGAATTACGAATACTACAGAAGTATTTACTGCTGGTACTTAAGTACTATTTTAAGTATTTCGGATACAATATTTGAAAATCAAGTACTCCAGGCAGTTTTTTGGAAATACATATCAAGAATTGTGTCAATACTTTGGTATTTATGTATAAATGAAATTAAGTATTAAGTAATGCCCAGCGCTGACTAACCAATAATGTCAAAAAATATGACAGTACTTGGGAAGATATACGCTATTTTTAGTAGTAAAAGTTTTTATTTTTTATTCTGCCCATTAAAGCTACACTGGAAACAATGTTTCACATTTTTTCAAGTTCATACAATGTCCTCATATCAGTATTATTCATCCCTTAAACACAGCAGTAAATTCCAAGTCCGAGAAGTGCATACATGTGAAACGGCCATAACCTTTGTCCTCTTGCATATTAATTAAAAGTTGAAAGATTCCGTTTGCCCCTCCACCGAAGCGAGATTTATTTTTTCCTGCTCTGCCTTTATCATTCCTGCTGCCGCTGCCGCGGGCTGCTGCCTTCATTACTGCGGTCCGCGGTCGAGCTCAAAGACAAAAGCTCCAAAGTGAGGCAATCGCACCACCAAATATGTTCAAGTGAAAAAATATGTTCCGGATTCATATCCTATGCTAATCTATTATTTACATTTCCTAATGGAAATTTGCATTTTTTTAATTTTGGAAAACCAAATATATGACTTCATATGAAATGGAGTTGTATTATAATGAAATTGGACTGATATAGCATGGTATTTTAATAAATAAGGAGAAGTACTTTTAATTACTTTTTTAATTAAAGCAATCGGAGTATATTTTTTATATATTTAATCAGCTTTTATTCGCAGATTTCGGCAAAGAATATCATTACAATTACTGTAGGGAACCAATGTGTTTAATTGATTTCCGTAGAGATTGTATAATTCAATTAAATAAATAGATATGACAGTAAAGTCTAGTGATGTGGATTAAGTGAAAAGTGTAATGATTATATTGAAAAAATTAAGAAATTGATCATCACAAGGAATATTAGGTATATGAAAATTCTGGAAATAACGAAGGATAGGAAAAAAATCACGTGCAGCTGATAAACTGTATCTACACATTATAGGAGGAGATAATCAGCATTCCATTGCATAATATAAAAAAACTATTAAATTATTACCGAATATACATACCATTATTTATATTTGCAATTCTTTTAAAACCTTTTTCACTTTTCTATTTTTTTAAAATTTATTTGTGAAATATTGTGGTGAAGTTAATTGAAATTAATTAGTAGGTACGTATTTACCATCGAAAAGTGTACAATAGTACAATAGTATCTGAGAAATGCTAGGAGTATATTTTACTATCATAAATATGTAATATTCCTGATATATTTGTTATACTGTAGTTCCGTAAAGATATTAATTTTGGGAGGACTTCTTTATTCCAGGTTTCAATTTAATTAGCCAATATTTGGGTTGCATATTAGTTCTAATCATTAGGATTTGCATATGAATATATTTACATATAATATTGTTTTAACATTACTTGAAGTGAGCGCGAAAGAAGAACCACGTAAAAAAGATTATGCTTCATTTCAACATTTCAATTACCTTAAATTAGAAACCATAATGAATACTCGTACCAAATCATCACTAACCCTCATAGTGTAAAACTAATAACTATTATAGGATCACAATTGGTAAATTCTCCCGTTAAAAAAAGTCATCCAACATCAATATTCAGTTCAAAAGCTGGGGAGTCCAATGGACATTAAGAATTGTTGCACCGACTGTGCTTGCATTGCATTTTACCATTTGGTTTTACCAGTGTATGATCTGCTCAGAGTGTAGTGTGTTGTCTTTGTCACCATGGTGGATGATCCGGCCTGACAATTTTACAATGTGTTCAATAAAAATCCTAACTCGGAGTAGGCTATGAACACAGAAACCTATGTCTGATCATTATTCAATTCAAAAGTTAAGTTGTCAAAATTGATTTAAAATGTAATTTTAAGGATAAAAGGTAATAAAGAAGGATACAGTATTTTGCCATTCATTGTTTTCTAGTATGTTTCCATTTCTAAAATAACATTCAACAAGGAAAGCTTTCATTTCTTTAGATAACATTTTTGACAATATATAGTGTCAAAAAGACATTTGATTAAATATTTTTAAATTGACATACGTTTTTTTGTTCATAGTCTGCTCCGAGTTAGTTTTTTTAACACACTGTACCACAGTACGAGTAGTAAATATAAAATACTTAGGGCTTGGTTGATTAAATATAAATATAACCCGCTGTGTAAGTAAATAATATCTGTATCGTTGAGGGGCTTTACCAGACGTCACCCCACACGCTCTCAATGTTATCGTATAGAAACTACGGGGATCACTTTCTAATTTAAGCAGCAAATGGGCAAGCAGTCATGTAACGCACTCAGCCACATTTATTTACAATGAAATTTTTTAAAATTGAAAGTAACTTGGTGAATAATTAAAAATTCTGCTTGGAATTTAATAAAATATTGTGAAGAAGTGAATGAGGACAAGAAAATAAATCCTTTGGTTGATAGTCCTTTCCGCGTTTCATTTATTTCCCAAACAAAAGCAAGCCGAGCCGAGTCGAGCCAAACTACTCTTCCATAATTCTCCGATTGCATTTCCATGAAAACTTGATGCAATCTCGCAGGATCAACTCAGCAGATATTTTCCAACTCATTGTGAACATTCTCGGTTGACCGACCCCAATAGCGCCTGTGAAAAATGAGATGTCAGATATATTGTTTTATCCAGACATCATCAGAAAAAATCAAATTGCGGACAGCAGCGTACAAACAGCGCAGTAATAACTCAAAGATTAATTCCGAGATAAACTCAATAAAAAACTATATCTAATCCGGCGCTGTAATCAGAATTCAGGATCGGGAGAAAATGGAATTTATGGAAGGATATGGACTAATCGAGATTGAAGTTTTGTTTTCGCAATAATAAGACCCTAAGATGGAGAAGCAATTAAAAATGACAGTCAGATAAACAAAATGCTCGACAAAATGGAATCGCTTTGTCGTTCCAAACTTTGTTATTTTACTCTTCGTCCATTTATAAATGACTCTGCGGATAAATTTAATTGAGATACCGAATATTTATTAACTGACAAGAAATTCTACAAGTACAAGCGGAACTGAAATTTATTTGTATTTCCAGTCAAGGCAAGGGCTTTGGGATTAAGTTGCAGGTATCAGTTTGCTGTTGTTTTCTGCTTATTTTAATTGGACATAAATATATCAAGAGTTCTGGCAATTTTCTTCTGATGAGCATTCTGGAAAATAAGAAGTGAAAATGGAATTGTAGAATATGAATATAAGTATAACAGTAATATATTCAGAAATTTTTGTAGGCAAAGTTAATTATTAAACATCACGAAACCAGCATAATTCTCTATCCATTAAAAATATTGTGAAACATAAATAAAAACATTATGATACAGACTATCGATTATCAGCTCGGATGTAAATAACCTAGTGAGTACATGTCCCTCTGATTAATGGCCGGGTGCACTAACGCAAGTTAAATTTTAAATGTTCCTTACATTGACATTATTGTATCGAAATGAAATTTCTAAGAATTTTTATCCATTGCTGTCAAAATTTTGATTTGCATTTTTTTTTGTTCAAGGGTCACTTAAAATGCCGAAATTGCGGCAGTCCTAGTTATTTCTATTTTGTTAAACAGTTAACAGGTCTCTTCGCTCCTAAGAGGAAGGTTCAGGTCTATATTTTCACGGTGGCCCAATCTGGCTCGGATTTCAGTAACCGTTGTTTTTACCTTCCGTCACCTCTAAATAAGGAAGGTATTATCTTTGGTCAAAAAATGCGGTGGTGAGTTTTCAATGAATAAGCACTTTGTAAGGTCTCTACAATACGATTTTACTATTTTTACGATGATGTCTGTATGTGTGTGTGTGGGTGTGTGCGTGTATGTGTGTGTGTGTGTGTGTGTGTGTGTGTGTGTGTGTGTGTGTGTGTGTGTGTGTGGACGTCTGTGTGTGACCGCGGTTTCGGCTGCGATATCTCCAATACTAGAATTCCAAAAATTACAATTCTTACGTATTCCTCTTCCTTACATCAGCATAATTCTCTATCCATTAAAAATATTGTGAAACATAAATAAAAACATTATGATACAGACTATCGATTATCAGCTCGGATGTAAATAACCTAGTGAGTACATGTCCCTCTGATTAATGGCCGGGTGCACTAACGCAAGTTAAATTTTAAATGTTCCTTACATTGACATTATTGTATCGAAATGAAATTTCTAAGAATTTTTATCCATTGCTGTCAAAATTTTGATTTGCATTTTTTTTTGTTCAAGGGTCACTTAAAATGCCGAAATTGCGGCAGTCCTAGTTATTTCTATTTTGTTAAACAGTTAACAGGTCTCTTCGCTCCTAAGAGGAAGGTTCAGGTCTATATTTTCACGGTGGCCCAATCTGGCTCGGATTTCAGTAACCGTTGTTTTTACCTTCCGTCACCTCTAAATAAGGAAGGTATTATCTTTGGTCAAAAAATGCGGTGGTGAGTTTTCAATGAATAAGCACTTTGTAAGGTCTCTACAATACGATTTTACTATTTTTACGATGATGTCTGTATGTGTGTGTGTGGGTGTGTGCGTGTATGTGTGTGTGTGTGTGTGTGTGTGTGTGTGTGTGTGTGTGTGTGTGTGGACGTCTGTGTGTGACCGCGGTTTCGGCTGCGATATCTCCAATACTAGAATTCCAAAAATTACAATTCTTACGTATTCCTCTTCCTTACATCAGCATAATTCTCTATCCATTAAAAATATTGTGAAACATAAATAAAAACATTATGATACAGACTATCGATTATCAGCTCGGATGTAAATAACCTAGTGAGTACATGTCCCTCTGATTAATGGCCGGGTGCACTAACGCAAGTTAAATTTTAAATGTTCCTTACATTGACATTATTGTATCGAAATGAAATTTCTAAGAATTTTTATCCATTGCTGTCAAAATTTTGATTTGCATTTTTTTTTGTTCAAGGGTCACTTAAAATGCCGAAATTGCGGCAGTCCTAGTTATTTCTATTTTGTTAAACAGTTAACAGGTCTCTTCGCTCCTAAGAGGAAGGTTCAGGCCTATATTTTCACGGTGGCCCAATCTGGCTCGGATTTCAGTAACCGTTGTTTTTACCTTCCGTCACCTCCAAATAAGGAAGGTATTATCTTTGGTCAAAAAATGCGGTGGTGAGTTTTCAATGAATAAGCACTTTGTAAGGTCTCTACAATACGATTTTACTATTTTTACGATGATGTCTGTATGTGTGTGTGTGGGTGTGTGCGTGTATGTGTGTGTGTGTGTGTGTGTGTGTGTGTGTGTGTGTGTGTGTGTGTGTGTGTGTGTGTGTGTGTGGACGTCTGTGTGTGACCGCGGTTTCGGCTGCGATATCTCCAATACTAGAATTCCAAAAATTACAATTCTTACGTATTCCTCTTCCTTACATCCATGTGCAGACTTAATTATATTTCGGTTATAATTTATGAGGCGCCGTTTGTTCCATTTATAAAAGTAAATAAATAAATTTATTTTACACTGATAAATAAAATTTCTTTCAATAAATATATATTTTTTTGTTTGATAAATAAAATAATTATTGAGAAATAAAAATCTTTATGATAAATAAAAATTTCCGTGTGAAAAATAATTTTTTTTATGATAAATAAAAGTTTTTGTGCGAAAAATAAAAATCTTTATGATAAATATTTTTTTTTGCGATAAATAAAAGTGTCTACGATAAATAAAACTTTTTGTTATAAATAAATATTTTTACGATAAATAAATCTTTTCGCGCAAAATAAAAGTTTTTCTGATATAAATGTGTCTCTGATAAATAAAAGTTGTATCTTTCAATTTATGACGATAGATGGCGCTGACACCTAAAGGTAGGTCTTTACTATCTATTAGAAAACCTTCCGTCAACTGACCGATAAAGTAATTGCATTTATCATTATTTAACCATAAAACACATACTTACTAATGAATTTCATACATTTTTATTTAATTGTGGAAAAAAGGTTGTTCTTTATTTTTATTGATACATTGTATTAAAATTAGAATTTATCGATCTCTGTTAAAACAAATAATTGTTAAGGGCCTGCATTACACATACCAAACAGATTTCTTAATGAAAGGATTACATGTACTCTTTAGTTTTAAATATATATATATATTTAAAACTAAAGAGTACATGTAATCCTTTCATTAAGTAATAAATATGAAAGTTATTTATGTTGAATATAGTCTATTTCCTTTAAAATAACTAGTGTTTTTTTTTTGGGGCGTACTAATGACTGCAGAATAATATTGTATACAAAAAATGTTCAGGAATACGGGTTTAATTTATTAGTAATAACAAACCAAAAATTGAACCAGCTGTACTCAAAGGATAGAACAAAATTATATATATATATATATATATATATATATATATATATATATATATATATATATATATATATATATATATATATATATATATATATATATATATATATATATATATATATATAATTTTGTTCTATCCTTTGAGTACAGCTGGTTCAATTTTTGGTTTGTTATTACTAATAAATTAAACCCGTATTCCTGAACATTTTTTGTATACAATATTATTCTGCAGTCATTAGTACGTCCCAAAAAAAAACACTAGTTATTTTAAAGGAAATAGACTATATTCAACATAAATTACTTTCATATTTATTACTTTATGCAATTTCATATTTAATAATCATCGTCATATTACAAATTAATGGATAATTTATTAATCTATTTGAAAAGTATATATATATAAGTTAAATATCGAGACAATACAAGTCGCTTTTTAAAAAGTTTATTTATTCTTAAGAACCTTAATTTATGTGTTTACAATATAAGCTCTGGATACAGACTACTGAGATATTGCAATTCCTCAAAGAGGAAAACTACATTACATAATAAATCTAAACTAAGCATAATATGATAGGTATGAAATGGGATAATGTCTATTCAGCATAAAGTGGCACTGTAACTCCTCCACCCTTAGAAGGAAGCACCCCCTGGAAGTTGGACTTCGATGTCTTCAGTCTTCTTCGCTGAATGTCGGTTTTGTATTTTTGTTCTCAGCCTTTTGGTTATTATAATAATAATTATTATTATGGCTGCGGCATAGAGAACTATCGTCCAGATGTTGGGAATGTGGATGTACTCGTAGGTTTCAATGTCCTGGATTGGTGTGATTTGGTTTAATTTTATATCGTTAAGTTTGAGAGGCGATAGATTAATTGAGAAGTTTGAGATTTTATTAATTTTTAGTTTATAGTTCAATTTAGGCGGCATTAAAGGTGATCCATGTGTTTTATCGAGAAATATTAATTTTTGTTTTTTAAATATTATTTCACAATTGTTATCGTTTTTAATTAAGTAGATACCGGTCAATGACTCGATGCTGGATCTTTCGGGACAATTGATGGCGATTTTTTCTTCCTTCGGGAAGATGGCTAAATACTGGTTTATCTCTGGCAGTAGTTCGAAGTGGTTTTCTTGTATTTCTAGTCGGATGTAGTGGCATTGGCTTGTGTGTTGTTTATTAAATATTTCTTTCTCGCAGACGGGGTTGATGTGGGCATTGAATTTATTTGGGCACTGATATACTCTACTCTGAATACACATGTCGCTTAGAGGAATGATATCTTTATTTGTTTGCAAAATATATTTTGACTCTGGGATAATAGTAACAAATTCTGAACCGTATTTTGTAGGGGTTGATATTAAATGATAAAGATCGAAATTAGCTTCAAAGTTAATAGGAATAGATATGAAATAAATAATTTGTGAAGATTCAATTTTACAGTTAATTTTTAATAATTGTTCATATTCCAAAATATTTTCAAGTTTAGGTTCAAATGGTAACTGGGTTTTATAGTGATCTGAGATTTTTTGAATTTCTAATAATAATTTATCTGGTTGAATTATACTTGGATGAAGAGTTCTTAATTTGCAAAATGTTATTGAATTTTCTATATCTTGTAATATGTTCAGAATGGGATTATAAAGCATAATTAATTGATTAAAAATATCTCTAGCCAATGTAAAGTCATCGATAAGCCATTTATTTATAAGATTGGACAAGTGTATTAATTTTGTCTGCAGCAAGTTTTCATTATGTTGTATATCCTGAAGAGTACTATTGAAATTGTTTATTATTTGATTATTAACTGAATATGATAGTTTTAATTGATTTTCTAACTTATGTTGATTTTGCTCCAGATCTGATAAGATTTTGTTATATCGCTTGCCGTCTTCGGCATCTAAATTTCCTGATATAAATTTGAAAACAGTTCCTAGTCCATCTACTAGGCCCCTTTTATTTCTTTTTGCTAAGGCGGTTGAATGAAAGCCAATGGTTGCAATTTTATTATTAATACTGTTTCTAGTGAAATCAATGATCTTTTCGAAATTTTTTGATTCGTTGACATAGTGAGAGTTATTTGAAATAATTGTTTTAAGATTGTCGTATTGTTTATTTAAATTATTGTACTGCTGAAAGAGTGGCTCTAATTTATAATAGTGGATGAATGTATGTGAGGTTTTCTCAAGTTTTGCCTGCCCCAATTTAATAGGAAGTATTCCCAAATTTTCTGTTATGTTTTGGATAATTGATCCGTTGCTGACCGCGAGGTACCTGGAAGAATTTGGAACTGATAATTTTTCTTTCTAGGACGTTTTATGTTGGATAAATGAATTTTCTCTACTGTATTACCGTGTGTTGGTTTCAGTTTCGCGGTTTTTAATTCTTTATTAATTGTTCTTAACATTTCAGGTTTGTATTTATTTTTTGTTTTGGCTTGTTTTTGTCTATTTTTAACATAAATTTCGTCGGGAATTTCTGGTAGTTCTTCTCGTGTTTCATTAAACTTTCCGATAATTTTTTCTTTACTATGATCTATTTTATTTTTAATAGACTCGTATAAGAGTTTGGTCTTGTTTTTATGATTTTCTATGTAATTGTTTATTAGTTGTTTGTCTATGTCTATGTTAAGGGGAGATTTAGTTTCTAGGTGGCCTGATATAATTTCTGCTGGTTTTAATTTTGTTGCGGAATGTATTGTTTGGTTATATGCTAGAAGAGCGTAGTTTACTTTTATTTCGATGGATTCCTTTTTATAAATTTCTTGGTTATTAAATAATCTAATGTGTTCTATCAACGTAGAATGGAAACGTTCAATAATTCCATTCGATTCGGGGTGTTGTGAACTTATAAAATGTATTTGAATTTTGTGCAGAGCTAACAATTCCGTGACAATCGAGTTTTTAAATTCTAATCCGTTATCTGAAATTATTTGACCAGGAATGCCATGATGGGTGAAATATTTAATTAAGTTATTAGCGATTTCGATGCCTTGACTCGAATTTAATTTATAGGCCTGTGCGTATTTTGAAAATGAGTCGATTATTGTAAGGAATTTGGCTTTTTCAAGTGTTATGCTATCTACATGAAGTATCTCAAAAGGTTTTGACGCGGTAGGTGTAATGTTTAATTTTAATTTGAGTGGGTTCCTGTCGTACTTTGTTAATAGACATATTTCGCATGAGTTTATATAAGTTTGTACGGATTTACGTAGTTTAGGCCAGTAGTAATTTTGTTTGATACGTGCTTCAGTATCGTCGGTACCACGGTGATTCGTTTTGCCCTCATGGTAGTTGCGAATAATTTCTATTATTTCGTCTTCGTCTGTTACGTCAGTAAGGAATTGTGTACATTTAATTATATTAATTTCCGAATTTTTGAAATAATTTTGTAAAATTAAACTAAAATTTTCGTAAAGGTCAGTTTTGAAATAAATATGATATTTTATTTTAGGCACTATGAATTCTTTAATAAAATTAATTATTTCTTTTTCGAAATTGTTTTTTGAAATTTCTACCAGAAATCTTTGTTTTTTATTTTCATATAATTTTTGAATTATTGTCTTTTTAGGACTGTGTTCTACTTCCGAAATAATTATCTGATTTTTTCCGTAATTTACTGGGCATTCCACTATCGGTATACCTACTATTGGGTTTTCTTTATTAGAGTGAACTGTTATATCACTTTCGCTAGGAGTTTCGTCGTCATTGTCAGTTTCGTCACCCGTTTCTACAATTAAAGATTGACTGTCTGCCTGTACGTGTTTTATTTTTTCTAAGTCTTTGTTAAATTGTTCCATGTGTTTAATGAAACCTTCTATATCGTTTGAGTCGTTATCTTTATTATCTGAATCGTTTTCTTTATTATCTGAGTCGTTTACATTTAGTTCAAAATTTTGCAAGTCTGGTAGTTTAAAAACTGTGATAAGTATATCAGTATCATTAAAGATATACTGTAGCATGGGTTTTACATCTATCCATTTTAATCTGTCTAATCCACAACTAATTCTTGGTATACAAAGATTTTTAATATTATTTTTAATGCAAAATATTTTTAAGTTCAAAAGTGTGTAAAATATATCTTGTATGGTGGGGTTATCATAATAGTGTTCCTTTGTAATTAAATAAATAATGTATCTGAATTTAGTTTTTAAATAGACTAATGAATGGAGTTGAGGATTTTGATTTTTTAATTTTTCTACGTTTCCAAATTTATTTTTAAATTGTTTTGCAATTCCCTTTTCCATGTGTAGGTCTTTACTGATACAGTGCGCTAAGTTGTTATCTGGTGTAGCGTCAAATAAGTTACCTTCTAGTTCTAGTATGTTATTGTTTGTGAATGTATTAGTAAATTTATTTGTCAAGTATTGTTGATATTGTGCTAGAGGGGATTGTGATTCTGGTTGTTCTGGTAAATTTTGAATTTTGTCATTTGTTTCAAGGGTAATGCGACTCAATGCGTCCGCATTTGTATTTAGTTTGCCCTTCTTGTATATAATTTCGTAGTCAAACTCTTCTAACTTGAGTCTCCAACGAATTAATTTTTGACTGCATTGTTTTAGGGACATTAGCCATTGTAATGGTCTATGATCTGTGTAAATTTTAAATTTACGGCCGAAAAGGTAATGTCTAAAATATTGTGTCGCCCAAACGATTGCCAAAAGTTCTTTTTCTATTGTCGAATAATTCGTTTCAGAATTATTCAGTGTTCTGCTCGCGTAAGCTACCGGGAGGTCATTACCTATGTTTCCTTGAGATAACATAGCTCCGATTGCAACGTTACTAGCATCACAAGTTAGATTAAATTCTTTAGAAAAATCTGGGTATTGCAAAAGAGGTTCGTTTATCAATAAATTTTTACATGTGTTAAAGCATTGTATGTAGTCGGGGTTGTTAATGTCTATAGTCTCGTCCTTTTTCAAACATTTTGTCATTGGTTTGATTATTTTCGCCAGATCTTTTATAAATTTTCTATAATAACCGAGAAGGCCTAAAAATCCTTTGATTTGTTTAACAGTTTTCGGTATAGGGTAGTTTTGAATAGCACTTATTTTATCTGGGTTAGGGCGAACGCCCTCAGGGGTCACAATGTGTCCGAGATAGGCGACTTCTGTTTTTAAGAATTCCGATTTATCTAACTGAATTTTGAAATTGGATTGCCTGAGTCGATCGAAAACTAATTTTAAATTATTAATGTGCTCTTGTAAACTTGTACTAAATATTATTATATCGTCCAAATAAACTAAACAAATTTTGTGAGTCAAACCGCGTAAAATATTATCCATAACCCTTTGAAATGTTGCGGGGGCGTTTTTCAGCCCGAATGGCATACGAAGAAATTCGTAGTGGCCATCTTCGGTGTTGAAAGCTGTCTTTTGTATGTCGGGTTCGTTCATTTCTATCTGGTGGAAACCAGAAGCTAAGTCAAGTGTCGTGAAGTAATGACATCGTCCTAACTTGTCTAAAAGGTCGGTAATGTTTGGTAGTGGGTATTTGTCTCCTATTGTTTTGTCATTTAGCTTCCTGTAGTCTATTACTATTCGCCATTTTCTTTTTCCGGAAGCGTCGAGCTTCTTTGGGACAATCCAAATGGGGCTGGACCATGGCGAGTTAGATGGACGTATTATTTTCTGATTTAACATTGTTTGGATTTGCGTACGTACTTCTTCTTTATGTATTTGCGGGTATTTATACGACTTAGTATACACAGGAATTTCATCTGTTGTTTTTATATTATGTTTAATTTGATTGGTGAAAGTTAAATTTTGATCATCAAAATGGAATATATCGGGGTATTTCTTTATTAAACTAATGATTTCTGTTTTTTCCTCTGAATTCATATGATCAGTACGAATTTTTGAAAGATTAAAATTATTGTTACTTGTTTGAATGCAATTAAAATTTGGTCTAGAGAATGTGACATAGTCGTCAATTTTTGCAACATTAATTATATTTGGAACTTTGAATTTAATTTTGTTATCAGTCGGGTTTATAACTGTGCATAAACAGTGGTAGTCTTTAGATACGGTCACGCATTCGGGAATAGATAAGTTGTGAAACTTGATATGTGGAACTAGTACAGTACCGTGTTCAACATTTACTTTAATTTTCAAGATTTTTTCCGTGTTTGGTTCTATACTATTTTCGATTGGATTATTTGCAATGATTTCTTGGGTTTTATTAATTTTGTTATCAAGATAATGTATTTTTATTTTTGAATTTGGAGAAATAATTAAATCGTTTGCGGTGTCAATTAATATTTTTAGATTTTTTAAATTGTCCATACCAAGTAACATATCAAATTGATCATGAAAGTTAAACAAGTGATATTTTAAATTTTGACTAGTATTATTATTTAAATTAAATATTTTTGAAACAGGAACTTTTGTACTATACAACTCTGTAGATGTGCCATGAGCTGTTGTAATCTGAAACGGGTCTCGGGTGATAAGGTCTTTATAAAATTTATATGCAATATTTGGTTTGATAAATGATTTTGTGCTACCTGTGTCTATAAGAACTTTAAGATTATTTTCGGGAAATATTATAAACGGGAGTTTACTTTGATTTATTGTAAAGTTCATTAATTCAAAGTGAGTTGAGATATTTGATCTTGAACCGAGGCTGTTTCCTCTAAAAAATGATTCTCGTCTGTTTGTGTTTCGTAAGTGTTATCGTATTCCGATTGTTCGTATATTTGTGCGTAATTTTCGTAACCATCGTCAAAATTTTCAGTTTGAACACTTTGGTCGGGTTCATCTATGTTGTATAATTCTTCAGAATTAAGCTTGGGTCTTTGTGGGTAATTTTGAGATTGTGTCATGGATCCTACTCTTTGTCGTTTTAATGCGACATTTCGTGGCAAGGTATTTTGAGTAGAAATACTCATTGGTGTTGGTTTGGGAATGTTATTAATAGGTTTTCTTAATTGATTTCCGAAATTATTTCCAAAATTATTTCTTTGTATATTTGGATTGAAATTCGTTTGTCTATTAAACGGGTAAGAATTTTGGTACATAGGTTGTGATGCATTTGCTTGAGGCATCATATATCGTGGTGTTGGGTATGATAAATTTTGGAAATTATTTTTCTGATTAAATTTTTGTGGCTTACTATGATTGTTGAAATTTTTTGTATATCTCACCATATCATTATATTGGAAATCATTTGTAAGCATAGATAATGCTGAGTTTAAATTTGCGGGATTTTTAGCACGCATTAACTGCCCTATTGGTTCTTTCAACCCTCTTAACAATATTCGTAACGCGTAATTTTGAAAGTATTTAATTAAAACATCTGCCTCGGCAGTTGCAGAATTTGTTTTGATGTACGCTACTTGTAAATTTAGTGAGTGTTGTATTTTACTGTAAAATTCGAACACAGATTCTTTTTCATTCTGTTTTAATTCTGTCATCTCTATACACAGAGTATAACCGTCGCGTTTATCCGCGTATGTATTCTCTAAAGCAGTTTTTAAATCATCCCAAGTGTTAATTACACAACTAGATATGTTTATGGCTGCTTCGCCCTTTATTTTAGATAATATAGTACTCATCAGATATTCATTTTGAAAATCTGCTGTATTAGTTGTATTGTAAAATTTCGTAACTAATTTTTTGCATAATTCAATGAATCTGGGTAGAAGTTCGCGTTCACCCCTAAATTCAGGTATCATATCTAAGTATTCTTTCTTTAATTCGTTTGCCATTGTAATTTTATTTACTGTGGCTTGTAAAATAGATTGTTTTAAACGAAATGGGATTTTAGTTTGAGAATTTGGTATTTGGGTACGATCTTCGGGATCGGAGTCAGATTCAGAACTTGTACTCGAGTCCGAGTTTATATTAGAAATTTCTCTAAGTGACATAAGTATACTCACAGCAGAAGTAGTAGCACTCGCTTCATTTGCCCTGAAGTCGATGATGCAATCTTCGTGTGGTGCAGGAGGTCTGGATGGCTGATGTGCGTTCAGCTTCGGCAGGCCCCAGGAAATGGTTCGATGGCGGACTTGATTTCTCACTAGGTTAAGGGTTCGTTGCTAAATGAATCACTAAGTGAAACGAATTATGTGCGCTAATTCGTTTTAGCAATCCTACAGTCGACTGCGCCAGTTAAATATCGAGACAATACAAGTCGCTTTTTAAAAAGTTTATTTATTCTTAAGAACCTTAATTTATGTGTTTACAATATAAGCTCTGGATACAGACTACTGAGATATTGCAATTCCTCAAAGAGGAAAACTACATTACATAATAAATCTAAACTAAGCATAATATGATAGGTATGAAATGGGATAATGTCTATTCAGCATAAAGTGGCACTGTAACTTATATATATATATATTTAAAACTAAAGAGTACATGTAATCCTTTCATTAAGAAATCTGTTTGGTATGTGTAATGCAGGCCCTTAACAATTATTTGTTTTAAGAGATCGATAAATTCTAATTTTAATACAATGTATCAATCAAAATAAAGAACAACCTTTTTTCCACAATTAAATAAAAATGTATGAAATTCATTAGTAAGTATGTGTTTTATGGTTAAATAATGATAAATGCAATTACTTTATCGGTCAGTTGACGGAAGGTTTTCTAATAGATAGTAAAGACCTACCTTTAGGTGTCAGCGCCATCTATCGTCATAAATTGAAAGATACAACTTTTATTTATCAGAGACACATTTATATCTCAGAAAACTTTTATTTTGCGCGAAAAGATTTATTTATCGTAAAAATATTTATTTATAACAAAAAGTTTTATTTTTCGTAGACACTTTTATTTATCGCAAAAAAAATATTTATCATAAAGATTTTTATTTTTCGCACAAAAACTTTTATTTATCATAAAAAAAATTATTTTTCACACGGAAATTTTTATTTATCATAAAGATTTTTATTTCTCAATAATTATTTTATTTATCAAACAAAAAAATATATATTTATTGAAAGAAATTTTATTTATCAGTGTAAAATAAATTTATTTATTTACTTTTATAAATGGAACAAACGGCGCCTCATAATAATTGGTCCACCGGAAATATCCTCATTTGAACATTTTAACAGTATTTCTTGAAAAAACAGTTAAATAGTATTTACACATTTAATGTTATTGTAAATATTATAGATTATTCTATTATCTATACGATTTAATTGCATTTTATTCTTCATATTGAGTGGATATAGAGTTAAAGAAATTAAATTTCATAAATCAGCCAACTATGCTATAACCATGGAAACAGCTACTATATTAAGAAAATTTTAACTGACAGATGGTGGACAGGTGTCAGTGTCAAAGAATAGAAAATTAATGTGGCAGTTTAGGATGTTGGGGAAGACACGGGAAGATATGACAAGCAATGAAAGAATAAGGGAAATAACGAGTATTAAAAGTTTCTACAAAACAAGAGAGACAATTACATTGGTTTAAACATGTCTTGCGGAAAGAAGAAAAATATGTTTGAAAAAGAGTGAATAGCTTAGTAGAAGGTGGAAGAAACAAAGGAAAACCAAAGATAAGATGGAAGGACTGTATTGCAGAAGACTTGAAAGAAAAGGAACTGAATGAGACCGACATGCAAAACAGAAATGAGTGGAAGAAGAAAATAAAAAATAGCGACCCCCAACGAATGAGAAAACTAAATAAAAAGATATCCGTGGCAAGTGCCGTTTGCATAGTTTGTTTATGAAATAATTTTACTGGAAATTTAGAATCTTTTGCAAGAAAATTTATGTATGGAATTTGTAAATAATACACAGGATTGACGGAAGGTATTGTGCTGGCCACATCAGATTTTTTTCTTCATACAATTATTATGACAGGAGATGGAGTGACACAAACATCTAGACCCTAGCCGGGATTTGAAGCCGGAACTTTCGGTATACGCAGCACCAATGCTACCACTACGACACTTCGTTTGGTATAAAAATATTACATACTAAATATTTTTTTTTATAAATAAATGTAATACCTATCTGTTTTCTTGTATTTTTACAGGTTTCGGAATATATGTAATATTTATTACCATACGATGACTTATTACCAACGATCTTCCAAATTAAAATAAAATAAAATGATTCATTAATGCATACACATACCGTTAGTGTATTATTTTTAACACGGTTTACTTTATTCTAAAATAATGAACATGAGGAATAAAGCACATAATTTGAATATTTGGCATACTGACATTATGTCAAAATAATTGTTTTGTTTATCATAGCATTCTGAAAGTAGCATTAATGATAGAATTTCAAAAAATAATATTTATTAATAAATGTCTTCATTTTCTGAAACCGGTAAACTATTGAACAAACCACGGATGATGAATCATAATAATTCTTAAATGTCTTAAAATTTTAACCAACATCTTCGGCAGTAATGATACTCATAACAATCCTAGGTATGTTAGTAGCTAATACATAGGTAATAATAGAATTAAAAAATTTCATATAGTGAATATGATGTAACTTCAGAATGAATAAACGTCCGACTAACGGAAAGACGTATACCAGTAGTGCAAAATCTTTATATCTGTTATTAAGATTCATATCATTAAATAAAAAAATCTTTTTGAATAATGTGCAAAAAACCAAAAAACTTGGTCGGACTTATTGTAATTATTAATTAGAAAAATTATTTAAGTTAGTGTCTCGTCACTTTATTGTTATTAAAATAAATACGTATTATATGTATTATAATTATTGTATGTTTTTATTAGAAATACATTACGCGGAAGTATTATTAGTAATATTGATCATAATACGTTATCAATAATTGAACACCCACGCAAATGTATCTTTAATGATATTTACCCGCTGGGGATACCAGATCGGAACTTAATTACTCATAGGGCATACGATACCACTCTAGATACTGAATTTTTAATGTACTTGGCGAGCCACTTGCACATTATAACTAAATAATTTATAAAATCATTTCATTTTACATTTACACAAATATAATTAAATTCAAACTACAACCGCAAATGTGGGAAGTATTATCTGGTTCATTTGTAAAATGTTTTGTAATAGTTTATCGATATATATCGCAAAGTTTATGTTATCAAAATGAAATAAAACGAAACACATCATTTATGAAACAGTACATAATATTATAAAGTTGTATAAATTTTGTATTAGCTATAAATACGAGTTAAAATATACTTGTTGTTTTACTCTCCTTGAAAGGCGTGTCCAAAGTGATACGTATTTCCTTGATTTTGCCGTTACAGGCGCAACGTGGTAATGACTCAGTTGTCACTCGTCAATCTAAAAAGATTATTTACAAAATCTCAACAATTTTTTTTATAACATATGGGATATGTATTTATTTTCACGGTGGCCAAGCGAGTTAGCACACAACTCATAGCTCGCTTTGACATCACCCACCGACCGGCGATGTGTGATTTGTCGTATAAAATAAATACAGATATATGTATTTATAACATTCGGATGCTATAAGCTATACTGACGTAAATTAAATGAATAAAAATAGTTACATAACTGAAACAGCGTACTGCAGTTACTATTCCGTTATTTAAAATCCTGGTCAAAACGAATATAAATTTTATAATTTGAAGTTGTCACCTTTTTACATGATTTAAAACAATAGGTGCGTTCAATAAGCCCAGCAAACAAGCAACCGGAAGTAAAATTTGTTGAACTACTAGCATTTGCTTGAATTGCGCGCAAACAACACATGCGACAAATTTCTGGCTTATCTCGCTAACTCGTCAAATATAATGGCGGGAAATTCAAATTATACAAACATAAATTTAACTTTTGATGTTGTGTGTTTGTCACCCACCATGTTAATAAAGCTTTGAAAGTTTTGGGATGGATGTTTGTAACATTATTAAAATTGAATTTTTTTATATACATAACTTCGTCAGATTAATCCCACTATCTACAAATAAATATGTAAATTCATTTTCTATAACTCCAAAGACCAAGAAAAAGATACACACATACACAATGTATTTTATATTTGACAGCTGTATCATTTTTTCGATGACAGTTCGTTTTATAAGTAGCAAACCATTCAGTGAACTACCGGTTTCGCTTTTGTAAAATTTACTTACTTCATTGAACGCATCAAATAATATAAAAACGTAAGTTAAAGAAGGCGATCTATTCTAGCACGAGTTTACAATTACAACGCAAGCACGTAGCGAAAAGTGGTCGAACGAACGAGTACTTGAATAGCCTTCTGTATTCAGAATAAAGTATTTTATATGGAAAGTGTTGCCAACTATGTCATAATTAAGTAACTACGTAAAAAAAACTAATATTCCTAATTAGACCAATATGAAGTCCGTACACAAATGTTGTCAAACATGCTACAAGTAAATATTATAATGCATTAATTTCCATACTGCCAATAAATATACAGTTATAAATTTTACAGCATGCTCGGCTTTTGTTTTGAACATAAAGTTGTCAGAAATATGTCGTGTTTGATATTATATGAAATGTTTTCTCAAGAACTGCCATGCAGAATTGTCAAAATTTCGACAGATCGATCGGCTTTTGTTTTTTACATAAAATTGTTATAAATATGTCGTGTTTGGTATCAAATGAAATGTTTTTTGAAGGGCTGACAGGCAAAAATGTCAAAAATTTGACAACTCGATCGGCTTTTGTTTTTTTACATAAAATTGTTAGAAATATGTCGTGTTTGGTATCAAATGAAATGTTTTCTCAGTGGCTGCCATGCAGTTTGGGTGGGCATGTTGCGTGGGAATGTTGCGTGGGCATTTTGAGTGGACAGCTTGCGTGGGCAATTTGGGTGGGCATGTTGCGTGGGCAGTTTAGGTGGGCATATTGCGTGGGCATTTTGGGTAAGCAGGTTGCGTGGGCAGTTTGGGTGGGCATTTTGGGTGGTCATGATGCGTGGGCAGTTTGCGTGGGCAGTATGGGTGGGCAGGTTGCGTGGGTAATTTGGTTGAGCATGAGAGGACATACTTTAGAAGACTGTTAGCGTTAGCACTTCACGTTTAAAATATGCCTAGACGATTTGAATGTATGTATAAACTATCATAAAACTATTTTCTTTGTTCCGGCTTTCATTTGCATTATTTATTTATAAAAATAGTTGACAATTCTTAGAAACAAATTTTTTTGGTAAAAAAATTAGGTTGGTGTAATGATTTGTGTTTTATATTGTCAGTTGCCTACAGATATTATATGTATTTAATGCAGTCATATCAATCTTTAATAACAAAATGTTACCACAAATCGTTTAAGGATGAAACTCATTCTGACAATAAGAGTTCTGAAATATAGCATTCGAATTCCAAAACAGAAAAAAAAATTGTTTTTAAAAAAGTAGACTAAAATAGGATCATAGTTAATCTAATGGATATTCAAGGATACACGTATCACTTAGAATCTCAAAAATTATGAAAACAGTGACAAGTGGCATAACAAATTTCCTTTAAATCATAGCTAATAATGAAGTTGGTATTGCAAATATTAGTCTCGGCCAATTCAGTTCATTTCAATCTCCAATTAGGAGTATATGCAAAATATGATTGAAATTAATTAAAATTTATTCACTAGTTCTAATAGAATTTTCCAAATACTATAAATAAAAAAATATGTTTTTACATTACCCTGTATAATGCATGTGAATACAATTTGAATAAATCCCGTAAAATAAAATAATGAAAGCTAGCTAGCGAGTCAAATTCCAATATAGCTATCACTTGTAATTTTCATTGTACTCACAACACAATCACAGAACACGAAATTACCATTTATATAAATCCATTGATGCGAGACTCACAAGCTGAACTGGTAAACAATTTTTGAATTAATCTGTCAACTTGCTGGCCAATTTTTCCAGTGCCGTTGTGTTTCAGTTGGAAAGAGATTACAATAGAACGAAAACGAATTACTCAAATGAGATATTAATGAATTCGTTATCTTATAAAACAAATTTAAAATTTGATAGCAACACAGCACTGTCGAAATCGCTCTAGCAAAGTTCATGAAATAAAAGGGAACTTAGTCGTCAAAGAGTTTTGAATTTGCTAAGGATGTTGGACTACGCGAACGCGACAGAAGCATTTTGTGAATCAAATGAGCTTCGAATGATTCTATTTCGTGTCGTGTGTTCCCTTATGTCGTTCGCGGAGAAAACTGTTTATGTGCTGCACTTTATCATGTTTCAACCATGTTAAATCCCTTTTTTCCTTTTTATGTATCATGGAATGGTGATGCTTTTTTCAAAGGATCACACTGATAAAAAATATTGAGCGAAAATGGAAAGAATGTTTGCCAGAAATTTCAAAATTCTAACATGATTCTAAATAATAACTTTTTTGTAGTTTTTCTTTTCGAAATAATTATTATTATCACCACATAACAAAAATGAAACGAACAAGATCTACTCGTAGATACTTTACCACTGCGAAATGAATCGAACAGCATATTTTACCGTGGCGGTAAACAGTAGATATAACACGGTAATATGGAGAAATTAATTATTTCCAATTAATAATATTTTAATGAAGATAAATAAATAAAACAATTCGGCTTATCACTTAATTTTGAATGTGCTTTTACTAGCAGGTTTCAAAGGGTACAGGAAAAATAAGGAGAATTTTCATTTGTTCATTGTCAAATATAATGATTTGTTTATTTTATCCTTCACAGACACTGTTTGTGAGATTTACCTTGTGATGATATATATATATATATATATATATATATATATATATATATATATATATATATATATATAAACCTTTAGCTTCTTCAGCGACTTTGCCCATATTTCTTCTATAGTCACAAAACGTAGTCCCTTTTCATCATCGCGATGAGGAAAAATCACAGAGGGGAGGTTGCAAAGTTACTGCGGTATCAAGACGTGAACTGTAAGTTGGTGCGTTGTTGTGCCCAAGATTCTTGTCGCATAAGTCGTATGAAATACTATTTTCCTCAGCAAACTCCTTTAAAGGTATTTGCTTAGTATTAAGTACAAGTTCCATGCCACATTTTCATCGGTGGTTAATAAGCTAGTAAGCCCGGTTCTTTTGTCATCTTCGTCTTCAGAGCCCTCTTGAAAACGTTTGTACCATTTGTAAACCCTTCATTTCTGCATAGCCTCTTCATCAAAAACCTTCTCCAACATTTATACTTTCAGTGCACATTATCAATACTTTGTTCGCTAATACTAACAGGCCCATCCTCCAGTAAGCTATGGATAATTTGGAGGACAAGTTTTGTAGCATTTATTATAATTTTGCATTATTTAGTCTGTCACTAAATTTTAATAGCCTCTTTGTAATTAGTGTAATGTTTAAAATAAGTATTAATAAAAAAGAATCAAAATTTTGTATTAAATTATGGTTTTTTCCACTATGAACTACTATTTTTACCTCTCGCTAAGAGAGGTATTGCATTCATGCTAAAAATCGCATATCCAGATTTTATTGAATAAGCACGTTTTAAGGTCCCTACAATCCGATTTTAACATTTTTACGATGATGTCTGTGTGTGTGTGTGTGTGGATGTGTGTGTGTGTGTGTGTGTGTATGTGTGTGTGTGGGATGTTGGAAGGACGGTTACTCAAAAACTATAAGACTTAAAATTTGTTTAACAACGTATTTCCCAATCGGACATTCATGGGAAGATCTGAAAAGGTTTTGGTAATAATTGGACAACCGGAAGTAGAAGATTCTTGAAAAAAAATCTTCTAAATATTAATTTTTGAAAATTTTTCGTGGTAATATTAAAGAAAATTAAATTCTCTATCTGATACATTTAAATATTTTATTATATATTCCATAGATTTAGAGATAAAAGAAGTATAATATATAAAATAATCTGTTGTAATAAATTTGACAGCCGAAAGAATGCCATGAAAAATAGTTGATAATTTAAATTATTTGTAACTGACAGATAAATGTCAGTGTCAGAAATAATGAGTAATGAATTAAAAATGTACTTGGAGAATCCCTTAGTTCTTGATCTGTGACTATTATGGAGATGACAAGTCTAGGTTGAAGGACTTAAATTTGTTTCAAACATTATGGGACAATGTACACCAGTACTGTAGACTAGAGTAACTTTGAATTGCGAAAAAGCTATCAAATTCTTCTCAAGTAAGTTGTAAATATTAACAAAATCGGAGTGCAATCTATCCGTCACTTTATTAAAGGGAATTAAGGTTATTTAGATATAACAAGTATGAAAAAATAAAATGTAAAAGAAGATATATAAGAATAGATGCACAATCCAGATATATACGTTTTAGACCGCCCAAAATTAATGTTTTTACTAGAAGAATATGAAGAGAAAGTAAACAAAGTTGTTCGAATTGAAAATTGCTGTTACCAGCCTAATATTTATATATGGTAAACTCTACTTTGTAATTTATTGTAACATAATTTATGGTAAAATATCTTCATGTTGAGACATGCTATTATTGAATAATAAAGAAGTTTATACGTCATAGATTTATATGAATATATTATTTGTATTTATAAAAATAATCTTTGCTTTATGCATACAGCCAGGTAAAATATACGGCGAGAGGTTATGCGCTGGCCACATCAGATTTTTTATGAACGTAAATAACTTCTTAATTTATAATTTTAGACTCCTTATTACTTAATAGTTTTTTGAAGGGAATCTAATTTACTATCAAAGTAAATAAATATATATAGGGTATTCCATTAAGAAATATAAAGTTATATATTGTTGCGCTTCAACGGAGCACCCTGTATACAAGTGCATATAGTACGTAGATAGACAATAATATATCATATAAATTTTATCTGAAGAGTTTTTCTATCTGACTTAAAATAAAAGAGTTATAAAGAGAGGACAGACCGATGAATCACCCTGTATATATATATATATATATATATATATATATATATATATATATATATATATATATATACAAATTTTTGAAAGATGTCCGATCAAGGTCGTCTACGAATTGTATGAATTCAGATTTTTGCTCCGCGCATTATGACAAATTCAGTAGTGTCGTTTGCTTAGTTTTTATGATAAAAATATATGTTACAATAAAAGCATTCAAAACTCAAAAATAAGTCAACTGGTAAGTTTATTAGCAAATGTAAAACCAAATATGTGAAAAATAAGATATTGGCACAATGTCAGTGTCAGTGACTCTGACAGGAAATAGAGTTTTTCGTACGGCTATGAATTAAGGTAATGTATCTGAATTAATAAATAAACTTACGTTACAGCGAAAGTATTATTAACAACGAGCATCGTTTTAAAGTGGAATGTCCTAGCTTAGTCGAAACAATACGAATTTTTGAAAGACAAGCCTGTTATATCTATCCTTATCGCATATGCTTATAGCCTTTGCAAAGGAAAGAGATAAATGTATGCCACTTTGTTAATTCGTTCATGACACAGATGACCTTGATCGGACATCTTTCAAAATTTTTACTGTAAATTTTTACTGTATATATATATGTATACCACGGGCATAATCAAGATCTTAAGTGCCAAGATGGCCTCTAATGATACACGAGTTGTTAACAGTGCTTCTAACAAGTGTAAAAAATGTAATAAAAATGTAGTAAATGGAGTTAAATGTACTACGTGTGGAACTATGTGGCATAAAAATTGTGCTAAATCAATAAAAAATGTTGTAGTTTGTGATGATAACTCAATAGACTGCTGTCAACCAGAAGTATCTGAAGAAGTTGAAGATCTTAATTCAACCTTCAGAAGTGTAGCTGATGACAACATTGGAGCACTAAAAGTTGAAATCAGGTACCTAAAAGAACTTCTCATCAATAAAGATATAATTATTCAAAATCAAAGTGATCTAATAAAATCATTAAATCAACAACTTTACTTAATAAATAATAAGAATACTAAAAAACAGGTACAACCTACGCCATCAGTGCCTAATATCAACAACTACTCGCTTAAAGTCAAATCTGCGGATAAAAATTCTGCTAATTTATCAACGAACAAGAATGTGCAAAAACCTGTCAATGAAAGTAAACAAACTTCTGAAAGTCATTCACTCTCAGATATGGATTTCAATAAGAATGCTAATAGTAAGGGCAATTTAAAACATGATAATGAGGAATCTGTGCATAACTCAAATGATAATAGTAATAAACCGAGGAATAGGCGATCAAGTGCAACTACGATCGTAGGGAGTCTACCGCCGAACGAGCATATCTCGCTAAAAGCCGCTGAAATACAACCTTCATCTCTGCACGTATATAAGCTTCATCCTGATACTACGGCAGAGACCCTAAGGACCTATTTAATGCCATTTTTTCCAGAAGTGAGCTGCGAAAAACTAGCCGCAAAATATCCTAATTATTATTCTTCATTTAAGATAACAGTAAATGACTCAAATCGTGACAAAGCTATGGATCCTACTATATGGCCATGTGGTACTCGCATAAATAAATTTTTTCGGTTCCGGAGCCTCAACATGAATGCACAGCAAACTGCCCCGAGGACTTAAATATTCCCAATGATGCCTATTGTGACAAATATGACTTTCTTATTATGAACTGTCAAGCTTTAACCAATGACAAAGTGAACTTTATTATCACTGAATATTTAAATGAATTGAAATGTCTAAAATTTATATGCCTAACAGAGACATGGTGTAACAATGATAATATACATGTGTTTCATTTAATTAATTTCAGCTGTGTTTCTTATTCTTGCAGATCAAATTTCAAAGGTGGAGGTGTTGGAATCTGGTGTCACAATTCCATACTCACACAAATTGAACTCTTACATATCTCGAATTGTAGCATAGACAAACATTTTGAAGTATGCGCTGCGCTGTGGAAACCCGATTCCAGCAACCCTGTTTTAATTATTAATATTTATAGATCCCCGTCTTCCAATTATGAACTGTTTTGTGAAAGAATTGCTTCGGTTTTGGATAGTATTTATAAACCTGAATATAGGTTACTAATATGCGGTGATTTTAACTTAGATCCGAAAAGAGATTTTCATGAATATAATAACATTTCACAGTTTTTAGCTACATTTAATGCTTTTAACATAGTTAAAGTTCCCACTAGAGGACTAAATATTCTAGATCATTGTTATACAAATATTCAACAATGTGGATACATAGTCAAAGATAATTATATATCAGATCATAAAAGTGTATTTTTAAACTCCAATATAAATAATCAGACTTCTTACAGCTCTGTTCATTATAGAAGGCAATTTAACAACAAGAATAATATAAACAATTTTTGCTCAGAACTGGAAAAAGAATCCTGGGCAGATGTACTGTCTGAAACATCATCTGATAGTGCTTTTGACAATTTCTTTAATATTTTTATGTATTATGTTAATAAATATTTTCCATTACAGAAATTTTATTTGAAGAAAAATGATAACCATTGGGTCGACTCAAGAATAAAAAAATCAAGTATAAATTTAAAAACTCTTCACGTTTTAAAAAACAAATACAATGAATTAATACCGGCTTACAAAAAAGCTAAACAACGACATTCTCAGCTGATAGCAAATACTAAAAAGAATTATTACCAAAATAAAATATTAACATCTGACAACATGATGAAGAGTACTTGGAATGTTATTAATGCTAAGAATAGAGGTGAGACAAATTCAAATTTTAAGATATCTATTGACAATAGTATTACTGATGATCCATATACTATAGCTAACCTTTTCAACAACTTCTTTAAAAATGCTCCACTTAACATCTTAAAACAAATACCATTTAATGATAATGTTTCGGAAGATCAAAGTAACAATTTAAACATCAGCTATAATTTATTTTTAAATCCACTTAGCGAGGAAGAATTATATAATATAATAATGTACAAAATGAAATCTAAAACATCGACTGGTCCAGATGAAATACCCAGTTTTATTTTAAAATCAGCTGCTCACTTTATTGTTGTACCTCTTATGCATATAATTAATATTTCCTTTGTATCAGGCGTTTTTCCTGATAAACTTAAAATAAATAAAATAATCCCTGTACATAAAAGAGGCGATAAATGCAAATTAGACAACTATAGACCAATAGCCCTAACTTCCAGTTTTTCCAAAATTTTTGAATATTGTTTTTTACAAAGACTTGAATCTTTCTTAAATAAACATTACATTATTAGTGATAAACAATTTGGTTTCAGAGCTCATAGTTCAACCTCGAATGCTTTACACTGTCTATATAACAATATTATGCACTTTTTAGATAAAGGGGAATGCCCGGTGGGAATTTTTTGTGATCTCAGTAAAGCATTCGACTGTGTTGATCACTCTCTTTTACTATCTAAACTGGAACAACTCGGTATTCGTGGGGTTTCTCTCACCTGGATTGCCAGCTTTTTAAATAATAGACGCCAATACGTTGCTCTTAAGCACAGTGATAATTTCTCCAAGAATCAAACAATAAAATCTCAAGTACTAGACATTACCGTGGGTTTACCGCAAGGTACTATCCTAGCACCCGTTTTATTCATCATTTATGTTAATGATTTGACCTCTGCTTTAACGAACGACTGTTTTCCGATTCTGTATGCAGATGATACCAGTTTAATTGTGTCGGGTAAAGATACTAATGATATAACTCATAAGTGTAATACGAACGTTAATTCTATAAATAGATGGTTCGATAGAAATAAATTGTATCTTAACGACGGTAAAACTAAAATTCTTCATTTTCACAACTACCAAAATTATAATTTGCAAAAAGTTAGCTTGCTATTTGGTGAAAACATTAAGACATGTAATGAAACTGCCAAAGTACTAGGATTGTTAATTCACGAAAATCTAAATCGGAATCCGCATTGTAATGAACTTATTGGTAAATTAAGTACTATTTGTTACCAAATACGTTACCTGAAAGAATTCTTAAACCCTAATCAGCTTTTACTTTATTATCATGCTTATGTCGAATCCAGATTACGTTATGGGGTGTGCTTCTGGGGCTCCTCGCAAGCTAGTCAAAATGTTTTTATCTGTCAAAAGAGAATTGTCCGCTGTTTGGCTGGAGTAAGATTCAATGCATCTTGCCGCACAATTTTTAAGAAATTTAATATTTTAACGGTAACAGATATTTTTATTTTGGAACTTTGTATTAATGTTTATAAAAATAAAGGCTCCTTTTGTCTAGTTCTTGAAAAACATGCCTATAATACAAGACATAAAGATAATTTTTATGTCCCGAATACCAAGTTAAATGTAGTTAAAAACAGTCCAGATAAAATAGGCTTAATTATTTACAATAAACTTCCCCAAAAAATTAAAGATGCTAAAAACATTAATATTTTCAAAAAAGAATTAAAATCTTTTCTTTTACAAAACAGTTTTTATAGTAGTGACGAGTATCTGAACCTGTAACACATATGTATAATGCTGTTTGTATTTTTTTGTTTATGTATGTATACCTTGACTTGTTCCATACACATTGTTTTTGTGTCAACGAAAAAAAAAAAAAAAAAAAAAAAAAGATCATATTACTCGAGAAAATTAAAACTGTTCGCTATGCGTCGAGGTTTAAACATTCCCTCGTGCTACAGATCTTTTAATTATGCCGACAATACATACAACTATTATTATCAGCTTGAGTAACTGCTAGCTAAGAAACTGCGCAAATGATGAGGTAAATAAAAGAGTTGACCTAAACTAACCATTAAAGAAAAAACCTGGCAACCTAACAACATTTACAATTCCATAACAATATCATTCAATCTATGCTCTATTATTTAGTACGCGTATTTAAACGATGCGTTAGATGTTGCTCATATTTCAAATATCGGTGCTACCATGGCACGCGGTTGTTTGGATCATAGTTGTAGCTTGGAACCGTAGTTCTGTGAAATTACGATACCAAATGTAATTCCAATGTTAGATATATAAATTAATATGTATGAGTTACAAATTATATTCTCATTATGAAAACATTATTATAATGTGTAATATCAATTCTGTCTTCGCTTTATTAGAATAAATTTCAATGCCTGGCAATAATATTAGCAAGTAATATTCTAGTGGCAAATAACTTTTCTTACGTCTTTTCGATGTAATGAACAATGTAACTTGAAATCTCAATCTCTTACACTTTGATTCTTTCCCGTTACTTACACTTTGTGCAATTGCATCACCACACTCGAACCTTTCCTTCAACGAATTTAGAAAAATTTTCACGCTTCAGAAATTCTTGGCACAAAAGACACAACAGCAAAAGCTTCAGCAAAAGTAACAAAAAATTCAGCGCTGATTCTAATATCCGCGGAAAACGAAACAACATATTTCTTCCGCAAACATTTCATTGCGAATTGAAAGAAGCAACATTTCTGAAGTACTCAATCACGAATATTTCAATGAAAAAGAATAGACCACATGTTTAGATAGGCAAATGATTTCTGACTATTGTCAAGAAGCAAACTGATTTTACAATGGAGTCCTCCACGATCTGTAGTTTCAGAAAGTCTTAATTGTTATTCGTTATGCCGTAATTTTTTTAATATTCTATGATGGAGATTGGAATCACATATATTGATCTATTTCAACACTATAATAAATAAACTCGTAAATATATATATATATATATATAACTCCATTATTTTAAATATTATGGAAAAAAGTTTCAAACTAGGTTTATTTTAAATTAAAATATCTATAAATATGTAATGCAGGCAGAGCTGGGAACTACTTAAAGTAAAAGTACTGGAAGTATTACTTTAAATACATGCAGTATTTACAATACTTTACTTAAAATACTTTTGAAAATTAGTACTTAGTGCTGTACTTAAAATACGTTTTTTTCATAAAAAATACTTCAAATACTTTTTGGTACTTACAGTATCTAAAAGTATTTAAAGTAACTTAATTACTTTAAATACTAAATACTTCACGCATGCGCAAGAACATATTGCTGTGTGTTTCGTGCACTACTGTCAACATAGGTTTGAGCAAGTATTGATAGTTATTAAAGTTTTCGCTCTCTACAGTTTTAATCGAATAGTTGAAGACGTAAATAAAGATAAATCAAGAAGTAATTTTGAACAACTTATTTACGTGCTCATCAATATTATAGAACTAAATAAGTAATCATTTCTTTTACTCCAAGGCGTGAAGTAGTAGCTACAAACATTAATCACAGTATGTGAAGTGTGACTTTTAATAGAGATGCGTAAAATGGAATTCATTTCCTATGGAGTTTATTTTAAAACATTTTATATACTTTTTTTTAATAGGTATGTATTATCAACTGTCTTATTGGATGAGAGTGATATACAAACATGTACCTAAACTCGATAATTTTTGTCATATTGTTTTAATTGATTTCATTAAAAAATATTTAGTACTGTTACTGTAAGTAGGTAAAAAAATGTACTTAAAGTATTACTTTACTTAGTATTTAAATACTTTTCTTGTGAGTATTTAGTATTTAGTACTTAAATACTTTTTTTGAGTACTGGTTCCAGCTCTGAATACAAGTTTACCTACATGGTGTTCCATTTTTAGGTAATGGTATGTAACTTTATATTTTCAAATGCATTTTTTAAAAAATGTGAAATCAGCTCATTATACAGATTGATTCATCGGTCTGTTCTTTTTTAATGATTCGATTATTTTAAATATTATGTGAAAAAGTTTCTAAAGAAGTTCATTTTAAATTAAAATATCTCTTTCGTAAATCTGCAGGTTTTTCTACAGCGTGTTCCATTTTTACGCAATGGTAATTAACTTTATATTTTCAAATGTAACACCCTATATATTTATTCAAAATAATCATATGTTATATTATTTAAAAAATACAATGCCTTATTTACTTAATTTCGAACCCGTCTACCTTTGCAGGTGTAGGGTTATTGGGGTGGAGTGGAGTTTAGTGTGTTGAATTCTTCATCCAGCATTCCCTCAATGATTTTCTGTCTTGAGTTAGACTTCTGACTTTCGATTCAAAAACTCTCTTAGGTAATCTATTTTCCCCCATTCTATGTACATGCCCTAGCCAACTCAGTTGTCCTACCTGTATTATTTGTTCCACGGGGTTTGTTTTAAGATTTGTCCATAATGTCTCATTTCTTATTAGATCTCTCCTTGCCGTCTATCTTTCTTAGGAATCTCATTTCTGAACTTATTATCTTGCTTCTTGGTTTTCTAGATGTTGTCCATGTTTCGCTTGCATAAGTCAGCACTGGTAGAGCTACATTCTTGACCATTTCTACTTTTACTTCTTTTGGTATTTCTTTCTTTCGTAAGAATGTAGTCTTTATTGCATTAAATAATCTTCCTGTTTTCCCTGTTCTGTCTAGTATTTCATTCTCTAGTTTCCCTGTTTTGCTTATTAACACTTCTACGTATTTGTATGTATCTACTTGTACTAACTGGGTATTGTTTAATTTAATCTCGTATTTTTCGTTTTTGCCGTGTATGATCATCGTTTGCGTTTTTTCTCTGTTTACTGTCAAGTTTTTTTTTTTTCGTTGGAAATTCGCTCCAGTCTCTGCGGCTATGAACATATTGTCTACGTAGCAGAGTTCGCTGACGTTTACTTTCTTCATCTTCCAGTGTCCTACGCAGTACGGTTTTATTTTCTTTTTGCATGTCTTTACCACATCATCCAGAATTAGAGAGAAGAGCAGTGGACTCGATACGCATCCTTGTTTGAGTCCTTGTATCACTTCAAACATTTCTGTTGCTTGGTTTTTACCTCTCGCTAAGAGAGGTAATGGATTCATGCTAAAAATCGCATATCCAGATTTTATTGAATAAGCACGTTTTAAGGTCCCTACAATCCGATTTTAACATTTTTACGATGATGTCTGTGTGTGTGTGTGTGTGTGTGTGTGTGTGTGTGTGTGTGTGGATGTGTGTGTGTGTATGTGTGTATGTGTGTGTGTGTGTATGTCTGTATGTGTGTGTGTGTGTGTGTGTGTGTGTGTGTGTGTGTGTGTGTGGGATGTTACTGTTCAGAAAATCAAAGATCAAAATAATAAAATATAGAAGTATATAGAATCAAAGTGCCTCAGTTTATAAGTAACTAAAATTAAATCAAAGATGCCAAAAAAACATATGAAAGAGAACAAGTGTGTGATAATTATAATTCAATACAGATGTCATATTGTCAATAAAAATTATAATATTTTGTGATACGTTTATGCATCAATTACTAACATAAGTAAACAATCATACTAATATTTAACATAATCAATTTGGTCCTTCGAGCCGGATAGTTCGGAATTAGTGCAGTGAAATAAGTTGAAGACACATCGGTGAAGCAGCCAACAGGAACAGCCGAGTCAAGCAAATTGGAGACACATCGGTAAAGCAGCCATCAGGAACAGCCGATTCATTCAAAGTTGAAGCAGTATTGGTCATCTACATATCAAGCGTTCATCACCAAGTCCAAAGCATCTGTACAAGAACCAGGTAAGTGAGTGCTTCCTTTTCTATTAAATTCTTTTCGTATTTTCCATTCATACCTTCAATTTCAACCATGAGTACAAGTACAATAAATAAGTTAGTCAGAAAACGTTCTGTACTAAAGTCAAAATTGACAATATTTTCAAATTTTCTAACCACATTAGAAACTACATTGACGTCAACTGTTGATGTAAAGGTTAAATCGGAGAATATTATCCAACTCAATATTCACTACGAGATAATACAAACGTTACTTGTTGAATTCAATCACATCCAGACTGAAATTGAAGATAAATGTGACAATTTCAATGAACAATTAGCAGAAAGAGATGAATTTGAAGACAAATATTATAAGGCTGTTGCACAAGCACAACATATGCTCAGGTTCAACGAAGATACGGAAATTAAGGAAGTAATTCAAGCAGAAGAAATTACTGACAATTCTGTAATGTCACTTGAAAGGGAAGATGCAAATTTACCATCGAATGGAAATTTAGTTTCACATATTAAATTGCCACAAATTCGTTTGCCAGAGGTTCAAGGAAGTTACGATAATTGGTTAGAATTCAGAGACACTTTCCAGTCGCTGATTCATGACAACAATCAAATAAGTAACATTCAAAAATTTCATTATTTAAGAGCTTCATTGAAAGGAATTGCATCTCAAGTAATCCATTCAATTGAATTTTCATCTGCAAATTATACAATTGCTTGGGATCTGTTATGTGAAAGGTATAACAATGAATCAGTTTTACGTCACACACATGTCAAAGCATTATTTAATCTTCCAAATATAGTCAAAGAATCCTCAAACGATCTTCGCAACTTGATAGATATTGTTTCAAAAAATCTCAGATCATTGGAATTATTAAATCAACCTATAGACAAATGGGATACATTAATCATATTCATGATAACAGGCAAGTTAGATAAAGTTACAGCACGAGAATGGGAAGAAAAGAAGAAAGAAGAAAATGGCCCAACGTTAAACGAACTCAAAGAGTTTTTAAGATCAAAGGCAGATTTATTAGAAACTTTAGAAATTGGAAGACAAGAATTTAGTCCGAAATCAAAGGATTATAAATTACAATCTGCAAAAGTTAAATCCTTCCTGAGTTATGAAAAGAATTGTATTATTTGCAAAGAAGAACATCAGATCTTTAACTCCAAAGAATTTCTTAAGTTACCAATAATTGATAGATATGAAAAGGTAAAGAAACTGAAGTTATGTGTCAATTGTCTTAAGGGAGGTCACATTTCCAAGGATTGCAACTCAGGAAGATGCAGAAAATGTCAGGCAAAACACAATACCTTGCTTCATCGAGAGCATCAATTAAAAAATATGTTAAATATGTCCAACATGTCTAATATGTCAAGTATGTCAACAAATGAAGACAGAGCAACAATCACTTTTTCTAATCAAATGGGAAATACAAATTCACAAGTTCTATTGTCAACAGCAATGGTTCAAATATTAGACAATTCAGGATATCCTCACAGTTGCAGAGTTTTACTAGATTCAGGGCCTCAGTCCAATTTCATCACAACAGAATTCTGTAGAAAATTAAACAGAAAACAATCAAACTTTCATTGACAGTAATTGGAATTAATCAGGTACACACACCAATAAAAACTTCATGTAAAATTACAATTCAATCATGTCACAATGCATTTGAAGCAGAAGTAAAATGTTTAATTTTAAATAAAATTACAGACAATATACCAAATCAACCTTTCGACTTCAGAAGTTGCAAATTGCCTCCATACATTAAATTGGCCGACCCATCTTGTAATATTCCAGGTAAAATTGATATGTTGCTAGGTTCAGGTATTTTTTGGGATTTGTTATGCATAGGTCAGCACAGGCTGGGGCCAAATTTACCAATATTGCAGAAAACAAAATTAGGATGGATACTAGCTGGAGCATTTGATGCAAATCATATAAATAACCAAAATATAAATAAGAACAAAGTACATCGCATTTTAATGGCACAAAATTGACCCCTGTGGCGCACTCTCCACGCCAGCAATGAGTGCCCGTAAGGTGACGCCTGGTAAGCGCCCACACGGTACAAATATTCCATCATTACCGATATCTGTGTACGAAGCAGATTGGCACACCCAGCAATGGGTAATATGCCGTGATGAAATATTTTTTTATTTTTTTATACAAAGTACACTGTGCACTTACAAGAAATATGAATTTACAAAATCAGCTAGAAAAGTTTTGGGCAATTGAAGAAATAACAGGAAAGGTACTATCAGGTGAGGACACAAAATGCGAAGACATGTTTGAAAAAACCATCAAGAGAAATGACGAAGGTAGATTTGTAGTAACAATACCATTAAAGGAATCACCAACCAAATTAGGGGATTCAACAACAGCAGCAATGAAGAGACTGCAGTCAATAGAACGAAGATTTAACAAAAATAATCAATTTAAAGAAAGGTACATAGCATTCATGACAGAGTACGAAAATTTGGGGCACATGACCAAAGTGGAATATGCACACAAAAAACAATTAAATTTCCTGCCACATCATGGAGTATTAAATGAAGAAAGCACAACAACTACGTTAAGAGTTGTTTTTGATGGATCAGCTCCCACTGAATCTGGATTCTCATTTAATGAACTTCAATATACTGGTCCACGAATTCAAGATGAATTACTAACAATATTGTTCAGATTCAGACAACATGCATATGTAGTTAGCGCTGACATCAGCAAAATGTATAGACAAATTTTAGTAGATCCTTCACAAAGATATTTGCAATGTATTTTGTGGAGAAAGAATCCAATGGAAAAAATTAAAGCATATGAATTGAACACAGTTACATATGGGACAGCGTCAGCACCTTATTTAGCAATTCGATGTTTAAAACAATTATCAGTAGAAAATGCAAATAAATTTCCTAGTGCTGCAGACACCATTGCCAGCGATTTTTACGTTGACGATCTACTCACAGGAGGTGACAGTATAGAAGAAATTGTTCAACGGGTTGGAGAAGTAAATACAATTTTAAAATCAGCTGGATTTGAACTGAGGAAATGGATCACAAATCATCAGCCAATATTAAAACATTTAGAAATCAATTCATCCAACGACAAAATACATCTTGGAGAAAAGGATCAAACAAAAATTCTTGGAGTTTATTGGTCAAGTAAAGAAGATATGCTAATGTTTAATATAAAGGAACAGAAAACAAAAATCGTATCAAAAAGAACAATTTTATCAGAAATTGCTCAAATCTTTGATCCTTTGGGATTATTGAGCCCATGTATCATAACAGCAAAAATTATATTGCAAAAATTGTGGAGTTGTAAGTTGTCATGGGATGAGTCTATTCCTCAAGATATTCACACACAATGGCAAAAATTCAGAGAACAACTTCCTGAACTGAACAAAATTACAATTCCAAGACATGTAAGTTGTATATTTTCTGTTCGAAAAGAAATTCATGGATTCGCAGATAGCTCACAAGAAGCATATGGAGCATGCGTGTATATCAGGAGCATAAATTCAAAAGGTGATATTCAAATACATTTATTAACTTCAAAAACAAGAGTAGCTCCACTGAAAGCTCTGACAATCCCGAGATTAGAATTTTGCGCAGCTTTACTTCTTGCACAGTTAGTCGAAAAAGTAAAAACATCACTAAAAAATAGGTTCTCAATTTATTTATGGTCAGATTCAACAGTCACTTTACATTGGATAAAGATGATTCCAAAACAACTTCAATCATTTATAAGTAATCGAAATGCACAAATTCAACTATTTACAAAAATTGAAACTTGGAGACATGTGAAGACGGAGGATAATCCAGCAGACTTGTTATCTAGAGGTCTTACTCCAAAACAGTTGACCAATAATAAATTATGGTGGCATGGTCCATCATGGTTATCCATGCCAGAAGATGAATGGCCAGTATCAATAGAATGTTTTAGTGGTGAAACCCCAGAGAAAAGGAAAAATATACAAACTTTTGTAAATCAATCTATTGACAGATTTCCATTCGGAAAATATTCAGGATTGCAAAAGATAATAAGAATAATGGCATATTGTACAAGATTCATTCAAAATTGTCGGACACAGAAACCAAACACAAGTACAAATGAAATATCAGCAAATGAACAAAATATTGCATTGTTAAAATTAGTAAAATTAAGTCAAGAAGAATCATTTCACAACGAACTAATGAATTTACAGCGAGATAAAGAGATTTCAGCTAAAAGTAAAATGTACAAATTAAACCCATTCTTGGACAAAAATGGAATAATTAGAGTAGGTGGAAGAATTCCTTTGTCACAATGTAATTTCAACAAGAAACATCCTATGATCTTAGCAAAAAAACATCCATTAACTAATTTAATTTTGAAAAATGAACATGAAAGATTGGGACATGCAGGACCACAAATGACACTATCAAGTACAAAAGACAGATTTTGGCCAATATCCGGAAGAGATGCGGTAAGAAAAATAGTCCAGTCATGTGTCAGATGTTTCAGAGTGAAACCAAAGGTAAAATCACCAATAATGGGCATCCTACCAAAATTCAGAGTGACACCAGCACCAGTATTCAACAATACAGGGGTGGACTATGCAGGCCCATTTCAAATAAAGGACAGGAAAGGTCGAGGATGTAAAATCACAAAGGGATATATATATATATATATATATATATATATATATATATATATATATATATATATATATATATATATGTTTATTTATTTGCATGAGTACAAAAGCGATGCATTTAGAATTAGTAACAGAGCTATCGAAAGATTGTTTCTTACAAGCATTAAGAAGATTCACTTCAAGAAGAGGAAAGCCAACAAATATGTATTCGGACACTGGAACAAATTTTGTGGCAGCAGACAAAGAATTGAAAGAGTTTTTTAATGAACAAAAAGATAACATTACAAAGGAAGCTGCAAAAGATGGAATTACATGGCATTTTTTACCAGCTCATGCTCCGCATTTTGGAGGCTTATGGGAGGCTGCAGTTAAATCGGTTAAATACCATCTAAAACGAATGATAGGTAATTTAAAGCTAACATTTGAAAGTTTCCATACAATACTCATACAAATTGAAGGTATTCTTAATTCACGTCCTCTTTTACCGTTATCAAATGACCCTAATGATCTGGAAGCCCTCACACCTGCACATTTTTTGGTTGGAAGACGATTAACAGCAATTATAGAACCAGATCCTACCCATGTTAATGAAAATAGATTGTCACATTTTCAACAGCTTCAACAAATTCAGCAACAATTTTGGATCCGGTGGCAGAAAGAATATCTTTCCGAACTGCAAACAAGACAGAAGTGGAACTCAAAAAACGGCATGTTACATGAAGGCATGCTAGTAATCATCAAGGAAGACAATCTACCCCCATTGTATTGGCAGCTAGGTCGAGTTGTCAAGGTATTTCCTGAAGCAGACGGCGTAGCACGAGTCGCATTAGTCAAAAAACAACAACACAAGACAATCAAGAGAGCATTCTCCAAGTTGTGTCCACTTCCAACTGAAGAAATCAAATAAAAAATGATGTATTTAATTAATTCATTACCCACTTATTGTAAACACAATTGTTCCTTCATAAATATTCTTATCATTGTTTTTCATTGTTGAAAGGATAGATCCTTCCTTGAAAGAATGCCATGGAAAATAGTTGAAAATTTAAATTGTTTGTAACTGACAGGTAAATGTAAGTGTCAGAAATCCGGAGACATTACTGAAGACTTTTTCTGGGAAGTACATACATTATATTATTTCTTAATGTATAATAGTTAAATATTTAATATTATAGGTATATTACACATACTCTTCAGAAATACTGTTACTTCCGACAATGAATTGGAAATATCTCGAAATATTGGAAGAGTAGGGCAAAATTTCTTCATAGAATGAATTTAAATTTACAATAATGTAAATATATGGAATAGATGTAAGTAGAATTTAGAGTTAAATACATTAGCGCGCGGGCAGTCATGTGACTTGACAAGCAGATATGGGGCCCATGTCAGAATGATAGCTAGTAATTATGTAGGTATATAGATGTCAAATATCATAATTTTTCATTCTAAATATAGTGATTTTCAAATTCCATGTGATTTATTTTCCTCGACAAGTAAATTCCACACTCCTGGTGATAAATTAACTACGTGAATTTAGAAAATCATGATATTTTCAATGAAAAATTCTGACATTTGACAACTATGTACATAATTACTAATTATCAATGTGAAACGGGCCCCCACATCTGCTTGTTAAGGCCAATAATGTAACATGACTGTTCGTGCCCTATACTTATGTAACAAAAAAAAAAGGAAGTGGCGAGAGGTATTGTGCTGGCCACAACAGATTTTTTTTATCCTGGCATAGCTTTTTGTGTTCTGTTGTATAGACTATTTATTTGTCATACTGTTTCTTTATCTACCCCTCTTTTTTCTAAGCTCCTCCAAGCGTCTTCCCTCTTTATTATATCGAACGCCTTCTCTAAATCTACGATGCAGGCATGTATTACAGTCCATACGATGTAACTTGGCGAGTTGGGGCAATTCACATTATTATTGCGGTAATGGGGAAGTTATAAAATCCATAGGCGTACCGAAGAAGAATGAAGTTCAATAAAATGTCGAATATTACAAAAAAAAGAAATTATATATACAAAAAAAAAAAATATTACAACTTTTGGAATGAATTATTTATTATATAAATGATATTATAATTATTTTTTTTTAAATTAATTAAGTTAAGAAAATAAAATTTCTATTGCTATTGAAAAAAAAAATGCACCAACGCTTATGTATGAATATAACTTCTTGGGTTGAAAAGTACCTGACACCCCGAGTTTGAATGTATTAGGGTGAAATTTGCTTTGTGTAAGGCAATAAAACATTGTGAAATCACTATTTCACTTCTTACATTCTTTTGGCTCGCCAAGTTATATCGTATGGGCTGTATTCTTTCTGAGTGTTTTGCGTTTTCACATATTTGTCTTAACACGAATATGTGGTCTTGTACACCTGTTTGCTGTGTGTTAAATATTACACAAATTTCAATAGTTATTGTAAAATATTTAATGCAAAATTTGCGATATTTTTAAATTTGAGGCTCTTTAATGAACAATATCTTTTAAACTTAGGTTAAAAGTCTTATAAAAATTCTTGCAACAGCCCTATTATGTTTAAAATTACAGGACTGGGTGTACCAATATACAATGTGCACAGAAATGCATGCCCATGATGTGACACCTGGTAAACGCCCACACGGTAATAATATGCCATTATCATTACCGAGGTGCAAAAATAATCAGCAATTTAATCAAATAATCCATAGGTATTCCAAGTTTTGATTGCCACTGGCAGCCTGTATCATTCAACATATCTTTCATTTTTATATAAACGCATATATTTTTATCTGGCATAGCATTATAAATTCAAACAAGATTTATTTAGTTTACTTTCATTGGCTCAATGGCTCATATTCTAATTTCTTACTATAGTGGAGAATAAATACCATTGCAAGAAAATTGTCAGGTGTCAGTTAACAAATAAAATCATTCAAATAACCGATATTTACTCATGTTTGTTTTATATTAACTTTGTTATTTTCAATATTTGAGAATTGTATAGTAAGAACAGAGTTCGATTTTACGAATTTATTTAATTTCAAACATGTAAAAATGAATAGTTCTCTGAAGCTATTACTGCCATTCTTAACTAAAACTAATGTATAAGCACTAAAATAAAGAATATGTTTTATTATGGTATTGGTCTAAATATTCGTATATCGTATGCTTAATTGTGAACTTAAAAATGGCTGATTCTTTCTCGAAATAGCTTTTATGGTACTGGACGTGTGACGTGTGTACATCTATGTAATTAGATCTGCAACTAGATTGCCAATAGCACTTACCTGTTTGACCATTGACCATCATTCCATTAAATTATTAATTATATTAAAATTACACTCTACGAGTAAATACGAAGAAATTGATACATGTGTTATAATTATAATTAATGTTATTACCCTAATATGTCAATTTAATTAGATAATTAATTAGCAATATTAGTTGCAAGTATTTGTATAATAATGTCATATAATGAAATACAATTTTGATATAGCTAGTCAGCTAATAGAGTTACATAGGTACTAAATTAATACGTAGCTATCCTAATTTTTTTACAAAAAGTTTTCTAAAATATTTGGCTTGATTTACATTAGCGATACGATGACGAGACAGTATTACTCACTTTCAATTGAAAAAAATATTATGTCGTAGTGGCAGAAAAGCGTTTGGGTAAACGTATCTACAGTGTGTCCCATTTAGATCTGCCACCATTGGGATCTCGAGAACTATAAGAGATACAATATCGGTGAAATAGAACTTTTTGTGCACCTATCTCAGATGTGCTTTCGGGCACTGAATTTTGTTGTTTTTTTTATTTTTCAAATAACTTCTGAACTATTTGTAATTCAGAAAAATGTTCCAAATAAAAACGATATTTTTATTGCAGTGGCGTACAAAATAATTTTTTATATCTGTAAATTTCCGAGATATAACACAAAGTTATGTTTTTTTTTAAATAGATCCCATATCTGATTTTATTCTCAAAATAATACTTACTTTTTTCTATTTTCAATGACGTAACGATTATTGTGTTTCGTATTTGTTCAACCCCCAAAATTTAATTTTTCATGTTTATATAATTATTTCACAAAAAAACATAATTATTTTTATTGATTATATTCTATTTGATTGATATAATTCATTTTATGCCTTTCTTGCTAAATATTTTTATTTTAAACTAAGAACACAATTTGCATTATAATACGCCAAGTGCGACCTGATAAAAATATTTTTGATTTGAATTTAATTGATTTTAAGGCAAAATTTTCTAACGAAATAAATTATTTAAATAAGATGATTTTTTGTCAATAGAATTCTGACCAATATTTCCAAAATAACACTAACTTTACTGTAAAATAAGGAAAAAAATCAAATTTCGAAGTAAAATAAATACAAAATACAATAATATTTATATCATTGAAAAGAGAAAAAATAAGTAATTTTTTGAGATCAAAATTGGATACTAGTTCCATTTAAAAAAATATAACTTTATGTTATATCTCGGAAATATACGAATATAAAAATTTATTTCATATGCTGCTGGTTAGGGAATAAAAATAGTTGAAACATTTTTCTCGATTACTAATTGTTTAGAAGTTATTTGAAAAAGAAAAAAATCAACATCAGTTTTTCGTCATTATATAGTGCCCTATGAGAATTTTTGTGAAAAATAAAGACACTTGTGAGATGGTCCCCTACAGATGCACAAGGAATTCCATTTAACCGACAATGTACCTCTGATAGTTCTTGAGATCGTAATGGTGGCAGTTCTAAATGGTCGCATTGTAATATTCTGTAAATAATTCTTCTAAATATTAATTTTTGAACATTCGTGTTATTACAAATAATAAAGAATATGATATTCGCCATCTGAATTTTTTTTATTATATATTCCATAGATTTAGAGATAAAAAAAACAATATGTAAAATTATCTGATGTAATAAATCTCATAGTTCAAACAACACCAAGGAAAGCAGCTGACAAATTAAAATGTTTGTAATTGATAGATACATGTCAGTGTCAAAAAACAACAGTTTTACTGACATTACTGAAAGCATTTTCTGGGAAAGATGTAAAGAATGTACATTTAATATTTCTTATTAATTAAATATTTAAAATTACTAGGTAGGTATATATTAATACTACATGCCCGTCAATGAATAGGAAGATTCGAAATATTTTAGAGTATGAGAAAATTCCTAATAAAATGAAAGAAGAGATATAATTAGAATTATTTGTGTATACAAGAAATGTTAAATTCGATACTTATGTGGCCGTGTGCCTGAGTGTCTGGTCGCAAATCTGGGGACCCGGGTTCGATCCCGATCGACGCCGAAAATTACTTCGAATTTTAATGGCACAAAATTGACTCCTGTGGTGCACTCTCCACGCCAGTATTGAGTGCCCGTGAGGTGACGTCTGGTAAGCGCCTGTACGGTACAAATATTTCATCATTACCGATATCTGTGTATAAAGCAAATTGGCACACCCAGCAATATGGGTTATATGCCGTGATGATATATTTATTTATTTACTTACTGATGTAACAAAATAGAAATGGCGAGAGGTATTGTACTGGCCACAACAGATTTTTTATTTATTTTCAAAACCAAAGTTAGTAGTGAAACGACATTGTATACAATGTAATATTCTATTTTCCTGACGACGAACATATTCACGTTTTGTCAAGCAGCTATTCCAGGTTGAGAATTACGGCAAGGACCAAGGTATAACATGGTCTATGGTATAGCAGGCAGTTTTATTATTTTTGAGTAGGACATCGTAAATATATTTTAGATTTGTATTGTCATCATATCGTTAGCAAATCGTTTTCATATTTCATTGTATCATAATCGTACTGTCGTATGTAAATCAAGTCTTAAAAAGTTAAAATGTAATAAACGTTTTATAATTATTTATGAAAATACATATTTTAACCACACGCATAAATTTCCAGTACATCTACATTACTAAAAATTTGGTCTCAGTAACAAATGACAGATGTTTAAACACAAATTACTGATTAATTGTGATAAAGTATACTTGCCATATAGAATGAAATATATCGTCGCCTGCGTTATTATAGTAAGTACTCGTTTAGGTGACGTATAAAAACATACGAGCATTTTTTTTTGCATAGAATGTACTTTGTACTTGCTTGCACATGACAAGCCACTAGTGTAAAGGAAAAAACTACCTCTTCCGACTACAAAAATGTATTCATAACTTCATAGTGCATTCCAATTTATGCATTGAGTTAAGTGATTTTATGCTGGATTTATATTGCGTAAGCCGTAACGTAACGTGCCGTGCCGTGGCGTATTGTGACGTATCATAACGCGTAAGTTTTTCTAAGCTATTTTATACAGAACTTTTATAGTACATTTTCGTAAAACGTATGCTCAATTGCTCATGCTCTGTCGATACAAATGTACGTCAGATTTGTATTTAACAGGTTAGTTTATTCGTAATACACTATACTTCATATATATTTCCATTTAATATATTAATCTAAACTTTCTATTACACATGTCACTCTTGTTAGTCACAGTCACACAAGACAGACTATTCGTAATGCAATATTTTTGTATTTATTTCCATTTAATATATTAAGTTAAACTTTGACATATATTAGCTACACAAAAACAGACAAGGCAGTAATAAATTTCCTAATTTTGCAACGTACCGTAACGTGCCGTAACATAAAAATTGGCGATCTTTGGATATTTGACACGTTACGGCGCGGTACGTCACGTTATGGCTTACGTCTGTATAAATTATCACATATGTTTGCATTGTTTTATTCTTTACTTTATGTTACGGTTCGGTACGTTATGTTACAGCTTACGCTGTGTAAATCTACCATTAATTGATTGCAGTTTTTCTAAATCTCCTATTGACCATTCCAACAGTTAAATTGTTAAATTACTTCAGTTGGAATAATATCCAATTCAAATCGAAATATAGAAAACCAAAACAAGTGTACAAGCAATAAAATTGCTTTTCATTCTGTCTCCCAGCTGAGATCTGTGAATATTTTACCGGGAGCGACAGAATGGCACGCAACCATATGCGGTAGGCTACGCTACATGTTCGACGGCAACACAGATTTCCCTGCGTCACATTTAATGACAATGAGAAATTGCAAATGCTTGCGCATACAACACCGCATGTTTATTGCTACGAGATGTCTGAACTCTGCGATATGAAATGGGTAAAGGCTAGAGCTAGAGGCTGACATTGTGCAAGTCGAGCAGTATCGTGCGAGATAAATTTTTCGTAGATGAGAAATAATGAAATCACATTAAATTGACATACATTATTTATTTAATTATTTTTACCGGTTTCAGGATATTAAGCCCTTATTTACATATACAAAAGTAGGCTGGTAACTAAGTAATAACTGTATCTGTACGATAACATTATTGCTATTTGCCATACTGATACCTATGTCAATAACATTCTACAAAATGAAAATAAAATAAAATGAAACTACAATGCTCTTCAAACGTTAGTGTATCATTGTTAACACGGTTTAATTTATTCTATAATAAATAATAAATATAATAAATAAAGCACATAATTCGAATATTTATCATATTGACATTTGTCAAAATAATTGTTTTGTTTATCATAGGATTCTGAAATTAGCATTAATAAGAGAATTTCAAAAAATAATATTTATTAATAATGTCTTCATTCTCCGAAACCGGTAAACTATGAATCATAACAAACCTTAGATGTCTTAAAATTCTCATGTTACGAGCTTGGATTTAAAATCCACATCTACGACAGTTATTATACTCATAACAATCCTAGGTATATTAATAACTATATCAAATATTAATAGGCACAAGACGCACGTCATCAATCTGAAAAAAACCTTATAAAATGAAATATAACTTGTAGAAATGATTGGATGTTATCTATGTTCCAAAAATCTGTTGTGGCCATCACAATACCTCTCGCCCTTTCTATTGTGGTATATATGATTATTGTATTTAACATTTATTGTACACACAAAAAAAATCTAATTACACCTAATCTTTATATTTACGTATTTTTTATAATTTTAAATTCATTCTATATAAGTAGGTTTTCTCCATTTCTTCTAAATATTCGAGTTTTTTCCAATTCATTAACGGGGTTGCGGTATTTCTGAAGGGTTCATGTAATATACATATAATTTTAAATATATAATTAATAATACAATAACTAATATTAAATATCGTTCCCAGAAAAAGCATTCAGTACTATCTTTGAATTTTTGACACTGACATTAGTGATATTTATCTGTTATTTACAGACATTTTAATTTCTCAAGTAGTTACCATGGAGATGTTTGGGCTATGAGCAGGCTGAGATTTACTACAACAGATTATTTTAAAGATTATATATCTATATCTTTAAATCTATAGAAGGTATAATAAAAAAATTAAATGTGTCGCATAGAGAATTTTGTTTTTTAATATTTGTAATAACATAAATTTTCAAAAAAAATATTTACAATATTTTTGTTAAAATACTACTATTTTCGCTTGTCCAATTGTTACCAGAATCTATTCAACTCTTCCCATTACTGTTAGATTAAGGAATCCGTAGTTACACAGGTCTTAAGTCTTATAGAATTTGAGAAATCGTACCTCCAACAACCTCACACACATCCACACACACACAGACATCATCGTAAAAATGTTATTATCGGATTCTAGGGACCTTAAAACGTGCTTATTCACTAAAATCTGGATATGCGATTTTTAGCATGATTCCAATACCTCTCTTAGCGAGAGGTAAACAGTAGAAAAGAACACTAGTATATATTAATGATATTTACATACCATTATTTCTAAGTTTATCGTTATTCCTTTTACGAAATATAAAGTTATTTGAAATAATTGTAGTTTATTTTCGTACCATACGTTGCAACTACTGAGAATGACCATGTTACATCAAATAATTGTATATTCCGTTAAAGGAATAATAATTGTAAATTCATTAATATATACGTTTCTTAATATTCGACTGCACTATTAAGAGAAAGGTTCGTAATTTTACCGAAATCATGAAATATGAAAACTTATGTACTCGTATTCTCAATGGAAGAATTATTGATGATTCGCCAGCAAACTATACATTTCCTTGAAGAAGACAAAAGAGTATTATAGATTTTATCAGGGCAGCCTTAAACTCTCTCCAGCTAATAGCTAATTTAAATTGTAATGAGATTCTCATATCTGACCACTTAATATGTGAACTATCTTTAACAGACATATTCTACAATCATAGTTAAATAATGATCTAAGTCATATAAGGTTAACAGAAACTGTTTGGGATGATTCACAATCTTACCAATACTGTTGCGAAAAAAAGAAAGGTATACAAAACAATAATTTCTCCCATACATATGAAAATCTATTAAATACTGTATATTTTGTTTCCGAAAAACTCGAAATACGCAAAGACATAACCACTAAGAACACGAACAAGGTAATATTCAATAAATCATAGTACACAAAAGAATGTAAAAATCTTAAAAAACTAATGAGAAATAACTTAAGAAAATGAAAAACGCATAACTTTCAAGAGGGACACTTAAGAATTTCTACGTTCTAAGAAGAACTGCAAAAATCAAATTGTAACCGAGAAAAGAAATTATAAACAGGTAATAAATAATAAGTTAGAGAATGTAAAGAATCAAGCTGAGTTCTGGAAAATAATGAAATCACTTTCACCAAGAAAAATCCAAACAAATCAAATAGCTTGGGAAGATTGGCTTACCTACTTTAAACAATGGTACGGGGAAAAATATATTATGATCTCACATTATTAAATTTAGAACACCCGTATATAATAGTAAAATTTTGAAAGATGTCCGATCAAGGTCATCTACGTATTGTATGAATTCAGATTTTTGCTCCGCCCATTCAGAACAAATTCAGTAGTGTCGTTTGCTTAGATTTATGAGGGTACATAAGATATTACTGTTATTTTATTCTTATAAAAATATATGTCACAATAAAAGCATTCAAAAATAAGTCAACCGGTAAGTTTATTAACAAATATGAAACCAAATATGTGAAAAATAAGATACTGACATAATGTCAGTGTCACTGACACTGACAGAAAATAACATTATTCGTACGGCTATGAATCAAGGTAATGTATCTGAATTAATAAATAAACTGACGTTACATCGAAAGTATTATCAGTACCCGTTTTGTGAGGCTTACCATTGGGATCTCGAAAACTATAAAATATACGAAGTCGGTTAAACTAGAACAAACGTTTTAGAGTCACTAGAATACTATTTCACTATTTTTACGATGATTTCTGTATGTGTGTGTGTATGTGCGTGTGTATGTGGATCGATAACTCCCAACAATATAATTTTAAAAATCACAATTCTTTCTTATTTTTCTTCGTTACATCGATATGAAGAGTTGATTAGATTTTGGTTATAATTGGTCAACCAGAAGTACCCTTACTTGCAGTTCTTAACAGTTTTTCTGGAAAATCGCAGTTAAATATCATTTTCTGACATTTTATGTTATTGTAAATATTAAATTCTCTATACGGTTTGATTTCACTCTTTCTTTCATGTTCAACAGTTTTATAGGTAAACAATTATAAAGAGATTAAAATTTCATGAATCAGCCAGCTATGAACCATGGATACTGCTGATATATTCCAATAACTCTAATTGACATACCGTACGTCAGTGTCAAGTGAATTTACACGGTATGTTCATAAGACGCGGAAAGATAGGATAATGAATGAGAGTATAAGGGAAATGGCTCATGTGATAGAAGTTTCTATAAAGATACAAGAGAAACAGAGGAAGACCAAAGAGAAGATGGAAGGACTGTATTATGGACGACATGAATGAGGATGACGCGCAAAATAGAAATGTGTGGAAGAAAAAAATTACGAACAGCGATCCCTAACGAATGGGAAAAGCTAAAGAAGGAATCCGTATTATAATTTTACTAGATAATCTTTTCCAAGGAACTATCTGTATGGAATTTATATAAAATACATAGACTTGACGGAAGGTAATGTGCTGGCCTTTCAGATTTTTATGTTTATTTTCTTCGTTTTCACCAATGATAAAAAAAATTGAGTATCGTCATTCGAAAGAAAATAGAGTCCTAAAGAAGTGCAAACCAAAATTCCATAGTAGTTCATATTTAGAATTTATTTTTATGCTCTTTCGAAGGACAGTGTTTATTTTTAATGTGTTAGATTACGAATAATGATGTGAAAATGAAAAACGTTTTAGAATTAGTTAAAATATGAACGCAAATGAAGAAAATAAAAATAAACGTACTTAACTGATGATTTAATTTATTTTATTGCCATATCAGAAGTATTATTTTTACCAAAAAAAAATAGGAGTAATAATTGTTATTCGAGACAAAGAAACATGACAAATAATTGTATATTGATATAAAGCAAAAAATATTTTCTCTTCAATGGTGTAAATTTCTACTATGACGGCCATATAAAAATGACAATTTTGACAACGCATAACTCATAATCAAATAGAGATTTAAAAAATGAGCATTGACGTTTGAAATAGTATAAAAGGGACTGAAACAAGTGCAAACAAAAATCTAGGAAGCTATTTATAAAAATAAAATCTGCAAAATTTATATTCGCCTATATCTAATGACCTACATATGCATATATTCCTCCTAGATAAACAATACACCGCTAAAATGACCTATTGATTGGGTCAACTTTTGTCTAATTTAACAGACCCCATATCTATTATAATTCTCGAAATTTTATGTCTGACTACTTATTTTTTGTACGTCCATGGTTTTAAAAAATTATCTGTAATTCTTTTGTAAAAATGCATGTAACTATTAAAATGACAAGTGTTCTGTCGGCGCTCTAAATTGGTACACTGCTACTGCGCTGGTTGAATAAACGCGACCTACTTTAAATTTTACTTGTAATATTAATTACAATAATTATATTTACATTTTAACCTAAATTTGTAATTATAATTTATTCGCCATACTAGCTTCCATAAAGTATAATTACATCTTCTATCCTCTATATCTTTAGACTTCTGGAAAACATCTCTTCTCTTCTGTTAATCTACTTCAACAATCACATACTCGTGCCAGATAAAGCTGTTCTTCGTTCGCTTAGGACAGAACAGAAAATTCCCATCTTGTGAATGATATATGCGCGTAACAAAACGTAATAAAATACTCTCCTTTTCGCTGTGTATGATCCCGGGGTTCCTCTGTGACAAACATTATTCTGTTGTCACGTTGTGGGCTGATAGTAGCACTGCAAAGCGCTTGCTTGTCTTGAACTTTGAGTTGAAGGTTGCTACATTCGTTACAAGTTTTAGCATTCAAGATAACGCCTTGCGGGCTACAGGAAGGAGAATTTGTAGAAAATTTAAAAAAATAGTTCTACAACGTGTTCTTAGCCAAACCGTATAGATTACACAAGTATTTGAAGTATAATTACATTTTTTTATGAACTATTAATTACAACTAATAAAAGAGTTATTAGGAACTGTGACACGATTGACATGTTGAATAATCTTAGCTACTTTGTTTAATTTTGTACTACTGTTGATGAGAAACTTCTTGAAATATAGCTTTTATTATAATTTTAAGGTTAAGGAGTAATTTTATTAGTTTTAGTTATAATTTAACCTTAGACTCCTCCTTTTATTAATTATTAAATATAATTAATTTCTTCTTTATCACCATCATTGGCAAAATAGTTTTTGCAGAAACAGAAAATCATATATTCAATGAGTTTTGGCAAACATATACTTTAATTTCATTAATAACATACAGGATTTCGATCTTGAGGACGGGAATTATTTGCGGCTTGTTGAAGTAGACGTTTGATTTGAAAAAATCTGACAAAAGTCACATGACTTCAAATCACAAGATTTTGCTAGCCAATTGATGGCATTTCTTGAGATTATACGGATTGGAAACTGTGGATCCAATAATTATTTTTCTTCTCACACAATGGTCGCGCTGTTTGTTTCTTTATTTTAATACAGTTGGAGTGACGTGAATGAGGGAGCTGAGGTAAGGTGAGGCTTAAAATTACCTAATGCCCGTATTCATAGTCGATGTTCAATCTCGTACTTGAGTATAACTTCGCCAAGCATTACTCCGGTCGTTCTCGACCTTAAGCACATCATATATTTTATAGTCGAAACTTCGTGAATTCTCGGTGTTCAAGGTAGGAATTTAGAGAATTTGTAATAATTATGTTGATAAATTTGTAATTTTTTTTCTTCTGTCATATCGTATATTTAACATCTACATATATGTCACAGGTTACAGATACATGAGTCATATCACGGATATATCTTTCTGGAGTAATCCTCTTTCATCGTTATTATTTAAGGGTTCTTTTACTATGTCTACAAATTCTAAAAATTCTATATTATCTTCACGATTCATTATTTAATTTAAATGTCTTATGTGATGGAATGACAGTTTGACAGTTTTTTACCTTCCGTCACCTTTAGGTAAGGAAGGTATTGTCTTTGGTCAAAAAATTCAATGATGAGTTTTTACTGAATAAGCATGTTTTAGGGTCCCTATAATACGATTTTACCATTTTTACGATGATGTCTGTATGTATGTATGTGTGTGTGTGTGTGTGTGTGTGTGTGTGTGTGTGTGTGTGTGTGTGTATGTGTATGTGTGTGTGTGACAAAAGTTCCGGATCCCATAACTTCAGTACCACGATTCCAAAAATTATAATGTTTTCGTATTACTCAAGTTTACATCCAGAAGAACAAGTGATTAGATTTTGGTTATAACTGGTGAACCGGAAGTAGCCTTATTTGAAGATTTTACAGTTAAATTTGATTTATTGACATTTAACGTTATTATAACTTAAAGAATAGAATATTCTCTATACGATTTGATTACATTTTATACTTCATATTCAATCGATACAGAGTTAAAAAAAAATAAAGAAATTAAATTTTATAATTCAGCCAGCTATGCTAAACATAGAAACTACTAATATATTCATATAATTCAAATTGACAGATGTCAGTATCAATAAAAATAAATTAATGTGGCAGAGATAAGGATGTTGAAGTAAATATTGGGGAAGACACGGAAAGATACGGTAAGAAAATAACTCTAGTGTTACAAGTTTCTAGAAAGATACAAGAAAGACGATTACATTGGTTTGAACATGTCATGAGGAGAAATGAAGAATTATATTTGAACAAAAATGAGTAGTTTGGTAATAGGAGGTTGAAGAAACAGAGGAAGACCAAAAATAAGATGGAAGGACTGTATTGCGGAAGACTTGAGAGAAAAAGAACTGAATGAGAACGACACGCAAAAATAGGGACCCTAACGAATGGGAAAAGCTAAAGAGGAAGAAGATGTCAGTGTCAAGTGCAATTTGAGTAGTTTGTTGATGAAATAATTTTACTGGAAATTTAGAATCTTTTGCAAGAAAAATTATGTATGGAATTTATACATTATACAAAGGATTGACGTAAGGTATTGTGCTGGCCACAACAGATTTTTTATATTATGATCAAGTCTACCTACAATTTAAAAAAAAAACATCAAGCATTACCTAAAGCATTACTCAAGGTTTCTTGGAGCGGACTCAAGTAAATCTTCGATTGAAGTATGAGTGAAGAAACAAGTAGAGACTATAAAACGAAATCGTGGCGAAGTACTGACTATGGATACGGACACAAAAGTAACTACCTACCTATATAAAACGTTAATTATTTGATAATTTACGGTCTGAATCTGAGAATTAATAATAAATAGCTTCCAATATTCATCGTATTTCAATTTGTCTTGTTTTTGTTTGTCAAGTAATATAGTGAAAATGATGAAGAAAGCCGTATATTTCTTTTTATAAGGTTTTTTTTCAGGTTGATGACGTGAGTCTTCTGCCTAATCATTTACACCATATCAAATTTGTTTCAATGAAATCTTATTTTCATTTTTACAATTTATAATTTGATATTACTAGATCTTACCTTTTTATATTTTTTACATTTTTTACATCTATTATTTTCTTCGTTATCATCATTTTACATTAAGGTGTTACATAAAAATAAATACATATGATATAAACAAATATTTTTTGTCGATTTACATTAAAAGTACAATTTTTTTGACAGCTAACAGTCTGTAAATTATCACTTTTACTGTTTGCCAGTAAAAATGTTTTCCGCTCAAAAAATGCATAGCAATCGTTCAACAAACGCAAAGCAACATAATTTGATTTTAAAATAGGTATTAAAAATAATCACTAAATTAACATTAATTCTAAAATCAGCACTAAATAATGTGTTCAACACGGCACTACAGCTTCGGCATCATTCATTGTCTCGGTTTCGCCTCGGCAACGAAACGGCTGCAACTGTTGTAAATAACTATATTCTCAATTAATTAAAATATTTTGTATTTCTAATATTGCAAATAATTTTATTACGAAACCAAATTAAATTCTACATTAATTTATATGCAAATAAGGTAAAGCCACATGATTTGACAAAATAAAATAGCCCTTTGTTACAATAGTAATTAATAAATATTTGCTTGGATTTACCAGTACATATATCAAACATCAATGATTTATTATTTTAAAAGTTAATTTAGTTTTTATTTGATTATTATATAGGTATAGGTTAATATACGTTAATTTAAACTAAACATGTATTTTACCGTATTACATTACATCAAATGTTAATGGCACAAAATTTACCCATGTGGTGCACTCACTACGCTAGCTATAAGTGCCCGTGAGGTGATGCAGATTGGCACACCCAGCAATGGGTAATATGCCATGATGAAATATTTATTTATTTATTTTATTTACATTACATTGTTTATATTCCAAAATAGTCTGTTTAAAATTATGATATTTTTTTATCATTTTCAAAGATCAAGTGCAAAGGACGTGTATTGCATTTGTTGTACTACTTTACTCCTTGTTGGTCGTAAATCGCAAAAGATATCACACGACACATGCAAAAATGTGTTTCGCATACAGTGAAATTTGCGGTTTCCGGAAAAAATGGTTATTTAAGCAACGCCTCGGTCCAGTCTACCGCGTAAAACGAATGTTATGTGCTCCAGATTCGCTGGCACACAGCTACGGGTCATGACAATGTATGATGTTCATATAGTATTTCAAAAATTCAGGAGAAAATATGACAAAAATATATTTCACGTATTATATATTTCAAAAATAAATTTGTAAAGAAAATAAAGAATGAAAATGATTTAACATTTATAAAACAATTTGTAGTGTAATTATTAACATTTTGTTAGGTAAATAGTAAATAATTAATAATGGCACACCCGATCATTGTTTGTTGTTGGCAGACTTGTGTACAATAAACAATACGTTTATGTTTCATAATTTCATTAATTACGTAATTAATTATAAGAGATTAATTACACAACCAGTAATTGCCCCAATAAAAATCAAAAATGATTTATTAACGTAGGGTTACTTTATAGATGTTTTCATATAAATTTATTGTGTCTATAGAACAAAAGTTGATAATAAAAAAAATATATTATACTCGTATTACAATGTGGTATGTGAAAGTGAATTCACAAATTTCACTGTGGCTTTTTTATTATTTAATTTATTTTTAGCTGCTTCGATAACTGGGATCACTAGCACCTGACTATAATTATTTATATATTCGAGTCATATTTCTTTTAACAAAAATTGTTCACCATGTGAAATTAAAGCCTGGATATGCCAAACGCCAAGTTCACGCCACTAGAGATTAAAGCCTAATTTACATTAGTCGTTTTACAATTGATGGCAACTGTAATAATTGCAAGGTGCGTATTTGAGAAATTATCGAAGATTCCCGCTTTTCGCAAATATTCGCATTTCGTATTGCAACTGCAGTATTTAAATAGACTTAGGTACTCACTTCTTCACACGGTTTAGCTTTTAAAATTAAGCGAATGATATACCTGAATATCTGAATATTTAAGAAAAATATGATATTCTGTGGAAAATAAACGGCAAATATAATGCAAATAAAAGTAAAACTTTTTCGGATCTTTCAGACTTTAAAACTATATCATTTCGTTGCAGAGCATAATATGAGCTTATCTGGTTGTAGATATAAGTTGACAACTGGAATTAATTTATTCAACTTTGGACGGAGAAACTAAGTTGCTTCAAAATAATTAACGTCTATTGGACCCCCCAACTTCTTCAAATGGGAATCTGCCTGTGTTTACTAACATTTTTAACGTGTTTTTATAACATATGTAGTTATGAATTTTGATTCGACGCAGACGTCATTAAGTTCTCTTCCTGGAGTATTCCAATTGTCCTTAAATCTGAAGACAAGTTTAAAATATATCTAATTGAATTTCATATCTCTTTAATTTGAATTTTTTCATTGATATGATTTAGTGTGTACAAGAAGAGTAGCCTCTTCTATTTTTTTTTTAGAATTCTTGTTTATATTGTTTCTTAAATTATTGGTGTGGTTTTTCGGTTTTGAAATATTGTATTGATTTTCTTCCAAAATATTGATGCTTTTATAATTTGTAACTTTATATTTCAGTCCAAGAATAAAATATTGATCTCTTTAGGATTTGATAATAATTGAGGTATTTAAAGCCTACATTTTCAATCATTACTAAATAATAAACTTAAAAAGGGATATAGTATCTGAAAGCGAAAAAGTCCTTATAAGGACTACGTAAATAGTACAGTGTGTTGAAAAAAGAACGTCAATTTAAAAATATTTAATTAAATGTCAGTTTGACACAAGATATTGTCAAAAAAGTTAAATAAAGAAATCAAAACTTTTCTTTTTGGATCGTATTTTAGAAATGGAACCAAATTAGAAAACGGCGAATGGCAATATACTGTAATCTTCTTTATTATCTTTTCTTCTTAAAATTACATTTTAAGATCAATTTTATCAACTTGACTTTGAATCGAATAAAGATCTGAAATCCGTTTCTCTGTTCACAGCCTACTCCGACTTAGGTTTTTTATTGAACACACTATATACGATATTAAATTTCGTGTTATCTTTACATGTAGTTGAATTTAATGTCGATTATAGCAATTTTCTCATTGGAAAGTGAAAAGTTATTGGGTATATTTCATTATCCAAATTGGATCTACCAGCTGCACATAAATCCTATACTGTCCTATATTATTTGCCAGTTTCTGCACCTTATATTTTTTATATCGGCCTGATCTTTAATATTTCTATAAAATATTTATTTCACTTCAAATCACTACACTTCACTACTGATCTTCACTACGAAACTCAATTAAACACGTCTTTCTCCTACAGTGGTTGGAATGAATACAATTTTAGATAATGTGTTAAAAAATTTATACGATATATTCTATTTTGTTATACAGAGGAATTCTGGGAAGACACGCCTCCCCCTCCCTATACCTTTTTTATTATAATAGAAAAAAGTGGCTCATATAAAAGTTTCATTATTTTAAATATACTATTTGATGGCAGATGTAGATATTTTTTATAAAGTCAGGTTTACAAAATACAACTATCAACTTTTATTTATTAAATAGCAACCTATATTTATTTTACTAAAATATAAACCGCCATTTTTTCTCTTTTCAACAATGTATTAGTTTTTATTAATGTATTTGAAAAAAATCGAGAAAAATAAGATATTTTAGATATATGATAAATAATTTTTATTCGAATATTTTAGGTGGCTATATGAAAATAAATAATAAATAAATAGATAAATAAGTAAATAATAAGCAAGTAATAATAAATAACAAACAAATGTATACTTTGTTGATATTAACATTGTTACATTTTGTTTATTTTCACATTTGAATAAAAATTATTTTCTTATTATATCAATTAACTTATTTATTTCGATTTTTTTCAAATACATTAATAAAAACTAATACATCGTTGAAAAGAGAGAAAAAAATGGCGGTTTATATTTTAGTAAAATAATTATAGATTGCTATTTAAAAAATAAAAGTTTATAGTCTTATCTTGTAAACCTGACTTTATAAAAAAAATATCTACATCTACCATCAAAAAATATATTTAAAATAATAATACTTTTATGAGTAATTTTTTTATTACTTACAATTAAAAATTTAAAGAACGGGAGGGGGGAGAGGGCGTCTTCCCCTTTAATTGTACTACGTGTTGTGGTGTTATTGGCTAGGACTTCAGGTTGCGTGTTGGAACTGAACCTTCGTGTTATGTATTTAGGACATTAGGTGAAGATGTGTTTCACTGTGATAGACATATTGCAGGCATCACACTGTTCTCGTTCCGTGTGTTACATAAGGTATTTGTGAGTGTACAGAATTTGGGCTATTCATAATCTTGTTAGGATGACTTGGTTTGTGGATCCTGTTTCAATTGTCAGAGCTTATTGTCAGTTTTTCTTTTCCAGTACCAATGAATTTTGAGAAAGTTGCGATATACGATTGTTGAATTTAATGATGATAATACTATTTGTTTTAAGGGGGAAATTTACAGATCTGATGAAACGAATAATGAATTGGAACTAGTTTTCCTTTTGCTGTCATTTCTAATTTGAATGTTGTCGAATCGAATTAGAATGCATTATTCTGTGCAATTGACCAGATAATCTGCTTTCCTCCGTCCTGTCAAACCTTTCTTCAGAGCCTGATTATTTAAATTGAAGACACCATTGCATTCTTTTTTCAGATTACCAGCCCTTTGTTATCTAGTAGAGTGGCTACAGCGATTGAACTTGTAAATTCCTTTTCATTGAATTCAATAAGTCTCTGCTTTGTGTGTTAGTTCATGCTTGAATTTCCATCTAAGAACAGTTCAGTTTTAATATTCAAGACGGAATATAAGTATACACGGAAGGGGCTTTTAGATTTTACTTGTATTTTGACTTTTAAATTGGAAAACAAAAGGATATTTAATGGGAACAAGAATAAAATAATCTTATAATTCGCTTTAATATTGGGTAATATTATATGTGAAAATAAACACAAATTGAGTGAACCCTTCCTTCCCTGGTCCCTGTTTGCTGCTTTTTCTTCCCATCGTTGGGCCCCTATTTCTTGTAGATCGTCCTTCACTGCTTCTCTCGATCTTCTTCTGAGTCCACCCCTTTTTCCTTTTGGCACCCTCCCCCCTTCTGAAAATCACTTTTTCTGTTCTAGTCCGCTACATATGAACTGTGTTCCCGTCATCTTAACCTTTGTGCATGAATTACCCGTGTTATTCCCACACTTCCATTAGCTCTGCCTTTGTCCTTCTCCATATTATTTCTGTCACTCCTTTCCCTCCGAAAATATTTCTCAGCATTTTCCTATCCCACACTTCCAATTTTTTTTTTTTGTCGCACTTTTATTTAGAGTCCACATCTCGCAACCCGTACATTATCGTAGGTCTAATAACAGTTTTATACGCCTTAAGTATCGCTGTCCACGACATTTCCTTCTCTTTTAATTTTTTTTGTTGCGCCCTATTCATCTGCATCCTTTTATTAATCTCATTTTTATTTCGTCTTCCTCCACGTTATTATTTTTCAAGTTCACCCTTAAGTACGTGAAACTTGTAACTTCCTTATATGGGTATGTTTTCCAATACAGAATAGAAATTCTCATTCAAAAGACATATGCTCCATGGGATCTGAGCATATAAGTTAACGAATGATGGAAGTCACGGTTACATGGTTGTAGAATGTACAATGTGGAGAAAGTCTCTGAAACTTAAAAAAAACTCTCAATAGAAGATTCAAAAGCTTTTTTTGATACTAAATGATGCTAATTTTGACAGAGGATTTTTGACGATTCCTTAGCATTAATTCTTGAAATTGTTATATTTTGAATTGTATTGGAAAATAGCTTTCTGAACTTGAGAAATATTAAATAAATAACAAATAGTATTTCGAAGTCAAGAAAAAATGATTTGGCTGTAGCTACACGACGCACACCATTTGTATGTGCATAGTATGGCCGTACTTGGTCCGATTGACGAACAAGCATGGCTGCACTCCTTGTTACTGGGTATATAACACAAATTTAAAAAAATAAAAAGTACACATAGCCGCAAAACAGCTGCAATGCCATGTGCGGTGCGATGTGCGGCCGTGGTTGTTCGCCAAACAGATTTGATGCGATAGTGTTGCTTCATGTAAAAAAAATATTCGTTTTTATTCAGGCAGAAACTTGGGTAAATATTTATGCTATTAGATGTATTTTTATTTATATTCCTATAATGGTTAAACTTGATTACTCATGACAGTGTGCCTGAATGTCTGCTCGTGAATCTGAGAACCCAGGTTCGATTCTGACCGACGCAGAAAATATTTAGAATTTTAAATGGCACTAAAGTGACTCCTGTGATGCGCTCTCCACATCAGCAATGAGTGCCCGTGTGTTGACGCCTGGTAAACGCCCGTATGGTACTATGTCATCATCATTGCCGATATCTGCCTATAAAGCAGATTGGCGCATCCAGCAATGAGTAATATGCCGTGATGATATATTTAATTATTTTAAAACAAAGATATATATTAACAATGTTCAAAGACGCTGGAAGAGTAAAACCCTAGTCAAGATGAACAATGACTGAAAATCGTTTATAAGAATTGTATTCTTAGTGTACATAAAAAAATGAAAACAACTAAGATCAACTTGTTTTTATTTTAACCAGTAAGTTTGTCTCTTCTCACTTTTATTTAAAAAAATATTTTTCAAATGTTTTTATTTTTAATTATTGGTGTTGTTATTTTTATAGAAAACTCAATTAAAATACTTGTATGTATGTAAACTTCTGAAATTCAGATACATTAATTATTGGCCAACAAAGACCGCCATTACCTTAGCTTCCCTTCCGAATCATAAGGCCGTATTGAGTTCATGCTAATAATCGCATATCGAGAATTTAGTGACTAAGCACGTTTTAAGGTCCCTAGTATCCGATTTTAACATTTTTACGATGGAGTGTGTGCGTGCGTGTGTGTGTATATGTTGAAAGGACAATATCTTCTTCTAAATATTATTTTTTGAAAATTTATGTTATTACAAATAATAAAGAACACAAAATTCTCTATTCGATATATTTAAATTTTTCATTATATCTTCTATAGATTCAGAGATAATAAAAATATAATATACAAAATAATCTGTTGTAATAAATCTAACTGCTCAAACAACTCCATGGTAACCAGTTGAGCAATTAGAATGAATTTAAAATTATAAAAATATCCAAATATAAAGAATAAATGTAATTAGAATTTTTTGTGTGTACAACAAATGTTAAATACAATACTTATATAACCTACAATGGAAATGGCGAAAGGTATTGTGTTAGTCACAACAGACTTATTTTTACAGAATAAGAGTACAGTTTTTACCATAATTCGTCCATTAATCTACAGTATAATAATAATAATAATAATAATATTTTTTTCAACTTTCACAGTTGTAGCCGTATTTAATATATTTATTTATCCACAACTGTCAAATAATACACTCATACTTCAACCGATTGTAATCAATTAATGACCTTCGTTACTGTCGCTAATTCAATAATATTGACAGTTCGATTGAATAATATTATTCAATCGTTATGTCAAATTTAAATCGTACCTTTCAAAGAGTACAAACAACGTTACTTTTAATAAGTAACTCTTTCCACATAAAAAGTCAAAATTACACTAGTTTTATTATTTTTCATACTTTTCAAAGTTTATTGTACTTATTCATATAAAACGATACAAATATTTAAGACTGCAACTAAAAGTTTAAATTGTGTGCACAATTATTTTTAATTACTCATTAAATAATGAACTTTTCCAACTTCACAAAGACGTAACTACAGTCTTTGAGTGAAACTAGACAAATGCAAGTTACACGTGAACTACAGTAAAATCTTAATTACAATTTTTGCTAAAGATGCTGGTAGGTAGGTACTCAAGACACCATCTGCAGAGCAGAACGAAGGCAGGTACGCTATACGCTCTACTTTCCTTCACACCTTGGGTTCAAATTTACATTTATATTTGTATAAAAGTTTAATTCAAGTTTGCTGAGTTCGTTTGCGAACCTTTGTTAGATAAAGGGTGCTAACTTTCCTAAAAGGAACACAAGTTATCGCTTCGTTCGCTAGGATGTCTTTCGTTTTCGGCTTAAATTAAATTCAAATGAATTTGTTGACAGGGGTTATAATTTCCAAAATTTAATGGAAGATGTGCAGATTTCAGTTAATTGGACATTGGACTTGATTTTTGTTTATGTTCCTTTACTTGCATTTTAAAGAATTATAAATTTCGTGTTTCACTATACAATATTTTAAGAATAAAATGGTACAAGTATCATAAAATTCCAGATATTAGAAAAAATGTAATACCAAAGATGGAACTAATTTTTTGAACAAAGGTATCTCTAGGCAAAAAGTACAAACATTAAATTAGGTTGACTCATGGGTTGAAGGGTTCTTAATGTTTGGCAGCTATATAATAAATATGAATAAGAATATCAATACTATAAAAAAATGATTGTTTTATAGAATAGTATAATAAAACAAGTTTTAGAACGCAATTTATTCTAGCATGAGTTAGAAATTCGAGCACGAACCGCGTAGCGAATGTTTCATACTGTTTTCTCTGGTTCGGCTTTCATTTTCATTATTTCGTTGTAGAAATCACAATTTCCATTAAAGAGATTTTAGCAAAATAGCTTTAGATTGTGGCATTTGTGATTTTTATTTAGTCCGTTGTCTAGACATTTTGCTTATTTAATGCATTCATACTTTAATCCTTAATAACAAAATGTAACCAAAAATCGTTTAAGAGTGAAGCTCACTATGTACTCGTATTTCACGAGGTATATCAGCTACAATATGTCTTTTATTTGAAAAAGAGAAAATACTTTTTGTTTCAAAAATTTGTAACTAAGGTGACATTTAGATCCCTTTGAATTTAAATTTATTCAGTACTAATAATAAAATTTTGCGTGAACATGATTCCATATTTGACTTCATTATTTTAAACTTTAACGTGTCGGCATGCAAAAGGAAACACGAATTTCGTTATTTTAATTTGAAATGCGTCTTAAACTTATCTTTCAATCACGCGACTACCTCGTAGCGTGATAACGTCGCATTTGATTTCGTGATAAAATATGCGATTTATATGAAGTCACTTAAAAGCTTAACCTTTATAGTGCTATTAATAAAGCATATTTTGCATGTGTGTAATTTTAAATAATGCGTGTTCTAAACTGTTGTAAATGGAAATTGCATAAGCATACTTGTAAACTGCTGGAATTTAGGCTAATTATAACGAATATTGTTGTAATTGTTGTTATTATTGCGTACAGTAACAGTTATGCAAATTTTATTATTCATATTATTTTCATCTGTGAAATGGATGTAAAATACAAAACACGGAGTGCAATATTCGGTTAGGAGGTGTTAGAGCTATTATTACTACTTTCATTTATGAAGAATGCTCTTAATTTTTTAAGTACACCTAGCATTATTTTTTATTGTGAGAAATAAATAAATTGAAAATATATTTTATTAAAAATACTAGTACATTGATCGATAAAAAATATATAAATATATCATAAAGGCTTATTACTTACCTTCGGGTGTACTGATCTGATTTTATTATTAAGTTTCAGTAGTGACGATACATTGTATTTAGAAAAATAAACCCGGAATACATAGTACAAATAAACTTTTTAAAAGAACTGTATAGCCATTTAGGATTAAGACAGATTATAAGGATAAAATAATAAATTGTTTAGAATTACACTTGTTTTCTTTCATTCCGCGAATTTTTCGACCGCCTTTCATACCTAACAACATTCAAATGCCATCTATTTTAAGCATAATGGAAAGAATGTACAGACCTTAATCCTTTTTGACAATAAGGCATGATTTAATTTGAAGATATTTTTTTGTAAAATATAAATGTACTTCCATAAATTGTGTGTTGTGCCAAAACGTTCACAATTTTTCATGAAATGTAAATGCTTATCATGTACCTGTACCATAAACAGCCCATCTAAAAAGCAGTGAGGCGTTTATCTCTCACTTCATCATCATAAAGCAAATTTAGTCGTTAGAAAGTTCCGTATCTCCGGTAGGTACCTACGGTGGCCCAGCGAAACAAATGAGCCCGTGCATTTCATGCGATCGCACTATTTCACAATCTTATCTCCAGTTAGTGCTCGCACTAACATATTTTAACAATAAACTAACCGAAATTGGATTCCCGGGCCTCGGAACGGCTTAGCACCGGCTGCAGGTGAAACGATCTGCTTTACAGCCACTGAAGCTGAATGTAATGAAAAGGTGCACCGCCGCATACTGCTCGTACTTTCACAACTTTCATCCAATATTAATATGCACGATGAAGATGAATAGTTTAATTCTGAGTATTATCTTTATGTACAATTACACCACCATTCATAGCGATATTAGTGATATTGCATTACTACAGAACGATGTGATGTATAACTTAACGATTCGAAACATTTTGCAAGTTGCGCTTGCAAAATTTAAAAAGAACAACTTGAATTAATTATCAAGATGTACATTATAAGATAACCTATCTAATTTACTGTCTATATTGTTGTGCGTATTGCTTAATATCACAAAACACATCTTTATAAAACACCTTGTGGTGCTCTCTCCAAAACAGTTTTAGTTTAACGGTACAGGTGTGTCATTATTACCGAAATATACGAATAAAAGCAATTTGGTATAAGTAAATAAGTAATAAATCATGATGCTATACCGGGTGTCTACTTTTTATATGAGAAATATGTACAATGTTATTTTTTTTAAATTTGGTTTAGTTAGTTACCTATTAATTTTAGACAAAAAAATTTAAATAAACGTTACAGAAAATAAAATTTTACAACTCACTACTCAGATTTTATTTCCATGTTTAGTAACCGAATTTGAAATTTTATAAATATTGCTTATTTGTAGTGTCAGAAAAAATAATCTATAAGGTTACATACGTGTATTTAAAAAGCACAATAGCTTCTGTCAATTCTGTGTATTATGTATAAACTTCATACATAATTTTTTTTGCAAAAGATTCTAAATTTCCAGTAAAATTATTTCATAAATAAACTATGCAAATGCACTTGACATTGACATGTTTTTTTCTTCTTCTTTAGCTTTTCCCATTCGTTAGGGGTCACTGTTTTTTATTTTCTTCATCCACTATTTCTATTTTGCGTGTCATTCTCATTCAGTTCCTTTTCTCTCACGTCTTCCGTAATACAGTCCTTCCTTATTATCTTTGGTCTTCCTCTGTTTCTTCAACCTTCTATTACTAAGCTATTCATTCTTCTTTCAATATATTCTTCATCTCTCTTTATGACATGTTCAAACCAAAGTAATCGTTTCTTGTATCCTTCTAGAAACTTTTTACACTTAATTGTTTCCCTTATTCTTTCATTCCTTACCGTATATTTCCGTGTTTCCCGCAACATCTATCTCAGCATCCTCAACTCTGCCACATTCAATTACTTTTCAGTGATAGTGACATCTGCCAATTTGAATTATTTGAATATATTAGCTGTTTCCATTGTTAGCATAGCTGGCTGATTTATGAAATTTAATATCTTTATAATTTTTAGCTCTATATCAATTGAATATGAAGTATAAAATGCAATCAAATCGTATAGAGAATAATATATTCTTTAAGTTATAATAACGTTAAATGTGAATAAATGATATTTAACTGCATTTAAAAAAAAACTGTTAAAATCTTCAAATGAGGGTACTTCCGGTTGACCAATTATAACCAAAATCTAATCACTTCTTCTTCTGGATATAAACTTGAGGAATACAAAAAAAAATATTATTTTTGGATTCGTGGTATTGAAGGTATGCGATCCGAAACTTTCGTCACACGCACAGACATATATCCATACAGAGATCATCGTTACAATGGTAAAATCATATTATATGGACCCTAATATGTGCTTATTCACTAAAAATTCATCATTGAATTTTTGACCAAAGACAACAATACCTTCCTACTTAAGGGTGACGGAAGGTAAAAATGCACACTCATGGTCCTATTACAGTCATAACCGTATCCCGGCTGTACTACGGAGTAATCGTACTTATTCGCGAAACGGACTTTAGTGCGGCCATTTTGCTTGCGTGTATAAAAATTTGATCATTTACATTGAGTAATTTTAAAAAAACTTAAAAATATTACATAGGCATTTAAAAACAATTATTTAGAATTTAAATTTAAGCTTAAAAAGGGACATACTTAAACATAAATGTGCCTTAGAACAATAATTACTTATAATTTAAAATCCAAGTTTAAAGCTAAAATGTTACATTAATTGTTAATTTTTGAAGTCTATTTATCTCTATACATAAACAATTGCCAATCTAGACAAAATTTTAAATATACACTAAAAATTTAGTTCTTCGCAACTTTTGTAAGTTACATTTTTGTCTACTTTTAGTATTTATAACAAAAATTCAAATATAATTCAGCTCGATTTCAGCATATATGTACCTATTAAAATTCTAAACACCTTTTCTAAATAACAGTTTTATGTATTTCTAAAATATTAGAATTACTTTCCTTACCTAACAATAGAAACTTCGACATTTTGGCCAATTCTATATTATAGACATTTTTAGCAATTTAAAGATATGTAAAAAAATTACAAGATTTTTTTTTCGATATAATGAAATCAAAATTTGTCACATTGTAATATACCTACCTAATGAACATTTACGATGGTACCTTATGACTACATTAAGTAGGGCACACCCAGCAATCGGTAATATGCTGTGATGATATATATATATATGTTAGCGGGATCGTATATGTAAATACCTGTTATTTGGATAAAAATGTATATAATTAAATTCTATGTAGAAAACAATAAAATGCGATAACAGCACTTGCTAATTGTTGTTCTAAACGATTAACAACATGCTCTTTAACAACCTGAAATCTTAAAGCTGTGATATAGAGCACCTTATAAATCAAAAATTAATTCCAGAACTTCACACCTGGAACCGAAAATCCACTTTCAAGTCCAGTAAATTTTCACTTATCAAATAAGACAAAATTTAGGAGGTGAACACGCGGTTGAATTTCCTTCTCGATTGGAGTTCATTCGATCTCAAACCCTGCAGAGCCGTCACGGTCAAATTGGTGGTTTGTACTCCTTGGGCAGCAGTAAATTTTATTAGCGGGGCACAAGCTGTGCGAACTACTTGCGGTACCCCGCTGGATTTAGCGGATCCCGGGATATTTTAACCCACTTTTCTCCAGAAATAAATTTTGAGTTTTAGGAGTGAGCTGTGAATTGAAACCGAGTGAATCTGCTTCAAAGGAAGCCAGGGGATGAATTTTTTAGTGTTTGTGTTTACCGCAAGATGTTTGTTCTTGTTTTGGTGAATTTTATTCACTCTGGTTTACGTATTTTACTTGAACTCATTCTGGATTTTATTTTCTGCAAATGTAGGTTTCCATCTCACTTGGATTTAAATAAGCAAATCAATCAATAATTCAAAAGTATGAACCAATACTAACGATATACGCATAGGAATTGTGCAATTGTTATAAAATTCTAATCGTGTTTAAAATGTAAAGCGAAATAAGAACAAATATTTTTGTAGTTAAAAGCAAGGATGGGATAATGTTAACGAATTATTACGTTATTTCATAACGTTATAAAAATAATTAATTCGTTACCTAAAGTTATAAATAACTTAATAAAAAATAAAATTGCGTTATGTACCGTTATATTAACGTTATTTTTGTTTCGTTATTATAACATTACAATAACCATATTTTTCTGAAGTTTGTAATAAAAATTCATTAAAAATTAAAATTAAAAACAATGTATTAAAAGAACAAACACGCGTATCTTATTCTAGTAATTAAATAAAGTGTTCAACATTTGAAATTGACCACTACTGACATCTATTCATTATAAAATACGATATAAATTATCAGGAAATGCCTTCAAACGGCAATTAATTTATAAATTTGTAGACTTTGATAACGTTTTAGTGAATCGATATTTATTTTGTTAAGGTTACACAACGTTATTTTGTAATTGTACGGTTATTAAAAAATATATGAAACGTTATTATAACGTTATCGGGTATCGTTTCGTTATCTTTTCCATTCCTGGTTAAAAGTACTAAAATATTTTTATTCCTATTTATTTATTATGAGTAATCAACAGGAACAAATTTTCCCAGTTACAGAGTACTATTTAGATTACATATACAATGGTACATAAACAGTAATGAGTCGATTCGAAAATGTCACAATATCACATTTGGATGTATTAAATGACAATTTTGCCTTGAATGAGCAAGTTAAAAGATTATTAATATCGTTTTGGAGTTTTAAACAATCTTCAACTGTATTAACTACTGCATAGAGTTTTAAGCCATCAGCATAGAGCAGGCATTGAAAGTAATTTATGCAAGTAACTATGTCATTAATATATTAATTGAAGAACAGAGGACCAATATTACAACCTTGAGGTACACCAGAGGTGGCAATAAATGGCTGTGAATAGAAACCATTATAGGAGATTCGTAAATATCTGGCGGTTAAGTATGATGACAATAATGTTGCTAAATTAAGAGAAAAGTCAAAATAATTGACTAATTTCGCTATCAGAATTTGATGATTAAGGGCCAAATTGAGAGACACGACTCACCCTCACCTTACACTCAACTCACACTCATCTTGCACTCAATAGGTCAAAATGTCATTATTTGGAATTCAGAGACCTTAGGCCAGTCGAATATCAGTGACAAGTGAGTTGAAATTAAGTGTCAGTTGAGTATATTATAAGTGTGGTCTGTTGCTACCTTACATCTTACTCAAATCAACAGAAATATATTTTAATAAATTATTTCATTGTCGAATTGTAGTTATTATGTAGTCTCAAACAGAAACTATTTTGTATTAAAATATATTACATTTTCTTTGGAATTTGTTCAGCACGTACAAGATGAACATACCTTCCATGGTAAGAGTTAAAATTACTTCTATATTATTCCATTATTTTTATATTTCATTAATTTCTTTCGTTTTAGTTAAATTTTACGAGATAATGATAATGCACTATAAAAATATGCCAAAACAGAATTGATACAGACTGACTCACACGTTTGCTATATTGAATACGAAATTGAGTTTTAGCTTAAGTCACACTCAAGTGAGTTACAACTAAGTGACAACTGAGTCTGCGTTGAGTGGTCATTGAGTAACGTCTCTGAATTTGGGCCTAACTCTATCGAATGCCTTAGCGAAGTTTGTGTAAACAACATCAATTTGTAAATTTTCATAAAGAGCGTTTATTGAGAATTCCGTAAAATTCAATAAGTTCGTTGTAGTTGACTTGCCTTTCATGAAACCATGCTGGGAATCTGTAATTTTATTGTGAAAGAGACATAAATTTGATTAAATATAATTTTTTCAAATTTTTTAAAGACGTTGGACAAAATAGCTATGGGACGGTAATTAGAGATGTTGTGAATATTACCGGATTTGTGAATTGGGGTAATATTAGTAGATTTTAAAGAAGAAGGAAAAGTGTTAGTAGAAAGAGATAGAATAAACAAGGTATGTAGTGGTTTCACAAAAATATCACGACACCCTTTGATAATGTAAGCTGGAAGGTTGTCAGGACCAGGGTTAGAAGATGGTTTTAATATATATATATATATATATATATATATATATATATATATATATATATATATATATATATATTAACACGATATTAGTCTCGTTGCACGACTACATCTTGTTAAATCCAAAGTAACGATATTTTATATTATTCAGTACGAGAATTGGCTAATGCTGCTGATCACATCGTCTGGAAGGTGAGCAACGTATAAGCCGCTGACGAGCGTTAGAGGTGCGCAAGACTATATACCTGGTCTGTAGCAAGAACAAGGTCCGCATGACCTTACGGGGATCCGCATGATCCCCGAGACCCGCATGGTCTCACACCAACGAATAGCGTAACGTAAGGTCCGCATGACCTTATGGGGATCCGCATGATCCCCGAGACCCGCATGGTCTCACACTAACGAATAGCGTAAGGTAAGGTCCGCATGACCTTATGGGGATCCGCATGATCCCCGAGACCCGCATGGTCTCACACTAACGAATAGCGTAAGGTAAGGTCCGCATGACCTTATGGGGATCCGCATGATCCCCGAGACCCGCATGGTCTCACACTTACGAATAGCGTAACGTAAGGTCCGCATGACCTTATGGGGATCCGCATGATCCCCGAGACCCGCATAGTCTCACACTAACGAATAGCGTAACGTAAACGTACCGATTTAATGCTGAAAATTGTAAATATAACCTGAAAATAAATATCGTTAAGAGATCTCACCTAGAGTATAAACTATTCCACACCAAGAGCGCACTTTGTTAAAACAGCCTCTGATATATGGTTCCTCTACGGCTACCAACAATCAACTGCCGAAATATTGTATTAATCACCTAGAGTAGGGTTGTATAATCGTTTAGAACAACAATTAGCAAGTGCTGTTATCGCATTTTATTGTTTTCTACATAGAATTTAATTATATACATTTTTATCCAAATAACAGGTATTTACATATACGATCCCGCTAACATATATATATATATATATATATATATATATATATATATATATATATATATATATATATGTTAGCGGGATCGTATATGTAAATACCTGTTATTTGGATAAAAATGTATATAATTAAATTCTATGTAGAAAACAATAAAATGCGATAACAGCACTTGCTAATTGTTGTTCTAAACGATTATACAACCCTACTCTAGGTGATTAATACAATATTTCGGCAGTTGATTGTTGGTAGCCGTAGAGGAACCATATATCAGAGGCTGTTTTAACAAAGTGCGCTCTTGGTGTGGAATAGTTTATACTCTAGGTGAGATCTCTTAACGATATTTATTTTCAGGTTATATTTACAATTTTCAGCATTAAATCGGTACGTTTACGTTACGCTATTCGTTAGTGTGAGACTATGCGGGTCTCGGGGATCATGCGGATCCCCATAAGGTCATGCGGACCTTACGTTACGCTATTCGTAAGTGTGAGACCATGCGGGTCTCGGGGATCATGCGGATCCCCATAAGGTCATGCGGACCTTACCTTACGCTATTCGTTAGTGTGAGACCATGCGGGTCTCGGGGATCATGCGGATCCCCATAAGGTCATGCGGACCTTACCTTACGCTATTCGTTAGTGTGAGACCATGCGGGTCTCGGGGATCATGCGGATCCCCATAAGGTCATGCGGACCTTACGTTACGCTATTCGTTGGTGTGAGACCATGCGGATCCCCGTAAGGTCATGCGGACCTTGTTCTTGCTACAGACCAGGTATATAGTCTTGCGCACCTCTAACGCTCGTCAGCGGCTTATACGTTGCTCACCTTCCAGACGATGTGATCAGCAGCATTAGCCAATTCTCGTACTGAATAATATAAAATATCGTTACTTTGGATTTAACAAGATGTAGTCGTGCAACGAGACTAATATCGTGTTAATATATATATATATATATATATATATATATATATATATATATATATATATATATATATATATATATATTAAAACCATCTTCTAACCCTGGTCCTGACAACCTTCCAGCTTACATTATCAAAGGGTGTCGTGATATTTTTGTGAAACCACTACATACCTTGTTTATTCTATCTCTTTCTACTAACACTTTTCCTTCTTCTTTAAAATCTACTAATATTACCCCAATTCACAAATCCGGTAATATTCACAACATCTCTAATTACCGTCCCATAGCTATTTTGTCCAACGTCTTTAAAAAATTTGAAAAAATTATATTTAATCAAATTTATGTCTCTTTCACAATAAAATTACAGATTCCCAGCATGGTTTCATGAAAGGCAAGTCAACTACAACGAACTTATTGAATTTTACGGAATTCTCAATAAACGCTCTTTATGAAAATTTACAAATTGATGTTGTTTACACAAACTTCGCTAAGGCATTCGATAGAGTTAGGCCCAAATTCAGAGACGTTACTCAATGACCACTCAACGCAGACTCAGTTGTCACTTAGTTGTAACTCACTTGAGTGTGACTTAAGCTAAAACTCAATTTCGTATTCAATATAGCAAACGTGTGAGTCAGTCTGTATCAATTCTGTTTTGGCATATTTTTATAGTGCATTATCATTATCTCGTAAAATTTAACTAAAACGAAAGAAATTAATGAAATATAAAAATAATGGAATAATATAGAAGTAATTTTAACTCTTACCATGGAAGGTATGTTCATCTTGTACGTGCTGAACAAATTCCAAAGAAAATGTAATATATTTTAATACAAAATAGTTTCTGTTTGAGACTACATAATAACTACAATTCGACAATGAAATAATTTATTAAAATATATTTCTGTTGATTTGAGTAAGATGTAAGGTAGCAACAGACCACACTTATAATATACTCAACTGACACTTAATTTCAACTCACTTGTCACTGATATTCGACTGGCCTAAGGTCTCTGAATTCCAAATAATGACATTTTGACCTATTGAGTGCAAGATGAGTGTGAGTTGAGTGTAAGGTGAGGGTGAGTCGTGTCTCTCAATTTGGCCCTTAATCATCAAATTCTGATAGCGAAATTAGTCAATTATTTTGACTTTTCTCTTAATTTAGCAACATTATTGTCATCATACTTAACCGCCAGATATTTACGAATCTCCTATAATGGTTTCTATTCACAGCCATTTATTGCCACCTCTGGTGTACCTCAAGGTTGTAATATTGGTCCTCTGTTCTTCAATTAATATATTAATGACATAGTTACTTGCATAAATTACTTTCAATGCCTGCTCTATGCTGATGGCTTAAAACTCTATGCAGTAGTTAATACAGTTGAAGATTGTTTAAAACTCCAAAACGATATTAATAATCTTTTAACTTGCTCATTCAAGGCAAAATTGTCATTTAATACATCCAAATGTGATATTGTGACATTTTCGAATCGACTCATTACTGTTTATGTACCATTGTATATGTAATCTAAATAGTACTCTGTAACTGGGAAAATTTGTTCCTGTTGATTACTCATAATAAATAAATAGGAATAAAAATATTTTAGTACTTTTAACCAGGAATGGAAAAGATAACGAAACGATACCCGATAACGTTATAATAACGTTTCATATATTTTTTAATAACCGTACAATTACAAAATAACGTTGTGTAACCTTAACAAAATAAATATCGATTCACTAAAACGTTATCAAAGTCTACAAATTTATAAATTAATTGCCGTTTGAAGGCATTTCCTGATAATTTATATCGTATTTTATAATGAATAGATGTCAGTAGTGGTCAATTTCAAATGTTGAACACTTTATTTAATTACTAGAATAAGATACGCGTGTTTGTTCTTTTAATACATTGTTTTTAATTTTAATTTTTAATGAATTTTTATTACAAACTTCAGAAAAATATGGTTATTGTAATGTTATAATAACGAAACAAAAATAACGTTAATATAACGGTACATAACGCAATTTTATTTTTTATTAAGTTATTTATAACTTTAGGTAACGAATTAATTATTTTTATAACGTTATGAAATAACGTAATAATTCGTTAACATTATCCCATCCTTGCTTTTAACTACAAAAATATTTGTTCTTATTTCGCTTTACATTTTAAACACGATTAGAATTTTATAACAATTGCACAATTCCTATGCGTATATCGTTAGTATTGGTTCATACTTTTGAATTATTGATTGATTTGCTTATTTAAATCCAAGTGAGATGGAAACCTACATTTGCAGAAAATAAAATCCAGAATGAGTTCAAGTAAAATACGTAAACCAGAGTGAATAAAATTCACCAAAACAAGAACAAACATCTTGCGGTAAACACAAACACTAAAAAATTCATCCCCTGGCTTCCTTTGAAGCAGATTCACTCGGTTTCAATTCACAGCTCACTCCTAAAACTCAAAATTTATTTCTGGAGAAAAGTGGGTTAAAATATCCCGGGATCCGCTAAATCCAGCGGGGTACCGCAAGTAGTTCGCACAGCTTGTGCCCCGCTAATAAAATTTACTGCTGCCCAAGGAGTACAAACCACCAATTTGACCGTGACGGCTCTGCAGGGTTTGAGATCGAATGAACTCCAATCGAGAAGGAAATTCAACCGCGTGTTCACCTCCTAAATTTTGTCTTATTTGATAAGTGAAAATTTACTGGACTTGAAAGTGGATTTTCGGTTCCAGGTGTGAAGTTCTGGAATTAATTTTTGATTTATAAGGTGCTCTATATCACAGCTTTAAGATTTCAGGTTGTTAAAGAGCAAAAGTAGTATTAAAGGGTCATTATAGCCCACTGCACGGGAAATGTAAGTTTAAATTGAATTTCTGTTGAATCATTGAAAACAAAATGATAAATCTGTGAATTAATGCAAGAATCACCACTGTAAATTTTTGATCAAAATGATATTAATTGTGTAATCGGATAAAAAACACAGTATATACAATTACAAAGTTTAACTGTAAAGAAACCTATAGAAACCGGCAACAATTGAACCAAAGTCGTGACATAACATAAAAAAAAACTTATTATAATATCTACTCGTAAAAATCAATAGACATGTTACTAAAAATTTAAAGGCTTAAGTACTTACTATACCTATACAGTTCAAATCACAAAATTAGTGACAGTTATAATCAATGTCAATAATCAAAGTAATAATAGTTTTTAGAATAAGCCAGAATAATGTACTCGTATATCAGAGCATATAACCCGACAGTTTATTTTTATTTGCAGATTTCGGTAATGACGATATATTTGTACTGTTGAGGACACTCACCAACCAGGTGTCACTTCACGGATACCCAAATCTATCGTAGGAAGAACCACACAGGAATTACTATTGTTCTATTCGAAAATTGGAAATAATTTTAAAATATGGGTTAGATTTAAACCCGAGACTTCTGAATCATAACCACTCATATAATGATTCAGTCACGTGAGCGTTGTAGTAATAATACCTAATCACAGAAACATAATTGACATCGTGATATCAAAATTAATATTTAGGACTGAGTGTAGTGAAACTAAAGTATAAATTTCATATTTTAATGTTTTCATATACAATTTTAATATTTACAGCACTTGACAGAACGTTATTCTTTTTTAAATTTTTTATTAGTAGTTTTATATTTGATTGTTTAATATGACTATTGAGTGGTAATTGGTTTTAAATATATAAAATGATTGATGTTAAGTGCTATTGATTTAAATTATTATACAAACAACTATTCATGTATAACTTTTAACACAAAATTTCAAAGTAATATTTGACAGCTACATGAAATATTTGAATTATTTGTATTTGCAACACTTAACCTAGTTATGTAAAATTTTATCAATCATTTCAATAAAATACAACAATTATTCAAAAAAAAAAATTATAGTATTTTAAATAATTTATTAAATAATGTATTACTTGCATTTAATTACTTAAATAATGGATAAATGTATTGAAATTCTAGAAACATTGTTATTTGTATGTAATTTGTCAATATAATGAAAACGATTCTGATACTTTTGGAAATCTCTAAATTCTCGATTTTGGTCACTAGATTCTTTTTCAAGATAGTGAAATTTTTAGATTCTCTATTTTGGGCACCAAATTCTTCTTCACGACCGTTTAAACTGCTTAGTATTAATACGTTGACTACGGACAAAGAAATCAAGTTTAATGGGAACATTTAACTTTTTTTTTTCTGAGAGTATATCGGTTACATTTTATGTAAATAATGTTGGAGTTGTTGTTTATTGTAGCTTTTTCACTTTTGATAGGTTCACAAATAAACATTTCACTGCACTTTGAAAATATTTATTTACAAGTAAACCTTATTGGCTGGTACCGCAAGCCTCGTTTTAACTAAAACGATGTTTTAAGAAATGTCAAATTTCATTATTTCATATTAATAATAAATAATATTAAATTCATCAAAATATGATTTTAAAGCAGAAAATAGTTCATAATCAAACAAATATTTTTAAAAAAATCGCACTTCAAACGTAAGGGTGAAATTAAATATTGAAATTTGAATTTGACATTTCTTAAAACATCGTTTTAGTTAAAACCAGGCTTGTGGTACCAGCCAGTATCTTTACAACAACGATGAACTGTATAAAAACACTGATTTAAATAATTACTGATATAAATTATCTCACGTTAAGCTGAAGTCTTTTCTTCGAAGATCAATAAGATACTTATTTAAACATGAATATGAAAAATTACATTTTGAAATTTTGAAACAACCCTAAAACAGAGAGGGGGCAATATTATAATAAACTGTTCCGACATCGCCTTTCACATTGTTAATAATGCCGCGACAAATAATAATAATAATAACAAATTTTGTAACTAAAAAAAAAAATCTGTTGTGGCCAGCACAATACCTTCCGTCAATCCTGTGTATAATGTATAAATTCCATACATAATTTTTCTTGCAAAAGATTCTAAATTTCCAGTAAAATTATTTCATGAACAAACTATTCAAAATGCACTTGACACTGACATCTTCTTCCTCTTTAGCTTTTCCCATTCGTTAGGAGTCGCTATTTTTGCGTGTTGTTCTCATTCAGTTCTTTTTCTCTCAAGTCTTCCGCAACACAGTCCTTCCATCTTATCTTTGGTCTTCCTCTGTTTCTTCAACCTCCCATTACTAAACTACTCATTCATGTTCAAATATAATTCTTCATTTCTCCTCATGACATGCTCAAACCAATGTAATCGTCTTTCTTATATCTTTCTAGAAACATGTAACACTAGAGTTATTTTCTTACCGTATCTTTCCGTGCCTTCCCCAACATCCACTTCAACATCCTCATCTCTGCCACATTAATTTACTTTTCATTGATACTGACATCTGTCAATTTGAATTATATGAATATATTAGTAGTTTCCATGTTTAGCATAGCTGGCTGAATTATAAAATTTAATTTCTTTAAAATTCTTTAACTATTGAGTATGAAGTATAAAATGTAATCAAATCGTATAGAGAATAATATTTCTTTAATTTATAATAACATTAAATGTCAATAAATCAAATTTAATTGTTAAATCTTCAAATGGGGCTACTTCCGGTTCACCAATTATAACCAAAATCTAATCAGTTGTTCTTCTGGATGTAAACTTGAGGAATACGAAAAAAATATAATTTTTGGAATCGTGGTATTGAAGTTATGGTATCCGGAACTTTTGTCACACACACACACACAGACACACACACACACACACACACACACACACACACACACACACACACACACAGACACATACATACATACATACATACATACATACAGACATCATCGTAAAAATGGTAAAATCGTATTATAGGGACCCTAAAACATGGTTATTCACTAAAAACTCATCATTGAATTTTTTGACCAAAGACAATACCTTCCTTGCCTAAAGGTGACGGAAGGTAAAAAATGTTTTCACGCAATTTGTGTATATTGTTTTGTAGATATAAATAGGCTTCAATTCAAATGCCAAAAAGATGTCAACGAATTATGTCACTTAACGAAACGATTAAACTAACACCAGGGGGGCAATTCTTGAAAAATGAGATGTTAGTGATATTTGACAGAAGGGAGAAAAAACATCACCTGACATAATATGTCACGTAGTGAGAATTTTTCTTTAATTTTTGAAATAATTTTGTCATCTCACTAAGTGAAAATTATCTCTCCAATTTTTGGTAGTGAGAATCAATGTCACTCGCTACTGTTAAATAAAAATTTGAATTAATAATAAATTATAATAATTAATATTCCAAATAAAATAACATCACATATTATGGTTCACGAAAGGGAAATAGCTGCTCCTTTAATATATCTGGAAAATACCGAAATCACCTTTCGGGCCAAATTTTCGTAAAATTATTTTGGCTGAATAAAAATTTAGTTGATTTATTAATTAGTCACTTCGGTGACAATGAAACCCAACGAAGTTGTAGTTCAGCATTAGACATTAAAAAAATACTAATTTGCGTCTTTTGATTTGTGATTATCAGTTTAGGGCTAGGTGTGGGAAATGACATACATTTAGTATAACTACAGTCTGATTTAAATATTCTACAAAGTATACTTCTACAATAACAGGTATGTCTGTACAGTAAAATTTTTGAAAGATGTCCGTTCAAGGTCGAATTGTATGAATTCAGATTTTTCCTCCGCTTATTATGACAAATTCAGTAGTGTCGTTTAGTTAGTTTTTATGAGGGTACATAGGATACTACTGTTATTTTATTATTATAAAAATATATGTTACAATAAAAGCATTCACAATTCGAAAATAAGTCAACTGATAAGTTTATTAGCAAATGTAAAATGAAATATGTGAATAAGATTATGACACTATATCAGTGTCAGTGACTCTGACAGAAAATATAACGTTATTCGTACGACAAACAAGGTAATGTATCTGAATTAATATATAAATTTACGTTACAGCGAAAGTATTATCAACAACAAGCATTTTTGTAAAGTGGAATGTCCTTAGTCGAAACAATACGAATTTTTGAAAGACAAGCGTATTATATCCATCCTTATCGCATACGCTTATAGCATTTGCAAAGGAAAGAGATAAATGTATACCAATTTGTTAATTCGTTCATGATACAGATGACCTTCATCGAACATCTTTAAAAAAAATTACTGTCGTAGTAAAACACATTTTATTTTCAGTTACAGTCATAATTATTAATTGTTCGTAAAAAAAAAATAGCTATAAGTTAATCACTTGGCATAAGGGCGGAGAGCAACGGGATGTATAGACCTACAGACGCAAAATTCAATAAATTTAGAAAAAGTAGTTGCGAGTGGCAACATTGTCAATACCAGCTAAAATAAAAATAAGAATATCAGTAAATATGTAAAGATAATCACAGAAGAATGCAATGTTGTACTGTCAATATCAAAAATCAGTCTCGTTTATGTCAAATTTCTCCTTGCTAAATCATAGCCAATTAGATTGTTCTGGGAATTAAAAAAGTGAAAAATTAAAAAATGAGAAGAGACTGAAATGAAATTTTGTCACCTTGTGAGAAAATTCTCAAATTCAAGAATCGGTATCGTATCCAGCGGTCAAAATATAATTTATCGGAATATAAATATACTATTATGTATTGCATCAATTAAAACTATATTTTAAGCACACAAATCTGTAATAACAATTATTATATAAAAAAAATTAGAATACTCATCTGAGAGCTATATAATTTTCGGCTAGTTTATTCTCGCATTTAATTGTTCATGTGACATATATTTCTGTGAGTAATGTTGTTATGGGAGTGGCCGATAAGTGACGTTACAAAAAACTGTAGCAGGAGTATCTTTTAAGAAAATTATGAATGAAAAGTTTTATATTTTTGTATGATTCATGTTTCAATAATCATAATAAGAGATTTCTACAAAAAAACAATTTTTTCTTTGGTCGTGCTGTAGTACGATTTTACATAGAGTAAATACAAGAAACCGTGATAGACGTTTAATATGGAAAAACAGATTTTTTAAACATTATCTATCCCGTAAAATTACATAAGATGCATTATACATTAAATTTTAAAGCATAAATTCTAAAAAAAAAATTGTGCTACATTTTTAATTTACACCTTTGGTAACCAAGTAAACTTAATTTAAAAAGATGTAATATGTTTTCCCTCATCTTTAAAACTAGATTAATAGTCACTAGAGGCGCAAATTCAAAAAAATTGTTACCAAAAAATCCAGAATTTTATTTTCTAAAATTTAATATACCGGGTGTATTTGAAAATAGGAGATTAACATGGTAAATTAGTTTTTTGCAGACTGTAGCCTCAAATTTTGATTGATAGCAATGATTGTGATATCAGTAGAAGAAGAATATTTACGTTGTTTAATAAAGGTACCTACACATATAAGAGTTTCTAATGTTCAGACCGCTAGATACAGATTGAAAATAAATGTGTAGAGACGAAAAGACCCTCGCCGCATTGAACGTGTCACTATAAAAACATGTTTCACAACGCATAACCAATGTTAATTATATTATTAAGAACTAGTAACATACTCGTACTTCACGAGTATGACTTAGTTCTTATGTTTATATGGTCATCAGACATTTATTCAAATTATTTGTTAGAATATTTTAGAGTAATAAAAAAAGGAATGAATAAAATGAAACCAAATTACTTTCACTGGATGATTAATAATATAATTAATTACTCTCGAAATTGGATCCAATATGAGCAACACAATACGGGCCAATTACAGAGTATCTTATTATCTTTGCGATTTAAATCAAAGAACAAATGATAGGCGGCCCATTCTGAAGAATCCGTTACTGGAGCACTTAATTTAGCACGCAACAATAATTCATGGATGAAACGCAAGTGACGAGGCAGCGTGGCTATAAATTTGGCGCGGCGCCGTACGCAATATTCAGTTTTCACGGACGTATCTTACTGTTTTTTATCGTTCCGTATCGTATATCCTGGGACAAGTGTGCCCGACAAGGGATATTTGATCCATATCTTTCCTCGTGTTCGTATAAAAATGCTAAACGTCGGGTGGGACCGTTGGAGGAACGCGTACGCCATCTCGGCCTAGAGATTTATGTCCCGTTTATCATTCAAATATTTTTATAACAAATTCTGAATATTTTATCCTCATCCTCTATTGAATTCTTGCAGGATAGTTTGTTATTGCTACCTACGTCGAGTTCATTTGTTCAAGACTTGGACTGATTCGATTCTCACACTATTTTAGAATGTCATTACATATCTTTAAAGAAAATAACATTTATACCATGTCCATATGCAATATTCTGCAATATTCGTTTCCAGAAATTTTATGCCTATGTTATTTTTCTGTATAATAATACTGCTTTTCAATACACAATACTATATTTTGATCTCATCTCCGATATTCGTCTGATCCCATTTCTGCACTCGTTTCTCATCAGTACAGATATTTCATTATGATGAATTTAGCAAGCCTTACTCACTACAAAATTTTACTCAATTCTCTTCTATGGTAAAAGCCGTAAAAACACTAGACTGATATACCTAAATATACTGGGGCATTTGAGTACTGTAATTACTTTCGACAAGTTTATTTCATCCCTATGTAGGAGTTAAAATAACTGGCGGGTAATCGGTCAAGTAATTGTTATTCTTTGAATCTTAAGATATAATCGCATGAAGTTGGTTAAATTAAGGCAAAGTTGTTTCATTAATAGATGCCTTCGTATTATCCTAAAAAAATACATAGGTCATTAGACAAATACATAATTCAAAATTTGTTTATTTTTATTATTATAAATACATTTACGCATAAAACAATATAAATTTTAGATCTACGGTACTCTAGAACACTTTTTATTTTCTTCTGAACATCGATTCTCATATATTTTTATCACTATTAAATTTCAACTTATGAGGTTAAAGTTTTAATTCTTACATGAACGCCACAATGAAAAGTTACAACATTAAAACGAGATTTTTTAGCTTTCCAACGTTACTTATGTTTATTTGTTTCCAATAGCAACAATGCGGACATTATTAGATTTATAAGTTGGAAACTTTGATTGTGGCAATGAAGCACTTGAAAAGTCTATTCACATGTCATAATTTGCTAATTTTCAATTCCAATTTACCAATTTAGTTCTCAAAATTTTGTTCAGTCCAATTAATTTTATTGGAGATCATAGGAGGCGATGTCACATTGCAAACGAAATTTTAAAACTGTTTAATGCTGAGTAAGTTAATAATAAAAATGAAAGTAAAAAAGAAACAAAAATAAACAAATGTTATATAACATTATTGTTACCCTATAAATTAATTAATTTTTGTATTTATCTAGTGGCTTATTCATTTTTCGGTAAAAACTAATACATGTTTAAAATAGTGTACTAATGAAACAACTTTCGTCTATGTTAACCAAGTTTGTATCTCTTAAGATAACATACACACAGACACCCACACAGACACACACACACACACACACACACACACACACACACACACTCACACACACACACACACACACACACACACACACACACACATAATAAAACAACTTTCGTCTATGTTAACCAACTTTGTATCTCTTAAGATAATAAGAATTTCGAGTTCCCAGTTATCGTATATTCTTAATCATTTATGTATTAATATTTTCCAGCGTTTAATTTATTTTATGGTCTTAAAAGTAGTGTAAATATGAGAGATTTGAACTGAGTTGAAAATAAATCTTTGAATGACAAGAACAGAAAATAGACAATAGAAGCTTTGCGTTTGTATTACAATAATTACACTAATTTAAACTTCCTAAATTTTGACTTTGTTCAATACATCTTATGAATAATAAAAGCAATACATAAGAATAATAAACAAATTTTACGATAAAAAATATTTCAGTTGAACATTTCTTTAACATAAATTCATATGTAACATTTGTTATTTATACAACCGTTGAAATATACATTTATATTATTTCACCTTATTCCCACAGTATATATCAAAGGATAAAAATAACAAAATAAATTCTCCTCTTCAAGTGAATTTTTTTGTGAAGGTTTATTTGAAATTTGCTCTTCATAATGCGTCTGAGAGAGTCTATATTTGGTATAAAAAGGGTTGTGCAAATCACATGTAAAGTTGTTATGTAAAACTTTTTATGCGCGAGATACAAATTGTTGAATTTGTCATTCATATTTATGTAAGTAGACAGGAGAATATAAAAATAAATTGAGACGCATTTTTTTCAGCTTTACAAAGACGCAAGTATCCATTTAGATACAAATTCAAAGGATTTTTTTTTATTAAATTCTTTGTATGGTATCAATAGTATATTTAAATTAATATAGTTTTTAGCTCTAATTTGTAAGTATTGTTAATTATATATGTATTTCATCCATCTATAGTTACTAAACATATAAGTGGTCTATACCGTTTTCTTAATATTTCTTGAAGACGGAACTTAAATTTAACTTACATTTCTAGGAAAATAAAAACAGTAAGGTCTGATTTTTTAGGTAATGAATTTGGCGCAGCCACTGAAATATATTATTGACTGGAATGTACATGCCTACTATGACAGTGAAGGCCTATTGAATGCCGGTTGCTGGAGGAATCGGAAAACATCGAGACAATAATTCGTGAGGACGAATATTACGTCGTCTAGTGCGCTCCATTTAGTGCTCCGGGTGCAGGTTTTAAAGGGAGCACATTGTAATCCTGAAGTCCAATAGCTCCAATAAATAGCTGCACGATTAAGAATTGTTACAAGTCATATTGGGGAAAAATACGTATGCAGTAGAAAGATTGGTTCAACATAAGGAGAATAGATGTCTTTCTTGTTTCTGAAAAGAAACTTATCTAGCGATTTGTCAGATTTTCAAATATAGTAATAAAATAAGGTTACAGGGTGCAACAGAACTAATTTTTGTCCAACATTAAAATCCAGCCCCTACTTCATCACAGTTAATAGCATAGCATGGCTAATGTAGTTTTTGCCGTCTCTGAAAAGTTATACTTGCCGTCAAATAAGTATGGAGTGGAGATTTCTACACTGTTGCCAATTCATGGGCATTGTTGAAAATGCTAAGTTATGAAGAAGCGGCAACACCGCAGGGCAAGTAACAGAGTCCGGAGAAGGGACAAAGTCCATATTTATTTGATGGCGAGTGTAGGAATGTTATATAAGCGGAGTGATTGACTTCCCGCGGATCGCCAGTGTAGCGGTTAGGATTTCTGATCCATATTTATACTGTTGAAAAAACGAATTGTAATTTACTTCACAAAACAATTTTAAATATGACATTCGTCAATAGTCATGTCACAAAATTTGAGTTGAGTAATGCGTATTTCAAAAGTTCCTCCGATAGAGAATGAAGCGTGTTCGGCAATCGTCGTTTTCGAACTTATGAAAAATTGAAGTTATAAGAATTCCGATATGTATTTGTTTTAAATGTGAGTAGTGGGAGGAGTGTATACAACTATTCGGCTATCTTCGATTCGACACGGACATGTACGAACAGGGCCAGCAATTGTCAATCAATGGGGCTTCATTTCAGCGTATGCTGACAAGTAGAGTATGCGAGATCCAGTCATTAATATATTTAACTGAACGCAGCCACCCCTGCGGTTTCATAAATAAGCCATTTTTCTTTACACAACGCATAAATCGGATACAAAACTCGAGATAAATGGAAGAGAGTACTAAATAAATGATAAATGTCAACAGTATTGTTTCTTAATATTTTTTGTTGAAATAATGAAGCATATAAATAATATACAGGTTTAAAATGAAAAAAAACATTTTTTTTTTCAAATTTTACCTGTCCCGTAAATCTTTACGATAACTTTATACATAAAGATTTAGATAATGCTAAAATTCTAAATTTTGTGTACAATTTTTTTTAAATTTTCGTATTTAATTTCAAAATTGTAGTAAAAATGAATTTTGTAAGCGATTATTTGAAAAACCTAAAGGCGAGTAAAGTGTCGCACCAAGTAATAACTCAAAAAAAATAGTTATTTGACAATTAGTCTATGTTATAGATACAACCATTGTTTTTAACCTACAAATTAATTGTTGCAGTTTTCCTATTTGAAACAAATGAACATAGGTAAATTACACATCGTTAGAAAGCTAAAAAAATCCTTTTTCAATAGTGTAACTTTCCAATATGGCGTCCATATTAAAATTGAAACTTTGACAACACAACTCGAAATTCAATAATAAAAAAATTGAGCATCGCTATTCGAAAGTGTAATAAAAGAGTCCAGACCAAAATCTAGTATTATTTCACACTTCAACGTTATTCGCAAATATAGAAAACTGCAAAATTTACATTTATACCAAAATCTAGTGACATGCATTACTTCTCAAATAATGAAACAGCATTAAAATGGTCTCTTAATGGAGAATTTTTCGTCTGATTTAACCGACTTCGTATCTCTTATATTTCTCAAGATTTACATAAAGAACGTATTGTTTGGGACACCTGTTATTATTTAAAACACCTCATAAAGTGCCACATAGATAATATTTGAAAAAAAATGTTTTCGCATTCTTGTGTTCACCCTATCATATACATAAATTCATGGACGTATAAAAAAAAACTGAATGTAATAATGATGAAAAGATAAAATGTGCTATATATAGTTATAAGTACATACTTAAATACCTAGTTTGAAATTATTTTAGTAATGTTGCGTGTTTATTCAATATTTTATTTTTAGTTCACATTATTTTTAAATAACTTTCCATACAAATGAGTATAATGTATTGGTAACTACTTCAAAATACACGCAATAAAAAACGATTTCTTTCATTAAATTTATTACAGTTCGTAACATCTTTATCGAAAATTTATTATTTCCTAAACTTTGTGTTTTACTGATTTATAGGTTTTCAAATTGTCGTATAAATACGTAAATTTGAAAGCTTTTTATCAGATTAAAATAACCTTTTTTCCAGTAATATAAAGGAACACGATTTATGTAGCGTATAAACAGAAAAAGATTTCTACAAAAAGTGTGATAAATCACCATTTTAATCAATATTTAATTTAAAGTGACGCAAAAAGTTAAGGGAATGCACATTTAAATACTGTTCAAACTTTTCCTAAGAAAACTACATTATACGAGTATACAGGTTAAACTGAAAAACAGGCCAGTCAAAATAACTTTTTAATTCATAATTATTTTTAATTTTCTTTTAATATTTGTAAACTAGGCTTAGGGGCTCATAAATCATAATATTTTGCATGATGGTAGCGTTTCCGGTTTAACCGCAAATGACATTAACTTTTATATTTCAAATGGGATACTACTATTTTTATATATTTGAAATCTACGTAGAATTATGAATTCAACGGTATGCTTAAAGGGAATTATTAATGAAGAAATGAATTACAAAAACTTAAGAGAACATTATGAATAATAAATCTGGTAAGCCTTATCAGGTAGGATGTGATAACAAATTAATCATTTTTTTGTACCAAATATGGAATCTTACAAAAATAACATTTAAATATGTAAATATTACCTAATATTACCTCAACTGTTTTTACAGTTTGCCTGAAATGGTTTAGGTAGCAGGTTAATTATCATTTTCTCTTAAATTTTTGTAATTTATTTATTCAATAAAAATACATTTCAACAATATCGGTGAATTCTTAATTTTACTTAGCTTCCAAATATATAAAAATATACAGGTGTTCCATTTGAAATATGAAAGTTAATGTCACTTCCGGTCAAAATTGTTTTTAACGTGCATTATATTATCCAAACTATAAAATAAACTTTTCGGTTTCTCAAAATTCTTGTAAATATATAGAGATTTCAGGTGACGTAATAAATGAAGACCAAGTGTTAATTTCTTTTTATTAAAAGAAATATCATCCTTCATCATAACAATAAACGTACTACATTACAACAAAGAAAATATGATTGTAATACAGTAAATCCGATTACAATAATGAACTGCTGGTACGAAAGAGGTGTTTAAATTTATTGTTCCTTTATTTGCTGTGTTGTTTTATTTTTTATTTATATTTTAATACTTAAAAACACTGTGTTTTGCCGGTCAAGAACTACATAAGACATTAGAAAATATTCTTTTCACAAAAACACGATACAAGGGCAATCAATTTTATTAAATCCAGAAATCAGATGATCGAAACAGGCCAATCTCCTCGGAAAACAAAACAATCCTTCAATGCTAGTATCACTAGATCTTTTTCAAGCCGCGTAAAAAACATAGCTATTCAGAAACCATTAGACAAGCAAAAGCGTCGCTGCAAAAAGGATCCAACAATAAATTCAGAAAACGGGAAAAGCATACTGCACGAAAGCACGAGCGCGAGCCGGGCCGGGCCGCCAATCCTGCGCTATACACAAAGAAAAACACTTTATTTACCGCGAGTGTCAGTCTCAGTTGATAATTGTTCCAGGCGACGGAAGGAAATGCACGAAGGGCGCTAGGATAATTCGTCTCCAGAGATTTCGTCCAGGGATCTCAAGCAGGTCTTACGAATATATTTTCATGGGTTTAAATGTAAGTAATTACTAGTGCTCTATTTCATTATGAGAAATTGTTTATAAACTTATAGAATCATTTATGTATAAATATTTTGTAGTTTTTAAACATGATCATATTTCAATCAGATATTAATCATATTCCAACCTTTAGTAAAAAACAAATATATGAGTTATTTATAATCATTCATTACTACGAGCCCAAACCCATAATATTTCGGCCAGTTTATATTTTCCACAAACAAATTATAAAACCTAACGGTTAAATGGAGAGCGGTAAGAAATTTCTACAAATTTCTTTCGATTAGTTTAAAATAAACTCGCAAAAACTGAATATGTTATTCATGTATTCCACCATTTAATATTGTATACATCACCTATTTAATAATACCAGCTTTGATTCTATTAAACATGGTATCTCCAAGCCCTGCAAATTTTTCTGTAGTATGGTCCCATATGTCTCACAAGGTAGCTTTTACTGTACGCACTGGATTTTTATTTTTCATTGTGCTAAGGCCAAGAGTAAAGGGTCTCGGTAAAAGCTAAGTCTGGACTAGAAGATGACCTTTAAAATACCGGGCGAACTATTAACACCCGTCTTTTGGTTCACAGTTGTCTTTTTGGGTTTTGAGTCCATATTTAAAATAACCGAAAGAATTTTGTAGAAATTTCTAATCATTTGTGTTGTCAAATAAATTTTTCTAAGATTTGCAGTAAATATTCAAAATTTGCATTGCGTAGCGCATCAATAATGGATATTATAATGACCTTTGCCCGTTTGCAGACGCGTTTATCAACGTATTGTTCAGTTAGCGGTTCATCAAAACGTACAAATGCAGCGCGATTTTTTGACAGCAATGGTTTAAATGTCATAACAACAAGCAAACTTATTAGAATTTGTTCGTTTTGATGAACCGCAAACTGAACAAGGTTGATGAACGTTTCTGCAACCGATCATTAATGTAGCTCTCATAATAATTTTTACTTTATTTATTTCATATAATAAAATAATGTAACATAATTGTTTTATTTGACAGCCTGGGTTTGATTCCGACCAACGTTTGACTGAAAACTTAAAGATTGTTTACAATTTTCAAAAAGCACAAAAAAGACCCCTTGTAAAGCTTCCTCTACTACAGTTCTTAAAGCTTGTGAGATAATGTCTGGTAAACGCCCTCTATGGACAAATGTCATTATTACCAAAAGTGCAAATAGAACAAATTGGCATATCCAAAAATGGGTAAACAATAATAGACAGAGTGCTCCACGTTTTTCAGCATTGCAAATCACGAGAATTCTAAAAGTAAATGATAGTCGGTTAATTAGACAAAAGTAGGCAATTTTAATGACAGTAATTATTTATTTTTATTTTAATATACGACTACATAGTACCTTTTTGTTGGAAACAAAAGAAAATGGACATGTTATAAACATTGATTAAATGTTGGATATTATTATCCACTATGATGTCTATACAAAAATTCTAAGTTTGATGATGTTACTTAATAACTAACAGTGGCAAAAAAATGAGTATCGCCGTTCGGAAGGAAATTAAAAATTCCCTGAAAATGCCCAAACAAATATTCAATATTGTTTAATACGTGGAAGTTCTTTGCAAAAAATTAAAATCAGAAAATCAATATTTTGTCAAGTGACTTTTGCCTTTTTTCCGAAAATTCAAATACATGAGTAAAAATGGCTTGCTAATGCAGTAACTATTTTCTAATTTAACCGATCTCATGTCTTAGATATAAGAAGATATTTCACAAAATCCCCATGTTGATATGCTGTATATGTTATTTAATATATATTATATTATTAATATATATATATATATATATATATATATATATATATATATATATATATATATATATATATATATATATATATTAATAAAAACATCTTTAAACAGTAAGTAACATAATGACAACGATCAACTATAACGAAAAAACTTTAAATCAACAAATAAAAATATTATAACCCAGCAATGGGTAACATGCCGTGATGAAATATTTATTTATATTTATTTTATTTTATTTTTAAAGTTAACAGAGTTTGATGGCAATTTTGTAATTACGAATTTGTGTTTTTAAAATTCCTAAACTGTTACTTAGATACAGAAGTTCATAAGCAGTTTTATTATTGAATTTATGATAATTATTTATTATTTTATTTATTTAGTGCCGGTTTCATAAAGGTCCAGTTAAATTTACTTCCAAAGTAAATTTAATTGTGTGAACAAATTCGAATCAGTTTCCACGTTCCTATGACATTAAATTTATTGCTGTCAAAAAATCGCAGTGCATTTGTTCAAATTTTTAAATTTACTTTGGAAGTAAAATTTAATCATAGATTAAATTGTTTTATGAAACCGGGCCTTAGATATTTATCTTAAATTATGAAAATATACGTATTGCGCCAAAAATATATTTGCACATAACATACGAGTATGTTATGCACTGTTCTATTTTAAAAAAGTTAAAATGTGCGTTCCGGTACCTTTTTTCTACAAAAAAAGAAACATCAAAACCAAAATTTCTCATTAACACCATCACCTCTTTATTGCCCATATATTAACACTGCATCCCACATCGGGGTACAAATTCTCTGCTGACAAATCACGTCTCCAGCCCTGTAAAAACCGATAAAAAATTCACCCTTGAAAGCTTTTACGCATTAACAGCATCCGACGCGAAGACAATGACGTCGGCGTCGGTGTTGGCGTCGACGATGCGGCTCACTCGCTTCATTAATTCTTCGTCCACACCCGACATCCGACGCTGCAATTGTTACTTACTTTCGCAGTCATATGAAAAGTTTGCTCGAGAGAAGGTGAATGGTCTTTCAGGTGCAACGCAACACTTGTTGATGATTACTTTTATATTTTTACATTGTATAGCAAATTGTTTTAGTGAAGTCTAAACCTCTTTATAAACTACTTTATACAACAGAAACAAAGTTTTGTATTTTTGGTTTTGTTGTCGATGCAAACTTTTCATTAAATAAATCAAGTTATGAAAGGGGAAGATTTTCTGTGTTAAGTTTTACAGATGTGAATAAAAATAAAATACGGCAATGATTCGAAACGTAAAAGTAAATTACGCAATTATACGCGAGTATAACTCATTTACAATTAAATATAATATTATTTTATTATTCTTATCGTAGATGCTATTTCATTTTAGTTTAAACGTATTTGCCCTCGTACAATCTTGTCTTATTAATCAAGGCATAACTGGCATAACATAAAATGTCAAAAAATGATATTTAACCGCGTTTTTTCAAGAAAAAAATGTTAAAATCCTCAAAATAGGTTATTTCCGGTTAACCAATCGTAACCAAAATCTAATCAACTCTTCACATTGATGTGAGGAATATGAAAGAATTATAATTTTTCGAATTGTAGTATTGGAGTTAGCGAAGGAGAAATTTTCGTTACAAACACACACACACATATGCACATACAGACATAATCGTAAAAATAGTAAAATCGTATTCTAGGAACCCTAATACGTGCTTATTCATTAAAAACTCACCATCGACTTTTTGACCAAAGAATACCTTCCTCACATAAAGGTGACGGGAAGTAATAGACCTCATGGTGCAAAGTTGAGCTTCATATATTTAATTTAATTTTAATTTCCATATTTTTGGTCTTTTTGTGGTTCCCGATTGGCGGTACGCGAGAGAATTGTGGGTGGTATGCGGAAGGATTCAATAATAATACAGAGTACTGGGTTACAACTTACAACTTTTCACAAGAAATAGGCGTGCCAGAAGATGTGGAAGTAAAGGAATGTTTACTTGAACTAGTCACTGACAGTTCAATGAAAGACTGTTCCAAGGAGAAAGTCTTGTTTCTTTCCGGATATCTTCAAGAAATCAGTATCCTGCTCTTTTTAACCAAGCACTAAAATTTTTAACTACATTTTAACGTATTTATGTCAATTCATATGTGTATATAATTTATTTGACCACTTTCAAAATGTTATAACATAACCAGTGGTACGCCACAACCAAAAAAAAATCTCAGGTAGTACGTAAGTATAAAATGGGTGAGAATCAATGGTCTAACGTATATTCTACTCTGACATCCAAAAATAAACATAATAGATATATTCGGTTATTTCGTGCTGTTGCTGTGCTCGAACTGCGCTGTGCATGAGTAACGTCACGTGATAACTGTGTACACTCTGTGCAGATTGGAATTAAAAGAACGAATTGTGCAACATGTAAGTTTGATACAAGATTTAGCAATTGAAAATCGGTATAAGTTCAGATTATTAATACTAATTTGGATTTTATATTACCTGTATGTGTTTGATTGACGGCATTATATGGATTTTCGTGTTCTTACAAATATACTAAAAGGTAGCGGTGACATATTTTTCGATGAGTCGAACGAAGAAGAGGAGTATGATTCAAATATTTTAGAAAAAGTAGATAATTATGCTGAAAATAGCAAATATGTATATGTCTGACGGATAGGTCAAACCTCATTTTCTAATGTATCACGATACTTTTGAAGATTTATTATACAAAATTAATTTTGTTCGCGAACTACATAAATATGAAAAAAAAACTTTGAGCACATCTGAAAATGGCTTGGAAAAAGAGTCAATGATTTTAATTTGTTGTTTAGGAAACCCAGAAAGCTTCCGGTAAATATTAATTAATGTAATAGCTTATATATTTACAAAATTAGCGAAATTACATACTTCTCATGTATAAATCAATATACAGTAATTACCGAACGCGTTCTGTGGAACACAGAGTGCACAGAAGTGAATTATCGAACGCTTACTGCTTACTGTGTAATTTATTAAAAATGTGTGCATAGAACGGAATAACTGAACGCACCTAATGTTAACTATCAAACACCACTTACAACTTCTACTTAGTGTAACAAGTGACGTTTATTATTGCAATAATCGTGTACTAGATCTACTT